>VZTA01005509.1:491929-694651 GCA_013398855.1 Mohoua ochrocephala | reverse complement strand
AAAAAAAAAAAGGAAAAAAATGGCACTGCAGAAGCAGAACTCATCCCTTCCTGGGGGCAGCAGCCCTCACTGCTGCTGGGTTCCAGGCATATTTCTGTTCAACCTCCCAAAAACCCTGAAGTATCTGTATCTGGAATATTTTTTTTTTTTTCCTAACACAGTCCTTCCTGCCTCTTTATTAAACCCTTCATCCTGGTACAGCTCCTCCAGACCTTTTAAAATTACCCTTTTCAACCCATTTGACTAGAGGTCATAACTTGTGTAGTTGTAATTACAGAGCCAAGGTAAGGGCAGAGGGAAAGTCCCATATGGCTGCCTGCAAAAAAGACTCTTTGATTCAAGGTGAAGACCAGCTTTGCTCTACAACCCATCCACTATTGAAAAAAAGAATGTCTCGGAGAGCAATGACAGATATGGTAAAATGTGCCTTTTACCTCTCAAAAACTCACGTCTTCAGCCAGGAAAACACACTCAGAATTTCAATTTCTCTGGCTGTACCTGTGCTGCTGCCGGTAGCACGTGCTGGGAGCCCAACATCAGCAGGATTAAACACATCCCGCAGGAACAGCGCTCCCACACACGGGTATTTGCGAATCTTGCTGTACCAAAACACGAGGGATTGCCAGCAAAAGAGATTTGTGTCCCTAGCACGAAGTCAGCAGTGCAAGTAGCAAGGCTGGAGACTGGTCCCCGAGAGGTTTTTGTGGTTCAAGAGGATGAATTGAGGGGGACAGGAAATGAAGGATCAGTATTTAAATTATTTTTTACTTACCTGCTCTTAAAGCAAGGCCGAACCCAGCCATCACACCACATCTGAAGGGAAGGGATCTGAATGCTCCGAGCAGCTGAGGTATCCCAGGAAAAGCCACTCTGCCGGGCAGGAATCTGTTCCAAAATTGGAATATCTCTTGGAATGTTCACGGGATGAGGAGTCACCTTTTACGTGGGTAAGCAGAGAGAAGAAACAGTGGGAGACTGGGCATGAGCCCAGTGGGGGACGCTCACCTTTCACAGAAGCTTTGGCTGTTCTTCCGTGAATCCTTCTGGTCTGCCCCACTCTGAAAAAGAGAATCCTCAGCTAAATTAACTCTTCTTTGAAAGCTGGGTCAAAGCTTCCTTTCCACCGGCGGTAAGTTCTGCCATCTCTCAAACCCTGAGGAATGTTTACAAAAATAGATCAAATCCAGCACCTTTGGCTAATCAAGTTTATCAGTGTGCATCTCTACCATTGAGCAGATTGCAGTAACAGAGGGCAGCATGTCCAAGCCAAGGCACTACAGATTTATTTTACCAAAAGCCACTAGATGGGGATGCAAGGACACTTTTCTGCTCTCTGCCACGCTTTGATCCCATCGCGTTAAGCTCGAGCTGGCCTTTCCCACTCACACGGGCTGCTGTTGTCTTTGCTTTTTCTCTTCAGGAGCTGACAGAGGTCGTTTGGAAACTTATCACTCGCTGAGTTCTCATCCTGCAGGGATCAGGCCTTAGGCAGCAGTTACGGTGCAATTGCTTCTTGCTGAATGTTATTGTCTGCACCAAGACTCAGCAGAGGGGAGAGTGGGGGTTTGCCTTTCAGTTTGTGGATTAGTCTTCTTTTATAGGCTGTGGAAAGAGAAAGTACTTCAGATTGAACACAGTGGGGAAAAATGGTATTCAGCAAACCGGTAATCTCTGAAAGTGTCCCGACTTTGGAGCAGTTACTGTGGGAAAAAGCCAAGAGATTTCCTCAGGCTTAGGAGTCAAATCTCTGCGTAATTTTTTTTGGTTTGTTTTGTTTCTCCTGCCTTGAAATCCACAGTTCACCTACGAATAAGAGAGATAAAATGAGGAGAATTGGTTCGGCAGAGGCATAGGCAGGATCAGCCCTGCTCTCTAGGGCAGGAGCACTCTGCAGAGGTGCCCCAGGAGCACATTTAGGCTGCAGGAGTCCGTGCAATGCATCAGCAATGCCTCGGGAGCGAGGAGGGCTCCAGTCCTACAGTAATTGTCAGCTCTGACCTCCAGTAACCTTGGCCTTCTGCCGTGAGCACCCACTCTTACTATTTTATCTCAAGTGTCAGGATATTTGGTGCTTGTATTAATTCCCTGCTCCTGAAGTCAGGTGAAATGTGAAAAAAAACCTCTTCTAGCAAATATTTAACAGCAAAATTCCAGCTTCAGGAGTATGTTAAGGTACCCAAAATGCACTCCAGGCTTCAAAACACAGAAAATGCTTTGAAAGAAATCCAAAAATTGATTAATTTCAGAACAATTTCATGAATGCTTTCAGTGGTTGTCAGGAAGGGAGAGTGGGTGTCAGGGCGTCCTCGGGAGTCTGAGAAAAAGGCTCTGATAAATACTCTGAAAGCAAATTAATCTTATATCATAATGATCAATGCAGAAAAGTGGGAGAACAATTCAATATTAACCATTCAAATATTATCAAAATAAATGTCTTTCCTACCCCTTATGCTTGAGACACGGAGCTAATGCTGCCAGTCCACGGCAATCCGTGTTCTAAGGGAGAACACAGGCCCTGGGGACTGTTTGGTGTTTTCAATTGCAACTCCACTAATTGCTAAAAGCTGATTGTTCTACTTCATTAAGCATGAACAGAAGGGCAGTTGCTTTTCCTAGGCGAGAGGGTGAAGAGGTTGCAGGGCGAGGGCTGAGGCAGCACTGGGATGGCAGCAGGGGCCGTGTCCCTGCACTCCCTGACTGGGGACACCGCAGGCCTGGATGCACCACCCCTGCCAGGGCATTCCCAGCAGCTTCAGCAGGCACTGCAGATTCCAGCTACTCCTCTTCTGTGTTTTTTCCTCGCTGCTTAGTAGTCTCCTCATGGTGACAACAAAATGTCTGTTTTCCAGGAACCCATTTGAGCTTTATGGATTAGCCGTGGAAGGCACTCGCAGCCCTCCATAAAGCACGCTGACGCGCGCTCTGTGTATTCCCAACTCGACTGAAAAATTGATCAAGGCTGATAGAGTTACAGGGCCCTGTGTCCCTCTACAATCTGCTCTTGTGCTGCTCAGCCCTTACAGAGCCAGCAAAGCCAAACCCTGTGAAAACCCTGTCTGAAAAATACACCTCCGTCCTGCCCTCGGCTTTGCACCCCGGCGAGGGCCACGTGCCTGAAGTGGATGATGTGCAGGATGTGTCCCCCCTTCTCCCCCAACTGCTGCTGGCTCTCCTGGAGGCAGGCTCCCCCCAGCATTGTGGGTATCCCCAAAATGCAGCAGGGAGTGCCAGCAAGGTCCTGTGCTGCCACGGAGCACTGACACCATCGGCAGTGTGCCCGGGGCTGGCACATTCTCACCTCAGTGTGGACCTGGCCTCAGGTGCCTCCTGCATCCCCTGTCACATCTGCTCCAGCAGCAGCTCTCAGGAGAGACTGCTTAAATTACAGGAATCTTTAGCAAACTCATTAAATGTGGTCTGCTGGAGAAAATGGGATGTCAGGCAGCAGAGTAGCTACTGGTCTGTACTGCAGGACCTCATCAAAGTCATTTTCCTTTTCCTCCGTGTCTCCCAACAGCTCTTGTTTTTTGCTCACTGAGAGTATCAGTCCCTTGGAGCAAAGTCTGTGCCTCATTCCATCCCAAAGTCTCCTGGTTTTTGGGAGGGCAGCCGGGTGTCGTGTGTGCTGTCTCTCCTCAAGCATCCCCTAGTGCCCCAGTCCTACACAAACACTTCCTCCTTCTGTTTATTAATTACAGCTTGATTTCTGCTGGAATGCCAAATGAACACTGCATAGCAAATCCAATACCTGATTCAAAGAGCTTCCAAATGAGGGGTCAGGTGGGATACAAAGGATGTTAAGATAACTGACAAGGGATCAGAACTGGATGAGATAACGGAGGAGATAAGGCACTTGCCTCCAGTCCGAAATGTGCAACCAGAGCCAAACTGCTCTTCACCGTGCTGTAAGTGATCCCCGCTGTGGTACACTGCCAAATTCAGCTCGATGAAGCTGATCAATAAACATGCACAGACGAATGCCAGGACAGGATACATGGGAGAAGGAGCACAAGGCTCCGTGCTGCCTTCGAGTCACACACAGCCAACAGCAAAAAGACAGCGAGGGAGATGCTTGGCTTTTCAGCTCTTTGGAGTCATAATATCATTGAATTGTTTTGGTTGAAAAAGACCTTTAAGATCATCAAGTCCAGCTGCTAACCCAGCACTGCCAAGCCCACCATTAAATCATGTCCCCAGGCACCACATCTGCACATCTTTTGAATGCCTCCAGGGATGGTGACTTACAGCCTCCAACAGCTTTATTTAAATATGGCTTCTAAATTATGTCAAAATATTATCATATGGTTTTGTCAGACAAAAAAAAGAGTGCAGTAATGACTAGTTTCAGTATAGGGAGCAGAGAGGTAATTTTAAAATTGTCAATGTTCACGTGGATACATATATTCATGTGGATATTCAAGGGAAAAAAGAGGGTTATTTTACTGCAAGCATCAAGCACAGGCAACCTTCTATCACCTTGCAAAGTGCTGGATGTTGTCCAGTTTCTAAGCCGTGCTCTGTTGTAACACACCTCAGCAGTTTATTTATGTTTACCTGAATACTGACAAAAACAAAAAGGATCTTCTCAGAGCTGTTTGCTCCCCTGCCATTCCCTCCAGCTATGATCAATTTCTGATGGGCTTCTCCCTGTATCCTCCAATCTGCACAGAGCCAGTGGGGGTGGACACCACATCTGCAGCCCAGAGCAGAGCCATCCCTGCTGCTCCCTGTCACTGTCGTGGGGTTGATGCCATGATGATTTTTGCCTTTTTTATATACCCCTTTTATACCCCTTTATATAGCCTTTTATACATCCTTGGTGCTTTTAGCCCACACACTTGTCACTCCCTCAGTCTGACAGCCCATGTTCCATTCAGCCAGGAGCCCAAACACCCTGGGAGCCGCGTCTGAGGGTCAGACAGCCCCAGACACCAAGGTCCTCTCTAGAACACATCCTGTAAACTGAGATAGGCCCACCCAGGGGGAGATTCCTCAGCATGGGGGATTCATTCCAGTCTCTCCCTGGGCAATCTTTGATAGATGTGCTCATTTGCAAGGCCTGTGAGCTGTACACACGATCTATCGGGTGGGGGCATTCCGGGGGCACTTCGGCGCACTCCACTGGGACGGTGTGGGGCACCAAGGATCCTAAATAAACATCGAGGTAAAAACCCCTTTCCCTTTAACCGTGTCTGAATCTTAATTTTAAGACCAGGAAAAGGCAACAGGGTGACCTTGGCACTAGAGGGGTGCAGGACCAGCCCCAGCACCCCTTGGAGGCAGCTCCAGCTGCCTGCACAGGTAAAAGTGGGCAGCAAGAGCCCTGGACATTAAGGTACTTGATATCTTTTCAGACAAGGATGTTATTTAAGTCATCATTACAGCAACTGTAATTTTTATTGCACGAAGTCCTTCATGACCACGAAGGTGTTGACAGGTCCTGCTGGCCCCAGCTCCCCCATCTATCCTTGCTCTCTCATGTGGCTACAGAATCTCATTTCCTTTCCCTCCAGCCAGATTTTAACCACTTCCCCCTGAAAGGGTCCAATTGCTGAGCTGGGGGGTGACCCACAGCTCCAGGCAGGCGTGAGGAGTCCAAAGGACCAGCATCAAGCATTTCATTAACCTCAATGTGTCAGGACCACAACTGCTTCAAAAATCCCAGGAAACAAAAGCAAATGAATCACCTCTGGTGAAAGCTGGAGCTCTCTGAACTGAGCCACCCTCTGTGGTTTGTGCCATCAGGTTCATCCTCGCCCAGCCCTTGCAGTCCATGCTGCCAGATCTCCTTTGTCCTCCTGGAGTGGCCATTTCCCTCAATGTGAATGTCCCTGATTGCTTGTGCTCACATATTCCCTAGGGTGTGTATCCTAAACAACATTTCAGGAGCTCCTGGAGGTATCTCCTGCAGCTTTTATGCTTTTCTAAGAGTGAGGAGGGAAGAGGCTCGGTCAGCTCTGACACATTCCCAATTCAGTGGGATTCCCAGCTGCTAGCAAACCTAACCCAGACCTAAGGTTTTCATCTCTTTTCCTTCCCCTCCTTCCATGGTACACGTGTGAGAGAGCTTTCCTAAAGCAACAAAGGTACTTTTGGTCTTGATTACTAGCATCAGCTACAGGGAGAAAATTAGAATTCAGGATTTGTTACCAACACTTCAATTATTCAGTGTTATCAAGTTGTCACCAGGCCTTTAATTATTTTTCAGTTTATATCAAATTTCCCACACTATGATTGCTTTAGCAATGTTAAGGTAGATCTGCAACTGTAATAGGAAATGTCCAAGTCCTTTATGGCGCTGGGGACTGGAAATGACAACGTTAATAAAATTCACACATCTCCTGTGCCACAAGCCCTCATCAATATAGTGCTGATCTGCAGCTGACATGCTATTTAATTATGCTCTTTTGGTACCAATAAACACTTAATAATATATTCAAAGTGAGTAAACAGGATATAACACCGACTGTGATTCTGCATCTATTTAAAGATTGGGCACAAGACCATAAAATCTCACTTTCAAAGCCTTTCAGTATTTGACTTTGCTTTTTGGACACTGGGAACATCATTCTGCACAGGGTATGTGCACCCAAGCCACAGGTGTGTACAGCCAGGACAGGGGTTGTGTTACAGAGATTCACAGAGGATTCAGCAGTGATTAACACCAATTATGCAGACAGTTATCACAGTGTGCAGAGATCATTTGTTTTAACACACCAGGCAATTTTGACTCATCAAAACATTATGCAGAGAAGGAAGCTGATTACAATGATAGAAGTGGTGCAGAAGCTCTCACAGACCTCACCAGAGCCAGCAAAGAGGCAATTTGCCAAGTTTCCTACCCAGTCCAGGGCACGAAAACGGTTGGGATTATTACACCTGCTGTGGAGGCCCTAAGGAGCTCTTCCTGCTGCTGTGCAATCAATAACACTGGATCTCTGAGGGAAGATACAAAACAGCCATTTTCTCCTCTTTTCCCCCAAAAGGCTGTTAGCAGTCAGGGCCCTCTTTGTCTCTGATGTGCAGCTGATGTTTGAGGGCACAGCAGGTGAGCAGCCTGTTCGTTCAGGCAGCTCCTCAGGACAGCAGCCAAACCTCCCTTAGCACCCATCCCCAGCTGTGCTTCCCCAGGCCCAGGGCTCCCAGGGAAATGGGCAAAGCCTGTGCACTGCTGTACACAGCCCTGGTCCTTAAAGCTGATGAACTGCAAAATGAGGAGCTTGTGTCCAACCCTGCCCCGTTCTACACCATATTTGAGCATCCTGAAAGCTAAAATGCAATGAGGAAAGCCTTGAGCAGGTCAGCACGTCCAGAACGGTGTCTCCCACCACGATATTGTCACCACCACGATATTCTCTTCCAGCTGGTGTTTAGGGGTGTGTGAGGCTTACAGGTGCCTGTCCACGTGCCCGCTGCTGCTCAGCTACTCTGTTTGCCATGATTTGCTCTCTGTCTGATGACACTCCTTGCCCAGAACTAATTAGCAGATGTAGGAAATCACCTTTCTAACCAGCACCTCCATTCCTAGCCTCCAGCACCTTCTGCAAATAAATGTTACGTATTTGAGGTTTAAATTCATGTTGGATCATTACTGCTGATCTCCCAAGATGGGGAAGCAAGCGTTGGGAACACGGTGCCCAAGTGCTCAAGATTGTTGCATATTTCACACTGTTCCTCCCTCCACTAACTGAGTTAATGCCACACACAGCTGGGAGGGCATTTGCAACCCCAAAAGCACCAGGATGCTCTGAAGATGTGCCAGCCTGGCAGCTTGACTCACAACTGGCTCCTCCCCCCAAAAAATACCTGCCCTGCCCAGATGTGGATGATTAGCGCCTGAACCAGAACTAACTTCTCAGAAAATTGTACTTATTGCAGGACAAATTGAGTCTGCTCTGGCAGAAGCCAGAATAATTGCTCAGGGGAGCATGGGGCTTATCCAGCAGTTAATTCATTATTTGTACCTGCCCAGAGCCAGGATGGAAACAGCAGGAAAGGCGGCAGCAAACAAGGTACAAGCTCCAGTGCCTCAAAACCAATTTGCTCAGTTAAAGGCTTATTGCCATCACGGCAAGGGGGCAAAACACCTTCACAAGCCCTCACGGGTGGCAAAGTAGAGGAGGGACCAGCTTTACTGCTATCCTATAGCTCTGTGATAGGCTGTACAGACTTGGATGCAACTACTGCAGTGTTTTGGGCTTTGCCACATCTTTGTGTGCACTGAAAAGTCAGAGTGAAGAGAGGAAATGCATTTTAAGTCGAGGCAGATCCCACCTTCATGACAGTGTCAGGATAAGGCAGCCAGCACCCGCCAGCAGCAGCTGTGGCTGGTCTTGCCATGTGCCAGGACTGATGCTTTAGAAAGAAATAGAAGGTTGGAAAAGGTGTTAAAACCCAACAGCACTACAAGTGGTGCAGAAACTGAGCTCTGCCATTGTTCTGCTGGTGCTGAACAGCAGGGCTGACTTCCCTACCTTCTCCTGAGGACACCACTTTTTGCTGCTCTCAATACAGCTCCTCGAGGGACTGGGGCTCCTCCACAGCTGCTTGGGGTGACCCCACAGTGGCCTGTGTCCCCTGGCTGCTTTGTGATCACCTCTGTGCTTGTGAGCCCAAGGAGGCTGCTCTCACCCATCTCATCCCGTGATGAGACATTCTATGGTGCCAGGGCTTGACTTCTTCAAGGCTCTCTGGAAGATGTGGGAAGTCAATTTAAAAAAAAACAACAACAACAAGCCATTCATCAGGGCACTCCAACAAGCTCAGGCACGCAGGCCCTGTGTGAGGTCCAGCCTGGCCTCGAGGCAGAGCAAAGCCGCTCTTACCTTTAACAGCCCTGACAAATTGGAATAGGATGTGTCTCTGTTGAGCGTGGCTATTTCCCCACTGCTTTTTCTTGTAGTCTTGACTGGTGCAGGGAATCTCCATGAATCTTCATTTGCTTTGCTGCATTCACACTGGGTTTAAATTCTTAGCACTAAATCCCCACGGCGGGGGGCTGGAACTAGATGGTCGTTAAGGTCCCTTCCAACACAAACCGTTCTGTGATTCTATGATTCTGTGAAATAGACACTATTCTGGCTAATGTTCCTCGAGATCTTAATACATTAGCTCTGTCAGATCTATTATTGCTTCATACTTTTACAGAATTTAATTATTTATTAATGTGGAACAGCAAGAAATGCTGCCAATTCTCTCACTCCCGTGAGATGGAATGCAGAACTGCCAGGTGAGTGAGGCAATAGCCAGGGACAAGCACAGGGAGGTCTCAAGCAGATTAGGGCAGTGTGGTTGGGGCAGTCACATTTGCTGCTGTGGGTGGCCAAGGATCTTTCCTATGTGACTCTTTCCTAGTTTTCAATTTCAGTTGAGAGAATGTGTTAGTTCAAATAATCTTGGGCAGATTTATGCTATTTGTTCTGTGCCATTACACAGCCATTTTTGCTAAAGCAAGCCATAATTAACCTGGCCGTCCCCCTTGTATTTGTGGGTAGTGCAGATATAGTCATTTTTCTATTCCTTAAAAATGAATACTTCCCACATGGAAAAGCAGTTTTCATAACATGAGCATGTTTGACTCAGCAAGGGCACTTGTGTTGCACCCTATTAGCACAGCCATCCTTCCACCAGCTCCCAAATGGAACAGAAGCAAAAGCAATATGAATTCATGGAATGCAGCGTTCAGAGAAAAACCTGCAGAGAAAAGAATAATAAATCCAGCCACACAAACCACCCCATCGCCCTCATCTCCAGCTGCAGCACGGAAAGGCCCCTCCAGACAGCTCCAGGCAGCACTAACATGAAGTGTGGCCCTGTGTGTGCAAGGAGGGCTTCTCTGCTTCACCCTCTGCCTGGAGAGCAGCTGGATGTATCCACAAGGAATGGGAAAATTCACATCTCAGCAACAGCTCTGTGCATGAGGAGTGATTGAACAGGTTAGGGATGGCAGCACCTCCAGGACTGTCACAGAATCACGGAATCACTGAGTTTGGAAAAGACCTCCAAGATCATGGAGTCCAGCTGTTAACCCAGCCCCACCATGTTCACCACTAAACCATAAACTCGTGCCACAACCACACGCCTTTTGAACATTCCCAGAGATGGCGACTCCACCACTTCCTGCACATCCTGCTCCAATGCCCGACCGCTCTTTCATTGAAGACATTTTTCCTAACATCCAATCTAAACCTCACATTCCTTGGACATTCCTTGTCCTTGGAGTACAGGAGTGAGAAAGGATTTTACCCTTCCGTAATTCTTCTTTATAGTCGGAGGGTGTCAGCTTGTTGTCTTGGTAGCAGAAGGAAATATCACAACCAGGCATTTTTCTGTCTCAAGGGGTGATTCACGGCGGGACACACGAGCCATGGCAGCTGAGCTGGCCCTGTCCTGCAGAGGGGACAGCCGGGGGCAATGGCTCCAGCCCTGCCTGCAGCCATCTCATCCTGACAGCACTCACAGCTCGCCCTCACAGGGATTGCCCAGAAAGGGGCCGAGGGGCCCAGCACAGCTCTGCTCCTCCACCAGCTCCTCCTCTGCTCATCTGCAGATTCCCCCCGCCTGCCTTGGCCTTTCAATCTCCTCAGGGTATTTTCTGCTCCCAAGCTGATGCTCATCCCTGGGCCCTTCACATGGAAAAATGAGTGATGTGGGGAGCTGCTGACACAGTCAGGGTCTCACTACAAGCAACACATCACATTCACAAGAGAGCCCTGATGTTTCCCCTCGCTCCTGCTGGCAGAGCCACCCTGGGCCAGCCCCCTCGGCGGCAGCACAGGAGCCGAAACCAGCTCCGTATTTTTGCAGCCAAGGTCTCCTTTCGGCTGGGCAGCAAATGACTCCTTAGGAAAGCAGGAGAGAAGGGACTTCACACCACAACAGTCGTGAAATTGGTCATTTGGTGAAGTAATTTGGGTGCGTGGCCCCACGTCCGCAGCCAGACAACGCCGACACTTCAGCTCTCCCCGGTCGCGCCGCGATAAATGGAGCTGTCAGGTCACAGCACGCCGATCCATTCTCATTCAAGCACCTATTTAATATTCATCATGTTACAGGGGGACATTTTTATGTCGGGAAAAACACAAATGCTCTCCCAAAATGACTCAAGGGCAATAAAGAATAAATTGTCTTTAAACCTGTATAAGGAATGCTGAAGTCACAAACAAGGCATAAAATAATATGGAGGTGGAAAGTGCTTTTTCCTTATTAGGTTTATCAAAGTAAAACTAGGCTGGTAAGCTTGCTCTATCAAGCAAATGGATGTGGTAGAAAAAAGGAAATGAAAATTCTGATCCATATTCATTGTTTCGGTGTCAGCAAGGGAGAAAAGCTCCACTTTAATTTTTTTTCCTTATAAAGCTGATCCAAAGTTTTACGTGGAAAAAAAAGGTAAGCAAAGCCGATAAGAAAATGAAAGATAATTAATAGAAACAAAGCACACAGCAGACAGTGTCTAATATGAAACAAAATGTGAAACACTGAACATGCTTGACTGCACCAAGGCACAGATCCAGGCACTGACAGCATCTTAAAAGGGATTTCTTTCCCAAAGCTCCCAGCACTGGCCCAGCATCACTGCTGTCCCTGACCCATGGCTGACAGCCACCGGGCCCTGCATCGGCAGCAGGGCCCATCTTCAAACACAATAGCTTTTCTTTCCTGTTTAAGTTCGGTTTTAACACAGCCCTGAAGGCAGCACCCGAACAGTCACACCCGTGGAACTGTTGTACCCATGAAATAAAGCCAGACTGATTCCAGGTCGGGAAGAAGTTCGTGCCTTGAACAGCAGAAGTTTAAGGGAGAAGAGGACCAGTGACAGAATAGAACAGGTTGGAAAAGTCCTTTAAGATTATCAACTCCAACCATTCCCCCAGCACTG
This sequence comes from Mohoua ochrocephala, assembly GCA_013398855.1. Taxonomy (NCBI): domain Eukaryota; kingdom Metazoa; phylum Chordata; class Aves; order Passeriformes; family Acanthizidae; genus Mohoua; species Mohoua ochrocephala. Next base: position 682,773 of record VZTA01005509.1, on the reverse strand, counting down.
CCAAGCCCACCAGTAAACCACGTCCCCAGGTGCCACATCTATGTGGCTTTTAAATATCTCTGGGGACAGGAACCAACCACTGCCCTGGGCACAGTTCCTGTGCTTGGCCACCCTTTTGGTGAAGAGATTTTCCCTGACATCCAACCCAAAGCTCTCCTGGTGCATCCTGAGGCTGTTTCCTCTTGTCACTTGCTACCCCGAGAGCCAAGTCCTCACCTGGCTCCAGCCTCCTGTCAGGGAGCTGTAGAGAATGAGAAGCACTCCCCTGAGCCTCCTGGGTGTACTTTTCGTTTCTACAGGCTTGGTAAATTAACACATTTTTCTCTGTAAAACAACAGGACAAACAAGTTTCAAGTCATTCCCACAGGGTACAGCTGAGGCTCAGGAGGGAGCTGGTCCTACAGCCAGCACTGCATCCCCTGTGCTCTGAGCTGCAACACTCCCACTTCACCTCAAATGTCACAGCGTTTGGCTTCCACCACCCTCCCTCCCCCAAAATCCACTTCCTGGGTTCCCATGATTAGGTGAGACAGGCAGTTTTCTGGTTTTTGATTTCCAGAGACTTTAGAAGGAATCCAGCAAAATCATTGCAGACGGCAGCTCTTCATTTCTAAATTGTGCTCTGCTGGTACATCAAAAATACTGCACGACTCTGCAATGGTGAAGAGGTGGGGGTTTTGTTGGTTTTAGAGGCTTTTTTGGTCAATGAGGATTCATGTTGCATGCAGAGGAGTGACAAAGGAATGGGAGTTTGATCTCTTTGGCCTTTCCACAGCCCACTGAGGGCAATGAACAGATCTGTTCTTTCCCCAACATCTGTCTTCAGTCCCACAGGCTCATTAGCAGATTTTTGTGCACATAATCTACTCCTGCAGAAAACACAGAATTACTGGAGAGCAGTTTATGTAAATATACTCTCTCCTCAGAAGAGAGCAGTGTTTCTAATGACAAATTGAGTGAAATCTCACTTGGCATGAAGCAAATAAAGTAGTAAATATTTCAAGTTACCACTCCGCAGTAATAGAGACTGCATTTAAAATTAATTGCTGTGGATCCGCCGTATCATACAAAGAAACGGAGTGACAACGCAACCGTGATGTGACACATCTGCATTACAGCTTTTCATCTCAATTCTGTCTCCAACAGGTTCCATCAGCTGCTTGAATGCAGTATATGAAGTGATATTTTCAGCCCATCTCTACCGGAGAAGCAGCAATCTGCCAGCAATGAGAAACCTGCCTGAATGTCACCGCTGTCACCGCGGAGCGCGGCCGTCAGGCACGGGGCACAGCTTATAGAGATGTATGTGTCTGATGCTCCTCTGCTGAGCCCATCAGGCACAGCCCCTTGCAATAGAAACCGGAGATAGGACTGGACTGCGTTATAAAACCCCATTTTCTCTGCTCCAGGAGTGTCAGACACTGGGAGATGAAGTGGTTTACCCAGTTAAAAAGGTGGTGTGGGGCCATTAGAGAAAACAAGAGATCGCTGCACGTTGCTCTGGTATGACCTGGCTCTGCTGTGACTCTCCCTGGCAGTTCCTCAGCATGTTTGTCACTAGGAGGGATGGCTCATACACAGTGTCAAGGTTTCAGCAAATGTCCCTCTTACATCTCTCTAAACAAACACTTCACTGGTGCTTCAGCTGTGCTACAACACCCACAAGTTCCGTGCAGTGTTTGTTGGAACAAAAAGCCCTCTGTCACAGGGGAATCCCTTCTCCAAAGTCCTACTTCCACCTGCTTGCAGCACAAGGCTTCTGTTTCGTCAGAGGAAAGGTTTAAAACATCCACGACAAACAGGAAAACCACAGATGTTGACTAACACAAATGCTTTTCCCAAAGCATGGATGACCATAAATTGAATCTCTGTTGCATCCCATCATTAAACCAATCCCGGATTTCCATCCTCAGGTACACTCCAAGCACTTCACTTAGGTAAATTGGGATATTTTTGGTACACCCAAGGCACACAAGCCAAGAAGCTGAACCCTTCCACTGCAGAAGAGCAGCCACACCCCATGTTTCTCAGGGAACACTTACATTTTTCACTGGTCTGACCTGTCAGTTGCTGGGATGTTTGTCTCTAATCCAGTCACTGAGCTAAATTGACTTGTAATGCAGAAAGCAAATGCAAATTGTGTAATTAAATCACTTAATTTGCCACATGAGGTGTTTCAGGATCAATGCACTCATATTCACAAAGCTCAGTGAAGGTGGAAAACTCTAAGGAAGCAGCAGATAACAACCTATGAATGGTCTGATCATCTCTAAATGAAGTCAATAAGAATCGTTTACTGACTTCAGATCAGATCCATCCCTCCTTTGCCACCTCAATTATGGGTTTGCCTGATGCTACAACAGTGACAGAGAAGCAGCATTAGCTGTATTCGAATTCCTGCTAAACCCAAGCTCCAGAACAGTTACCAAAGGTTATTTGCAAGGGAGAGAGGAAATGTCACATCATTCCTTGGCCCAATCCTGCTGCTGCACAGTGTTGTGATCACCAGGCAATGGCAGCATCCTGGAAACACCATTCCTGGGCTGCACTCATCTGCTTGGACACCTCTGCAAGAAAAGCTACTTGAAGCCTACTCACATGGGGTAGGAGCCTGATTGCACCCAAAAAATATGAAATTATGAATGCCATCTTCCTCATCTGCAAAATGAGTGCTGGGTGCTCCACTTCACCCACGTGCTGTCGAAAGATTCTTCACTGTTGGTATGCCTGAAGAGTTTTTTCCAAATGTCATGTTGGCGTGTGACAACCCCAACATTCATAACATTCAGGTGAACTTTCATGAAGCAGAGGAGAATAGTAACACTTTTCCTTATTAGAGGAAACTGAATGTGATTTTTCATTCCGTCAAAACATCTCTTCACAGAGAGGATAAATCCCATAAATTGCTTTAACCCAGGTATCTGCCTACAGCCCATCCTAGACAAAATTGTAACAAAGCACGTAATCAAAATAAATGAGCATAATTACCAATGACTGCAAATATGGGGGTTTAGGTTATTTTCTCAGACATTTCATATGTGACCATTTAACCACTGGTTTACATTTAAAGATACGAATAAACTCTATTAGATTGCAGGATGAAAGGGTACACGCTCAAAATCCACGCAGAAAGCACCCCATCGCCGTGATTACTGTTAGAACCATCCATTCAAACCTCCTCTTCTCTCCCCAAATGGAAATACAACCAAATGACAAAGCGTGGCTAAGTAATAACCTGCTCCAAGGTAGAGCGGGGTCCCTTGCTATCAGATTTCACAGCAAGACTCTTCTTTCACTTCTGCCAGGCAAGAACAAGAAACGACTGCACGGTTCCATTTATCCAGAGGCACTTCATGCAAATGCCTCAGGTTTTTACACTCATGTTTCTAGTCCTGGTTATGCTGCTGGGTCAAGCAGATTTCTCTAAGGCAACCTCACAGCTGTACAACTTCCTCGAGCAGCAACGACTCCCTGACACGTCCCACCCCACCCGTGCGTCTGCACTGGGCAGCGCTGGCAGAAAAGGCCAGGAGGAATTACCTGGGACTTCCTTAATCTTCCACGTCTGACAGGAGCAGGAGGCACAGCCCGTCACAAGCATTAGGGATCAGGTCGTGTGACATCTCAATAGCTTAATGGCATGGCTGGTGGCACAAGTCATGTCAGCAGCTAAGTGACAGTAACAGAGTCACCTGCCAGGTCGTGGCTCCGGGAATCAAGGAGCACATCCATATGGATGGCACGTAACAGCCTGAGCTCAGATAGATCTTCACAAAGGTGATATAAATCAAGCTCCTGTCCAGGACAGGTGCGTGTCACAGCTGTAAGATGTGGAAGTTCATTCATTTAAATTACATTTTAAACAAGACAGAACCATAATCTGTCCTGAGGCACGTTAATACATCAGGTAGCCGGATCCATCTTTCAAAAGGTCCTGAGTGAGGTAATTTTTTTCCACATTATGACCTCCCAATTGAAAACAAACCTTAAATTCGTATTTCAACTACATTTCTCCTTCCACTCACAAGTGCAAATTACATTATACATTTAGAAAAAATGCAATCAGAGGGCTGGAGCACCTCTGCTATGGAGAAAAGCTGAAAGAGTTGGGGTTGTTCATGCTGGAGAAGAGAAGGCACTGGGGAGACCTTAAAGCCCCTTCCAGTGCCTAAAGGGACTCCAAGGGAGCTGGAGAGGGACTCTGGACAGGGGCATGGAGCAATAGGACAAGGGAGAATGGCTTTGAAGAAGGTAAATTTAGACTGGATATCAGGAAGACATTCCTCACCCACACATGCTTTCACTCACAATCACACAACACATATGGGTGCTGATGGGATGCCCGAGCTGGGAGTAGAGGAATTACCTTCCTGAGGGACCAAAGCTCTCGCCTGTCTTCAGCGGGGGACAGCACCAGCAGCCCCAGCTACTTCAGCAAAAAGTCCAGAAATCCCAAATTGGGAGTAATCCCTCCTCCATGGCAAGAATTGGGAGTAATCCCTTCTCCATGTCATGACTCAGTTTGGACAACGAAAGGCAGGAATTGACTCCAGTGCTCCCACAGGAGGCTGGGAATCCCCCCCAGCAGGATATCCAGGGCTCTTACAAAGAGCAATAACCTTGGTATCTGTCTAAATGACCCATTCCTGGCTTTGCACTATGCTGCGTTCTCAGCCTCATGGACCCTGCAGGGCCACTGGTTCAATTTCACAGCCTAATTCAATCTCAAATTATCAAATACATGCAATTACCTCGTGACATTTGAATCACCGTGCTGTCCAAGCTGGCCGAGGAGCAGGCACGGATTCCCGAACGCGCCGGCAGACAGCGCACAGCCAGCAGCCGCTGCCTCCGACAGCAGCCCCACGAGCCTTCCCTGCTGTTTTATTTCATTTTATTTTACCAAGTCAAACAGGTGAACTCATTTCCTGGGCACTTCTGAACAACTCCCTAAAGGGCACCACTGACCCACAACAGCTCTGCAGCAGACCTTGTCTCTTGTCCCCATCCACCAGCCCCGTGCCCGCGGCTCCACGAGCAACGCCCAGCCCCAGCAGGAGCCGTGGCCAGTCCCCCTTGGCCAGAAGGTGCACAAAGAGTGGGAGAGGGGCACCAAACTGATCCACACCCCCAGATCCATCTCCTCGATAGGAACACACTTTGCAGTGTTGCACCTGGAGCTCCTCACTTCCCCCAGGATCTGACATCTCCCGCACTGGATACAGAATCATCGAGTCACAGAACAGTTTGGGTCACAAGGGAACTTAAAGGTCCACCCCCGTGCTGTGGGCAGCAAAACCTTCCACTAGACCAAGCTGCTCCAAGCCCCATCCAGCCTGGCCTTGGACACTTCCAGGGATGGGGCAGCCACAGCTTCTCTGGGCAACCTGTGCCAGGGCCTCCCCACTCTCACAGGGAAGAATTTCTTCCTGCTATCTCATCTAACCCCGCCCTCTGTTTGAAGCCATTCCCCCTTGTACTGCCACTCCATGCCTCCATCCAAAGTCTCTCTCCAGCTCTCTTGGTACTCCCTTTGGGTCCTGGCAGGTGCTCTGAGGTCTCCCCAGAGCCTTCCCTTCATCACAGTTTGGATTGTAATTTACCCCGATGCTGAGGGCAATGACCACATGTTGCAGCTGTCATTTTTGCTGTTATTACACCAACTTTCCCACTCCAATGCCTTGCTGAACAGCATGCTTAATTGAGTTTATTCCTTCATTATTCAGAGAGTACCACTCTGCTGACATTGTATCCCACAGACAAAATATTAAGATCTGCCAGTGTTGTTCCTAATGGCACCAGATCATGATTCCCCTTGTAATTCTTCCTCTGTAGATGTTACTCAGTGGTTCACTACAGGGCACTGTTAAAAAAAGGTTTAGGGCCCCAATGTTACTGGAAAACACCAGATCCTGCTTTATATTCCATAAACAGTTATAGCTCTAAGGTGGAAAGCAGGGCCAGCAGAACATCTTCAGGGCCAGAAACACACGAGCAAATTTCCCCTCACGATTCCATCAGATTTTCTTTGCAAGGAGGGAAGAGAAAAGCACATTCCTGACCCTGCCCGAGTGGCACAACAGCACCTCAATTTGAAGCTGCAGGAGCAACGCTGGATGGGTGGGATCCTGACCTAGGGAAGGAAACCTATCTACAATTCCATCATTTTTTCAATAAAACCGTAGCATTCAAACCACTTTACAAAGCTGTGAATAGCAACACGACAAGATGAGCGACGCCTTCTGCCCCAGCCATACCCACCTGTTGGGATGATCCAGGTACCTCTGGATGGGGAAGGACCACACGGGTGCTGGGCTGGTAACAATTCTTCTCTTTCCCTTCTGATTATTGGAATAAGCAGCAGCAGCATTGAGTTAAAAATAAGACCAAGCATTCTGCAGACCTGCAATTATTCTCTCGACTTGTACTTGTCTGTACTCTTTCTCTCACTAATCACTGCAGCACAAAATGATGCCAGACAAGTTTGAAATCCGAGGCCAATCTCAGACCCAGTAAATGACTAATAACACGAGTTGTTTACACACATTTAATTCAACATACCAGAAGCAATTTTCTCACTCTCTTTAGCATTTTATTTGCTTATAAATACAAGTCAATACCACAAGATGGCACTTTCTTACTTGCAACACACACTATTATAAACACTTACCCTCTCCAAATGTTCCCAGAATTTTACGACATGTAACTTCTCAGTGGTTCTGAAACATTTAAAAAAGCAAGACCTTCTACAAACTGCATTTGTGTTTGATGTATATTAAATGAGGTCAGGTAATTAAATTCAAAAAAAGGAATTTATAAATATTTCAGATAAGAAAATTTAAATACAAAAGCAGAGTTTTGTTTTAATTAAACTGAATAACAATTTAAACTGGCCATAATGTATCTACATGGTTTAATTTAATTTAAAATCCTTTTTAAACAATCAAATCCTCTAGCCATTCATCAAAACACCTATCTACTCAGCTCTTTAAAAAATATTCTTGGTTAAGAAACCACCTATGCTTTTCATAACAATCCTTATTCTGTCCTGTAGGTGGAAATGAAGCAAAATCATATTCCAGACTAGAAAACAGGATAAGAAGGAAGAAACTTTAAAAAACCCGGTAACTTCAGACACTTCAACTCATTCTTCCTTGCATTTCTCAAAATACATGATCTGGTTTTAAAGTCTTTGAACGAAATGTAAACACTAGAAAACTCATTGTTGAAGTATGTGAAGAATAAAGAACCCTGCACTAATATAGTGCATAATGATGCTGTGTCAAACTTGTCATTTACAGTAAATGTCACATTTTCCTTGGGATTGTCATGCCTTTTTTTCTTTAACTAATTCCTTCTGATGTCTGTAGATTCTCTCTTTTTTTTGTTATTCCCATTGTTCAACAGGAAGAGATGTAGTTTCTGGTCTCTTCAGAAAAGTTTCACAAGATCCAAGTTTTTGACTCCATTTTTTTGTTAATAAAGAGGTGGCAAAATTTTCAGCTCGCAACACTTCTGTTCTGCCCAGGATATTATACATCAGGAGATTCCTCAAAAAACTGAGAAGTCGGAGAGTTCCAAAAAAGAAAGCAGTTAAGGCAGTCGATGTCTACATTTGGATTTCTTGTTTATGTTACATATCAATGTCTCCGTCATAGGCCAGGGTTAGAGGCTTCTGCTGTGGTGGAGGGCTCTGATGCTGCTTCGTTTTTTTGCTGCCAAGAAAAGCATTTCAGAAGACAAAATTACAAACCCGTAACAAGCTCGGAAACATCACCAACCCCCAAACTTCCACTAAAAAAGCCAACTTTCCACAGTGGCCACTGAATGCTGTAACATGGGGCGGCACCACACGGCCCCTCTGGTGTGCTCTCACGTGTGTGGCAGGGACAGAAATGGGCAGCCAGCTGTGCTCCCCCATCTGCAGAGGAAATAAAGCACATTTGTCTCCCGTCTCTTCTCACAGCTGACAAAACAAGGAGGAACACCTCGCAGAGAAATCGGAACATGAGCTGTCTGGGAGTGGGCTACGCTCATTTTTCTTGAATGGTATTGAAGCAACAATAATTATTATTGAGAAATGCATTTCCTCAGCAGCCTCCAAGTGATGGAGAAGTGTGTAATGTTATTTAAAAAATCCTCTGTATCCTCCGCTGTGAAGCCACAGAGAAATGGAGCTACATGGTTCGGAAAATAAGGGAGCTGCAGCTCCTAAGCTGTTATTTGAGCTTTTAACCCGAGAGAGAGACTGAGAGAAAGACTAAGGGCGTGAGAGGGAATAAACTGTTGGATGAAAGAGGGCAGTGATGCTGTCAGGCCACAGCTGTGACTCTCTGGTTGCCTGCCCTGATCTGACAGGGCCTGGGCCAGCTTGTACCACGAATGCTTGTGAGTTCAGGCCAAATCCTTGGGAACTGCAGGACACTTGGATGCTTCCTGCTTCTCCCTTCCCGTCCTCCCACAGGCATCAAAGGCAGTGCCTTTCCAAATATCCAAAGCAGGGAGAGCAAAGTGAGCTGTGTCAGGCTGGGCTCACCTCCCCTGCCTGTGCAAGGCTGCACTGGAGGAGGGCAGACACCCCTCACCCCCAGTAAAACCCCAGACCCCCTGGACTAAGGGTGCAGACCAGGTACTTTGTCCTTAACAGTGGCTGGTGAGAGCAGCTTTAGACACAGGACATGTTTTCCCCCTGATGTATTCACTGCAAAAATCTATTTAGGGATTTTCTGAGCAGTAGCGAACAGCCAAAAAACCACAATTAACACCAAGAGACCCAATCTCCCATGAACTCTTATGCCATCTCGGAATCCATTTATCTTCCTGGCATGCACAGCCCTGGCAGCAGCAAGCTCACAAGGTAATAATGCACTGTGTGAAAAATAATATCTTTTGTTTATTTTAAACGACCATTTCATCAGATGCCTCCTACTTCTTTTATTGTGGGAAATAAAAATTCCATAGCACCCTTTTCTCCCCCATTCATGATTTCATAGATCTCTATTGTATTCCCACATCAAACATCATTTTTCAACCGAATGTCTCTATTCTATTTAGTCCTTCCTTGAGCAGAAGCCAGCTCCTTGTTCCAATCACTCTCCTTGCCTTTCTTCAGTTTTACTTTATCTTTTTTTTTGAAGAATACAATAAAACCCCTTTCTAATCCCAGCAGAAGTCTGAATAAATATAAGGGCCTATTGATAACCAAAAATAATTCTTCCCCTGCATGGCCACCAAACTTCTTCACAATAATGGCTGTTAACATTTACACTTTGGAGAGTTTTAATTACTCCAAGGTAAGGGCCACATGAAGGCACTTGGGTAGTCCAACCTCCGCCCTTTCCTGAAGCCTTCAGCATTAAATCCCTGCAATGCAGTGTTGTGATGTATTTTGGATTGTTTAAATAAAAGCAAGCTAGCTTTTATTTAAGGACAAAATACCTGCCATACTCACCACATCAGGTAGGATGTAAAAATCAGGAAAACGATGATGAAGAAGCCCCCAGCTGATACTCCATATACCCATATCTTCAGTTTACCATCTGTTGGAAGGCGAGGAAAAAGGACAGAGGTAGAAGAGGAGAGAATAAAAAACTTTATTCTGAAATACACAAAGTTTTAAGAGACCAGCTAAAGAGAAATTAGTGGCATCATTGATGGGGAACACGGCAAGGACTGGCTGGGAGTAATCAATAAACCCCGTATTTTTGATAGCGAAGAAGATGTCTGAAAAAATCCATAATCTGAAAGACAAAATTTTAATGGAAAAGGGCAGAGGCACAGGATAATTGGGGTACATTCCCTCCAGAGCCCAGTGGCTGCTCTGGCAGAGGCAGTTCCATGCTGAGCTGACCCAGGCAGACACAGGCAACACCTGATGTGTTGAGCTGAGGGCTGAGAAGGGATGGGATTGTTCTCCCTAAATACTTGGGGGTCACTTGGGGTAAACACCAGCAAGCACGAGTGGAAAAGCTCCTTAGAACTGGGAAACACTTGGGCAACAAATGGGAATAAATTCAGCTTAGATTAGAAACAAGAATAGGCTTTGTAATAGTAAGAGGGATAAAGCTGGGAAAGAGCTTTCTGGTTGGGCCCCAGGAGCAGGAGACAAAATTGGCTTTGAGACAAGGTAAGGCTGTGGATTGGGCTGTTTGGGCTGCAGTGACCCAGGACCCCTGCAGGAACCCCTCCATGCACATGTGGGCTTGAGTCTGTTCAAATATTCCCTTGTCTCAGAACACTTTACTCGGACAGGTCCTTAATTACAAGCTTTGCATTAATAACAACAGCAATTTTTGAAAGATCAATATTTCTGTTGCTCGCTCTGTTCTGTCTGGACAGCTTTCCTTGTAGGGAGCAGGTTTGGTACTTTTCCATGCAGCAGCAGTCGGAGCTGATTCACATCAGCAGAGCTGCAAATACACACTGGAGGCAGGAACAGGAACCTGTGCCGTGCCCACAGACACGGTTTGACAGAGGCCATTTCAAATTCAGTCAAGTGAGAGGGACAATCACTGAGCCCAGTTTTCATTTTATGTTTGAATGACAAATTTTTTCAAAGGGAAACACATTTAATCAGATCCCATTCTTTCTCATTTTTCTTCCAGGCTTGGCGGAAAGGCTGAGTACCTCTTGCAGATTTTCTCTGCTCCTCGAAACACTTGCAGACTATCTCCCGTGTGAGAAGAGCTCTGTTCATCAGGTCTGCCTTGGTTTGTTTGGGTTATTTTGCTGAAGTCTAGGTATGAAATTTGTTGCCCTCTCAACTGGAGATGGCCAAGAAATATTTAGCAGTCCTGCAAAGGGACTGTCACAGCCCCATAAAGGTGTCACAGCATGTCTGCTACGAAGGCAGCTCTGCTCTCCATCCCCAGCAGAAAGGCACTGGACCATGTTACCTGACAATTTAAACAATGCTATTTAAATTGCCTCTCAAGTTGAAGAAAAGTTTCTGTACCTGAACTCTGGCCTCTCAGAGTGTGGTTAAGAGAGGAAAAACACAGCCTGATTTGAAATCAGTTCTATGCACTCCTGTAGAGCGTTTAGAAGAACAAAAACATCAGCCTCATTAAATCAAAATAAAATTAGTGTTCCAAACTGTAAACGGGAAAGGAAATCGCAGATTAGCTGGAGAAGGCACACATCCTTTCACTGACCAACACGATGCCAAGGACTGTGGTGCTGCAGGGTGTTGAATGCCATCCATACAGCAGCTCTCACCACAGACCTGCTATCAAGAGCAGAACTGGTAGGTAACAGCGGTTTCCTGGCTCGGCCAGGAGTAACTACTGCAAACCCCAGACTAGCGTGCCTGAGAGCCTCTTTGAGGGGAGTAATTACACATTTGGTCGTGAAGCGAGACAAAGGGGAGTGATTTGAAGAGCAGCAGCCTTGAGCTGGGGTCTGAAGAGCACATTCAGACTGAAGAGTTAACGGCAGGATGCCACGGGGTTGGTAAAACACTCAGCACACATGGAGCACCTTTATTCCTTTCCCATATATTGTTTCTGTAACATTTCTGCCCTAAAATTAAGCTACACCACGTTCTGTAAAAGGTCCTCAGTCACTGTTTCTGCTGCAGACCCTGGGTGAGAGCTGGCTCCCAGGTGCTGCACTGAGGTAAAGCTCTCCAGAAGCTTTTGGGGCTGCAGACTCAAACGCTGATTCAAAAAGAGAGGACTGCAGCATCTACCTACGCCTCACTCCCTTTTTCTAACCCCATAAAGGCACCAGCCAAAGAGATGACACCCAAGTAAGACAACATACAGAGGGCCAGGGATGTTGACAAAAAGGCAATTAACCCCAAACCTGTGACTCAAACTGCCGGTGAACTGCGTGGGTGAACTGGATGAAGGGTTTGATCGAAAAGCAGCCAACTTTAAAAGGCTTTGGACTGAGCTCTATGAGCCCAGAGACTGTCAACGCAAAGGTTAACCACTGTCTGCAAATCAAATATGTAAATGTAACATTCAAAGTGTGATCACATATATCAGACAGAATTATGGCTCCCTGAATCCCCTAACAGAACCTTTCGCTACATGTTTTCTAAAGGCTCGTGTTCATTAGGAGCTAATTGCAAACAAATGCAATGTCAGGTACCAGAAGAGGGGGAAGAACTGCACTGCCAGTGTTTTATAATACGAGGAGAACAGATGCGCTTCAGTAAAACCTCACGTGCCTGACACGTTTGCTTCCCATTTTAAAAGTCCTATTTGCATTTCAGAAATTTGTTTTGGATGAATTCATCTTCAAAACAACAGTCAAAATGGGAATCAGCTATTACAACAACAGACCGGTCTGGGCACATCCAGTCCGTGGCTCCAACTGGGAAGAATTTTATGCTGTGGATGTCAAAGATCCACCTGGGACGAGCAGCTTGTCTGCCTTTGTGGGACACTTTTAATGCTGTAACTTCAACCCTCAGGACTAAACTCTACACTTTCTAGCCTGCTCTTTTCATATATTTTTGAAATGTGGCAAGAAACAACCAATGTTTTCTTTAATGAAATCTTAAGCACTTTCTGCTCTGAAACTTCTGAAGCGCTAGTGATCAATATCTTTCCTAGTCCAAACATATTACTTCTAGAAACATCATCAGATAATAGTTCTAAACATCCCCCCCAATCACATAGGAGTGTACTTTTGCAAAATATTATTGCTTCATTCTGTCTTTGCTATCTCTCAACATAAGAGATTGTGATTCCTCTGTACAGGCACAAAGGCATGAAAGACAACACGCGAGCTGGAGACTGGGAGGTCGCTCTGCAGCTCCCAGACACAATCTCTGATGTTATGATCTACAAAGCTCGTACCCTTCTTCTACAGAAACCTTCTAAAGACAATCTATTCCATTCATATTCAAGTTTTTCACCTGGATTAAAAGGTTGAATAGACCATCCTTTGAAAATGTCATGCATTTTGGAGTTGACAGGTTTATTTTTTCCGGCAATGGTCTTAACATCAGCTTTCTTATCTTCTAAACCTGGTACCTTCACGCAGTAATCCAGGAAACCATTTGATCTCATCACTTCCGTGTATCCCCGCTCACAGCCGCAGACTCCTCTCTGGAGATAAAAGGGAATTCAGCATTAAACCGAACAGTGCCCTCTCACAGAACAGTGCACGCCGTAGGGAAAGCGTGAGCAAACTGCAAGGTATAACCTGCACAGGCAAATTCACCACCTCCAAACCAAACCGGCCAGGAACTGGTGCCTGCAAGCCCATTTCAGTTCAAAAATATTTGGGGAATTGGTTGAAAAAGAGTGAGTAATTACAGAGAAGTCCAACGTATAAACATTTTCACCCCAACAGGCTTAATAACAGGAATTTGTGGCAAACTCCTCTTGTCAGTAACAATTTTCCCACTGACCCTGCTGGGCAATAGAACAGACAAACCAAAACCAATCCCCCTTCAGACCCAAACCCTCCTCACGTGTTTCCACTCTGGTATTTCACAGGGCTATCTAAAATGAAGCTTCCTTATGACCAAATATCCACTACCCTGGATCAGACTAAGCAGTTTCTTCTTCAGGTTTTCTAAAAGTCTGTGGTTTGCTAAACAGATACTCAATTTTCTGGATTTCTATTTTAAAACAGTTTTTTAATATTGTTTTCCTTTGCTAATTATCTTATATCGGTAATGTCTATCTGAGGGTCTGATACTCTTGATCCGAACAGGTGACTGATGCTCCTTTATCTCCTCTTTTACAGAAGTTTTAAAAAGTCTCTTTTCTACAGAACAGTAAAACAGCATTCAATGAAAATTAAACCAAGAAGTCCCAAAACCCCTCCACAGAACAAACCCAAGCTTGCAACGCCACATAAATACTCCCATCACTTGTTTGTGCAGGTTCACGGTTTCCCTTCAGGATGAAATTCCCACAACTTCCTCGAGGTGGTACCACGGACACACTAAACTATTTTCCGAGTCCTGGAACGCAATCTAAGAGGCAATCTAATTGATTAGATCTCGCAGTGTTAATTTCCCAGCCCTGTTCTGCAGCGAGCAGTTACCTGTGTGCAGTAGGAGAAGGGTTTCCTGCACGCCGGGCTGCAGTGCCGGACTTCGGCAGGTTTCGTCCGAAGAGGACACCCTCCTGGAAAAGAAAATACTGAGTGCCTTCGAGGGCACGTTCCAAAATGTTTCTGTCTTGGATCATCACAGTGTAAGAAGTGCTTGCCTGCTTATTTTATATAGTTAAATACTAGTCTATTAGGCATATTAGCATAATATCTGTAGGCATCGCATTAATTAATTTGCCTTAACAAGGCAGGGAATTATTATCATACCCATCTTGTTAATGGAGAACAGAGATATACAGATTTAAGCAATTTGCCACTGGCCACATAGGAAGTTGGGGACAGAATCGGGAATTAGATGCAGATCTTCTGTGTCCTCATTAATGTCTTATCTACATAAAAAGACATAATCCACGTAACGCCCTTGCCCATCCTCACTTGGGAAAGCCTGTGCTTCTATAGGAATAAAAACATGGTAATGAGTTCTTAAATACTTGGCAACCTTTGCACATAAGACTTTTGTTATTATCCTAACTAGTCATTATAAATAGAACCAGACATGAACATCTGCATTTTCCTTTCTACTCTCTCCTCATTTACCCTGGGCATATTGAAAGAGATCCCATGGATATGCAGCCCTACTGCCTTTGTCAATCTCTCACGGAGCTTCAAAGTTCTGGCCATGAATTTCCCTTTTCATCCTGCACAGGCAGAATTTGTAGGTCACGGCAACAGCGGGAATCCCACAGTTTGAGTGATTTGAGACTCCTGTGTTTTGAAAAGAAGAGGAGGTACAGAAGATGGGATCTCTGCCACGCATGTGATGCTCTCTTCTGCTCTCCACCGCCACAGGAAGGTTGAACTGAGGGCTGTGCAAGCCAGCCCAGGCAGCCCTTTAGTATGTGTGCACTCATTTCTGCCCGTGACCAGCCTGACAGCAAGGGCAATTAGCCCAAATACTCCCGTGTAACACACGTGTGACGTTGAGCTGACAGCAAGGCGGGTGAGCTCCCACCCGTCTTTCCTACACACAAATCCGAACTGAAATTCTGGATGAGCAGGGAAGGATGCCCAACTCCCTCTGAGCAACAGATGCAGAAGCAGAAGAGTCTGTGCGGAGACATTTCATCCACGAGTGCGCGAGGCCGTTTGGGGACGTACCTGTGACATTCACTCCATCCGAGCGCTGACACCACACCGTGCGCACGTTGTCGCGCCAAGGGCTGGCCTGCCACAGGTAGTCGTAACACTTCCCTCCTGCAACATCAACACCAGTTACTCTTCACCTTGCAACAAACCCGGGGTAAATTCTTAGACAGGCAGGAAGCAGCGCTGTGGCCGAGCTACCTGAGCAAGGCCGTGTTTCCATCTCCTGCCCGGAGCAGCTCTCCCGGTTCTCCGGAGACTGGACGATGAAGGCCCGGGATCGAGACTGGCGGCCGGTCGTCTCAAAGCTCCTGCCATTGATGCAGGTGAGCTCACAGGAGCTCCACTCTGACCACTCTGTCAGGTGGCAGTCGCCTGCACATTGAAAGAAGAAATCACAGGTTTTCAGAAAGAATTAGCCTTGAAGGATAAGGACGACCTAAGCATACAACAGCTTTAATAGTGAAATATCCCAAGGATATCACACAGCAGTACACAATATTTGGATTTTCTGCTTCAGGGGGTATCTCATTTTCTCAGAAAACAAAGGAAGACTTTCTTGGGTGATCTAGAAACAGCAGACTGAGCATTTACCTGATCTGCTGAAGCACAGATTTGTACTACAAGGGCTGACAGTACTCAGAGCTACGGGAGCATGTCCACCTCAGACAGCTACTACAGGCAGAAAATTCACTGTGACCTTCCAAAGCCTTTACCTGGGCAAGGCACAGAGCAGGGTAACTGTAGCACACTTTCTTTCGATGGCAGCTCACCACACAATGCATTTTCTACTGGTTTGGACGTAGCAGAAGCTGATGCATCGTGCACTACACACGTGAGGTTGCGGACTTGCAATCCATCTCCACACTGTCCGCCCTACGGGACGATGAAAGGGAACAGAGGCACACATCAATGACATTAGCAGATGACAGAAGAAACACAGTCGATTCTACATGAAAAGTCTTCAAAGATACAAATTTGGTCTGCAACAGTATCCCCAGCTGTGAGACGGCAGATGGAGATCTCCACTATACACCTCTTTACAGAAGCTCGGATGCAGGGGCAGGGCCACACAGGGTGTTATTACTAAAGGTGTGAAAGAGGACACATTCATAAAGGATTAATACCATCTTTGAGGTCTGACCTTTGTGCCTTTTACTCAAATTAATGAATTTACTGATTCTTAATTAGTGCCCAGTTACACGAACACAGACATTTTTGGCTTCTCTGAAGAAGCCAAGAGCAGGGCCGGCCCAGAAGCAAGAGACATTTCCTCTACCCTCCTTTGATGATACAGCCCAAGAAGAGCACTCACATGATTTAAACCCTGCCACAGAAAAATCCTTAATGCACTGTGGGCTGTGTCATGTTGCAAACGGAGCAGACAGAGATCACCAGCTCGTGTCACACACCCGAGTCAGCCATCACCTGCCAGCGCTAAACCCCACTTGAACAAGCCAAAGGAGGCTCCATCTGAGCCACTCCATGCTCATCATCCCAGTTCTGAAACACCCAGGCATACACCAAACCACTGAAGATTGACTGCCTTCAGTGGAAAATCAATATTCCTTGGCTAAAGTCATGATCAAGGGCTGAGGATGCTCTGAGAGTTAAAGCACTGAAGCTGTTTCTAGAGGCTGGAATTATTTCATTCTCATCAGATAAAGAGCTGTGATGCTGTTGAGGTGCCTCATGTCTGCATGACGCCTTAGGAACGCCCACCTGAAGCCTCGTGGAAACAGCACTTTACAAAATCCAGTAAACAAAACTCAAGAAGAAGGAAGAAACATTGCTTTTATATAACCGAGGGAAATGCTCCTTTGGATTTCTTGGCAGTGGATTCTTTTAAAATAATGGACTTCATCTGCAGAACAGAACGGCTCCTACCGAGTGCATTCATCCAGCAGCGGGTTTGCTAGCAGGAATCTCGAGAACGCCTCTCCTGCACACACCTGGCAGCTTTTGCATTCTCTCTCCCCCTCCCTTCTGCTGCAGATCCACAATAAAATGGAAGTAAGAGCATAACTAGCTGGATCTAGAGCAGCTGCTAATCTAAAGCATCTTAAAGAAGTATTAGTGTAGATTTACTACATGCAGCCAGATTTCCAAGTTTTTAACACCATGTTTCACTCCAATCAGTGTGAAACTTACTGTTCTAAAATACAGTTTCACTGCTGAAACTTCTGTTGTGGTCTGAGATTAATGGGGTGTGAAACACTCGTGCAGCTGTCCACTGGGTTAAGAGTTCTTAGCAATGGCTGGTGGGAACAGAAGATGATGGGAGAACATTCTCGGGGGAAATGGGCACTAAACAAACTGCAGTATTTCCAGTTCAAAGTGACTCAAAGAATGACTAAATGACTGGAGAAGACAGAAGGAGTTTTCAAAAATATACTTCTTCTTCTTCTACAAACAGTGTATAATTATTTATATACATATCAATATATAAATAAGTAATAAGAATACTGAGAAATAAATAGGTCAAAACAATAAATTTTTTCAGTACAACACTTTCCCCTATAAAAGGCCACAGGCAACAGTCTTCATTTTTCTACCACACTATATTGGAACAACATTCATATTTTCTAATGCTTAGAATAAAAAAAAAAAAATCCCCAAACCTATGAATTCTCAAAACAATCCCAAAGACAAAGATTTGCTTTTTAACAGTGGCTTCCACTTGCTTGCTTTCTTTCAAGACCAGCAATGGGTTTTTACAATCAATTGAACACACTTAAAAGACAAAATGTCACCCTGTCACTTACAGTGGGAGATGCTCTTCGGTATATTTGAAAAGGTCTTAAGCAATGCAGGAGCACTGCATTAACTTCCTTATCATCTTCACAATTATTCATGTCCCCAAAATTATACATTCGAAGATCTAATTAATAGGTGTGGAACCACAGGAAGTTTGTGGCAGCAATGGCACACTGAGGATGCAGGGAATAGCTGCTAATCAGAGGAGAACCGAAAGGAAACCATCACATCTTCAAAACTCAGGGGATCGATTCTTTATTGTAAATGCTCTTCTTTGGAAGGTGTGATCCTCTGAGGTTTGCCTAGAACCAGGATTTGCCTCTTGAGTCACGATCTCCTTGCTGGAAATATGTGGGAATTTGACTTCCACAGGGGATTCCTGCCATTTGTCTGCAAAAATTCCTGTGCTGACCCTTCAGAGGATGCAGAACCCATCCTGGGTTTCCTAAACACAGGATGTGTGTGTCCCTCCAGCAGCACCTGCATGGAGCCTCCACCTCTCACCCTCCTCGCCCTGACGGGAAAATAAGGAGAAGGTTCACGCCTCCTGTGTTGGACAGCCAGGAATCTCTGGAATTCAGCACCCTCGTGCAGGGCAGCATCTCCACAAGCCTTGTCTCACATCACCTCTGATACCTCCCACATACAACACTCTAATAAGACAGGAGGTAACAGCCCTAACGAGATGCTTCACCCAGATGCGCCTTCAAGAAATGTTTTCCCTTTTTGGCTTTTGCTGGAGTTCACGTGTTCACAATTATTTTAGGTAAAGAGTTGATTGGGCAATGCTTTCACAGGTTGATGAGCATTTAATCAGGTAAAAGTCTCTCTAATGAGGGAATGTGGCGTGATCACATTTAAGGGAGTGCTTTTAAAACAGTTAGAAAGGAAAGGTTCTTAGTCTTGTTAGGAATGTCAGCCAGCTCGTGTTTGATAATGCCTGGCTATTCCACTTATATTCCCTTAATGGAAAAAATGATGAACAGTGTCAGCCACTGCTACTTTTTCTTTTTAAGCTAATCAGGGTAAACCACTTCAACTCTAGGAGGAAAATGATTAATGTCCTGTAACCCTTTAAAATTGGATGTACTGACCAGTTCCCAAGTTCTGCACTCCGGTGAATGCAGGGGAAATGCCTCGTGCTGCCACAGGTGTGCCTGGGATGTGTGCAATTACACACCCATTTCCATACCGTGACAATCAGCAACACAGAACACCTAGCAGGCTCTATTCCTAACCATGAAGACACCTCTAATTATTCACATGAAGTCAATTTAGCATAAAATAGTCCTCCTACCACTAGGAACTGCAGTCTCAGTTATAACACAAGAAAAAAAAATATTTTAGCTTTATAATTAATTGTCCCGTTTCTATTATTACAGAAGACACTTTCACACTATGCATTTCGGCCTTACCAGAGGATGCTTTAGCTTATTTCACAAAGCATCCTTGAAAACAGGACTTCTGAAAGCTTTCTTTAGAACACAGGCTTAAGCTTCTTTTCCGGTAAAGCACAGGAATAAATCGCCCTGTATTTATGAACTACATTTAATTCCTGAGCACCTCATTAAAGAGGAGCGAACATGAATAGAATGGCTTCTCTCCAAAACAAAGCAAAGGGGAGAGAAACTGCTCTGTGGTAATTGAAGGAGAGAAGCAGGCTCTAACTCACTGAATGCAGGGATGGTATCTGGGTTACGGAAGGCTGTGATTACTCGCTCTGAGCTGAAATTTAGCTGGGTTTGGGATGGGCACACTTTAATCTGCACAATGTGTTATTTATCTGGAGTAACCCAGGGCCTTAATTTAGCTTCCTACTAATTCTTTTATCAGCTGTGTTAGCTCCTATGGTTGAAGGTCTCTTCCCTGATGTTTAACAGAATCTGCTTACGTTAGCTGGACAAAATATCAGCTGATGCTATAATTTTGTTCTATTTATGTTACACATATGTTATGTACATTTTATACATGCTGAGTACAGCACATACAAGGACCACATTCACATCCCTAGTTGCAGTGAGTTGTTGATTATAGAAACTATAAATATACTTCCATTTCTCTGATCTTGGACTGTCAGAATCCAGATTTCATTCGTGAAAACCTGGGAAAACTCTGGGTATTTATTGTGCCGCTCACATATTCACTACACGTCCCTCCACACACTGAGAAACCACGTGGGTATTCAAGGCATTGGCAGAGCAGAAATCACAAGGGATGTGTGTCTTTATGTGCATTATTGGCTTCAATCTCCTACATGATATAATGTGGAGAAGCAGCCACAGATCTGGCACAGGTCCTGTCCCCTGGGACCAGACAGGGATCGTTTCCTCCACAGTTCTCCTACCTCCATCTTACCAAAGCCAGATTTAAGAAGCCCGATAAACCTCACTGTGAAAGATTCACCTCTGCTTAAACTGGGTTACCAACTAATAACGTTTTAATATTGGAAATGTGATCTAACAGATAAGGAGAGAAGAGAAAGCACAGAGGGGAAGAAAAAGTCAATTCAAGCTTGATGGAAGTCACTGCCAGTGAACAAATGATGGCCCCAGTGCTGAGCAGAGGTGGCAGGTGTAGGGACAGCACATCAGAACTGAATCCAGACATTTTTAGATCATTAAAAAGATAGCCAGGGTAAGGAGAAAGTAGAAACCAGCCCTTCGTACAATAACTCACACTATTGTACCAGAGACCTGGGGGGGAAGACCTGCTGTACAGTCCTTCAAACAAAAAAAGGAAATATAAAAAGATTAAAAAAGACTAAGCTGTCCTGATATCCAGTGTATCTATTTTCTTGCTAGAGATATTTTATGTAATTAAATTATAGGTCACCATGGCTATGCCCAGTCAAACACACTCACTCCATAAATCCCCTACAGTAATTCTGTGAGCTCACAGTACTTGAACCCACACCACTACTTAGGAATGGCTGCTGCTGGCTGGAACACGAGGGGCAGGGGTTCACCGCTCCTGAACTTTCCCCCTCTTCCCTACAGACCTTCATCAGCCACAGGGACACCTCCAGCCCACGGCCAGCAATTAATCCCACAACGCGACGAGGGTTTTGCCGTTGACCCCGGGCACGGGGAAGCTCCGGAGCCGTCGGGGAGCGCCGGAGAAAGCCCTACCTGGAGCGTGCAGGGAGACCAGGGGCCCAGCAGCCAGCTGTAGCAGGGCTTCACCGGGCAGCTCCTGTGCTGGGTGAGCTGCTCCGGGCAGGGCCTGCCCTCGCCCGCTGCCCGCAGCACCACGGAGCGCCCACGCACCATCTGGCCTAGGCGGGGGGACAGGCAGCACGCAGCCCAGGAGACACGCAGAGAGAGAGAGAGACAAAGAAAGAAAGACAGATTTTGTAATTTATCAGCATTCCTAGTTCATTTCCCACCGCTAAAATCTGTTAAAAAAGCAATTAATTGGGAAGACTGTTTGGATAATGGGGATGCGATTGCCAAGTCTAAGAAATGCAGTCACTGATATTTTCAAGCACACTTTTTAAACGCGGTTTTGTATGTTTTCCAAATATAGTATTTGTTTATGCAACACATTTAAATACTTGACTAGATCCTGATTATTAAATATGACAGGAAAATAATTCCTATGGCAGCAGCATTTCTACCATTACATATTCAATATGTTTCCAGAGATTTTTAACAAATGAATTTTCTTTTTATGAGCAATTATGTGGACCTAATTTGAAAACTGCAAACATTGTAGTGGCTATTACCGTCCATAACCACTTCTACCATTTCCATTAAAATCCTATTTATTATTGGTGAAAACTTCTTCAGCCCCTGAATGGAAAAAGCAATTATGTTACTACTTTTGAACTAATAAAACTGAATATGTTCATTAAAGTTACAGCAATTCCATTTCCACCTCCTTTCCTGTCCATTTATGTCCAGGAATGTTTTCACTCAAAATGTTTCAATTAGAATTCCATCTCCAATTAAAAAGAAAAGTGGAAAAGAAAAAGCCCTTATGCAGTGGGATGCAGAAGATTGTGCTGGGGATAAAATTTCTGCCCTGTCCTTCAATAGGCGCGGATTTGAGCTAAAACCTGAAAGGTCTGGGCAGTAGGAGCAGACAAATACAACAAGGCAGAGGCGAGTAGTAATTGCTAACCCAGTGCAAAGGAAGAGATAAGGTGCTGTGGTGGAGCTCTCCCTTTTGGATCACCGCCCTTGAGCTGCTTTTGTGAGCAGAGGGGAGTCTGCTGGGGGAGCAAACACCCTGCAAAATGGAGAGGCTGCAATACCCAGCCAGATCCTTCTCCCAGCTGTTTATGCACATGATTTTTAATTAAGGGTACTGCAGGTGTAAGGCACATCTCTGATATCTGTCATCGTGATCATCCACAGAGCAAGGTTTCCAAAAACATTTTAGCAAATAAAAATTAAAAGCAGACACATTTGGAAAAGGCACTGATGGATACTTTAGCAAGCTCTCTTACCTTTATTCCCTTGCTCTGACCCACTGAATTCCATTTTTAAACCCATTAAAAGCAATTTTAAGACTTCTTCCTTTTCCAGTTTTAATCCCCTACACCTGGGAAGTGTGTAACAGAAGTGATGATAAAAGCTGTTATCCACATGGCTGCGCATTCAGCCATCACGGAATCAGATACATCAGGAGGTGGAAAAAATCCTACTAGCTGAGAGGAAAGGAAAAAGGAAAGGAGGAGGAGGAGGAGAATGAGGACAGGAGAGGAGAGGAGAGGAAGGAAAAGGAACAGGACAAAAAGAAAAAAAAAAGGAAAAGGAAAGGAAAACTCCTGTGGTTCACTGGGAGGTCAGAGTGAGGGAAGAGAAACCTCCCAGCCTGCTGTTGATGAACCCCACAACACGTCTCCCTGGCCCAACTGGCCAAAATTAGCTGTTCTTTTCTCTCTAGCCAGAGAGATTTGCCAAAACTGCCACATTTGTCTTCATGCTGAATGCTGAGTATTGGTGAGCAATGGAAAAGGCTCTTTGGGAAGCAGCGGGAAGCCTGTGGCTGCAGGGTTCTGGGGCACCCTGCCAGGCACCAGCTCCCTTGCATGGAGCTAAGGAAAAGGTCTCCTAAGGTTAAAAAGATCCAATTTCATTAGGAGGGACTTGAAAGCCTGAAGCATTCATCAAGCTGTTTTAATTAACTAAATAATTTCCTTTTGTACACTCTGTTTAACATGTTTCTAGCAATATGTAAATGGGAAGATCATTGAACAGAAAGAAGAATTAAGAACCTTTCTTTCCATTCTGGTTTCCTACTGTTGGTTATCCAAACTATTGAAACTCACTACAGTCCCAGTGGTCAGCTGGGGCTTGACTCAGTCTGTCACTTTCTTTTTACACGGTGAATGAACCACTGAAGAAAGAAACTTCATTGAAACCTTTCTTTGCACAATGACTGCGATGAGTTTCTTGAAACTCTAATTTATATTTTACTCCAAAAACATTATCTAGGTGCTCGTTTACCACTCAAGTAGCAGAAAAACTCCATATTTTCTTTTTAAATACTTTATCTTTTGCTGCTTATGCAGAACAGAATCTCACTGCATCTGAAATTAATTTGCTTCCAATACAAACTCTAGAAGAGTTGGAGCAATTCTAGTTATTTTTTTAATTTTCCTTTGACTTGTTTTCTAATTTCCCAATGAATTGGCCACATCTCTGATTCCTCTGCTCTGCAACATTATATGATACAAAAATTAGAACAGAAAGGGTGCTGAAATTGAAAATAAACATTTCTTCATATTCTCACATTAGTTTTGAAAGGGGAAAAAAAAAAGAGGCCAGTCTTGTTAATGCTGGTCACTTAAAATTCTGTTTTGTGTCAGCAGCAAGAACTGCATGTCAGGAACACAGCATTATATTTTCAAACTAGAAGAGTAAGATTTTTTTTACCGCCAAAAAATTCTTGCCATTATTTGCACTTTATCCCCACAAAGTGATGTGTCATGGCTGAAACCAAGAGGATTCAAATTCCTGCTACAGTTCATCCCAGTCACAACGAGCAACATGCTGTAACCAGTTCAGTGAGTTTGAGCAGAGCACACAAAACACAGCTCTATCAAGGAGCAGGGATCAAGTTATTCACATCAGCCTTGGAGGTCAGGTTAGATCCAGTCACAAGCAAGTGGGACAGGTGATAAATAGGGCTTTTCATCCACTTCCCACTGCCCAGCAGGCCCTGGGGCATCCCCAGCAATACCTCCCACTGTCAGACAGGAGCTTGCCAAGTTTGAGCAGCAGGCGAGAAAGCACCGCAAGAAGTTCTTCTTCAGAAGGCAACACCAAAAATGTTTTCCCGAACTGGTGATGATCCAGGGAAGAATATAACCACTGAATTTTTCAGCTGTGTGCATCCTCGTGGCCCTTCACTTCAATCCCACAGGTCACTCTGGTGTTGGGATTCATGTCTCCGCAGCCCGCTATGGTCCCGTCGGGGGTCTGAGGACTGAGTAAGGCACAGCAACACGTTCAGCCCTGGTAAATCCTGTAATTCCTCTGATAAAGTCAGCTTTGTAAGTGGCAAAGCACAGCTGGAGGTGGTTTTATACGATTTAGCACTCCTGTTAGAGAACTTGGGAGAAGCCATGTGGGATTGGAAAACATTTATGTAGAAAAATTCAGCATCTTCATGTATTCATTTGCCTTAACAAAGGAAATTCAATTTGCTGGGGATTATCCTCACCAAACACCTTTCCAGTAACTTCGATTCAGGCCACGGAAGCATCATCCACCAAGGCAGTTCTATACATCTTTTCATAGCAGTACAGCAAGTGATATAAGGAACCCTTATATACAACCCATTGTCAGCCTAAAGCCCCATCCAGCATCCTGAGCAGAGGCTGCCCACAACTACAGCTGCAACAGGCAAGCATCATTTACACATCTCCACAGGCTCAGCGCAGGCAGGCAAGAGAGATCTGCTTTACTCATCATCATTCATAAAAATCAATATATCTGCCTTTGGCTGCTGTGTACCAGAACCGTGTTAGATGCCAGTGCCACATGCACAGCAGCACCACTTCACGTTTAAATGCGTTATTCCATAAAATAAAACCTGAGGTAAGGTACCACCCATTAAAATATATCACATCAAACTGTTACTGGAAGAGAAGGACAGAATAAAAATGTTAGCAACAATCCTTGAATAAATAACCACGTGAAAGCACACATCCAGCAACACTAAATTTTGATCTGAATTATATTTAAATTATGTTTCTCTTTGAAGTCCTTTATGGCACTTCTGCAGGCCCTTCACACACTCTCCAAACAAAGCCAGAAAAGCAAAATATCGCTGTGAGCTGATCCAGTAATGCTGCATTCAACTTGCTGTGAATTATTTCTGAGCACCTAAGCCCTGCATTTCAGCTGTACCAAACTGTGGGCAATTACTTACTGGCAAAGGGAAGCAGTTATGAGTGTTTACTACAGCCAATTCCCACAGCTTGTTTATTGTCATCCTTTGCTTTTTCCTATCTAATTTGAGGCTTCATCCTACTCCCACGAGCGCCTGTGAGAAACTCAGGGTGACTTCAAAGGTGTCGCAGTCCATGACCCTTCTCAAAGGAAACCCTCACTGTGTTCATCTGAAGCACCACCTGGAGATGAGTGCAAAAGTCTTCTCTGTCATTGCCATCACCCAGGAGTATTTACAACCCACTGGAACTCTGTGAAGCAGCTGAAGGGACGGTGTTTGTGCTGTTGGAACCACGGCCACAGGCCTGTGCCAAGGTCCCTCCACCAGGGATGTTTGGCACCAGGGTAGATCCACACTTCAGGGCTGATACAGCAAAAGTCAGATCAGGACCGAGGCTGCAGGAAAATCAACCATGTGCTTGGAATAATCTGGATGCAGAACATTTTTGTTTCACTGATGCTCCTGCTTTGGCACGAGGTTCAGAAGACTCTTGGGTCCGTGCAAAGTTGTTCAAGTGGTAGAGAAGTGATGCTTTAGGTTTTAACTTTTATATTTTTCAAATCCTGCGCTGCCTGGTGTGGAACTCTGCAGTTCCTTGTGGCCTGTGAGCTGCTGTTCTCTCCTGCTGCTCACACACAACAAACCTCTGCAGGCTTCCACTCCAAGGACACTGGGCCCAAAATGTGTCAACTCAAAGCCTCTAAAGGGGGGCAAACTTGGGGTAATTCCATCATGAAACTGAGGTTATAATTGGAGAATTAACCCTGATATGCAAATGAACCAAACTTATAAAAGTGTGAAGAATCCGTGACCCAGGGTCCATCTTGGGTGTCCATCTTGGGTGTCCATCTGGGGTGGAGCCTCCAGACTGCTCAGGGTGTACTTTTGAAGGCCCTTCAAATAAACACCTCCTTTTATTCTCTTATTCTTGTCTGGTCTCTGTGTTTTAGGTGGCCACTCAAGGCATCAGAAGGACTGAGCAAAACTTGGCTTCTTTATGACACAATTTTTAAGACAGTTTTCCCAGCTGCTCGGCTGCCACAGGTTCGCAAAAGAGTATCTCCAGCTTTTAAATCCATGTTAAACCACAGCAGTAATACAGTGGCCCACACAAGACAGCTCTCCAGCCAGCAGTATGACAGAGTTATGATCTTTGAGCTGAGCTTGGGCCTGACTGTGTGGTTCAAGCAGCCTCAATGACGTTTGGCACCTAAAGCCAGGACACTCACTGGAAGGTCTCTTTCAGCAGGGCACAGATGTTTCCAGCTTTCCTCTGTTACAGGACATGAAGTAACTCCTTGTATCCATTGGCAGCCATCAACTCTTTACTCAGTCTTTGGAATTCGCACAAGCATTTCAGGATCAGGGGCAGAATACAGGACACACCTCCACTTGAGTTCATCCTTTTGCAAACTATCCAATGTAAGAGCTCAGTATGAAAAACCCTTCAGGTACTGTATAGGGTGAGCTGCTCCTTGAGCATGCTAAAAGCCATAAAAACATTACAACCTGCTTTTGCACTGTACTCTGTTTAAGTTAGTAAGTGATTGAACACTCAAAAAATTAAATTAAGTTTATTCAGCAACACGAGCATTAACACTCCAAAATGGATTTTGAAGAAAAAAAAAGAATTTGGAATTAATAGTACTCCCAGTGTGTTGTTGTTAAAACACTGTCCATGAATTATTCACTTCTGTTAAGAAAGCACTACTTCACAAACGGGCTAAAAGCTCAGCAAAGAAAGAACAGCACTAATCCAAATATTAAGCTTTTTCTGTAACACGCTTTGATCTCTGGAATCCATCTGAAGGAATCACTTTATGGAAGCTAAGAGCTTTTTTCTTTTTGACCTTAAGTGAATTTGATTCAAATATACATTATGGCTTTTGAATCTTAAAGACCATTAGCTGTACATCTAATGCACATCAGAAGCCTGGGAAATAAAGTCCCAAGCTTATTGAGAATAAAACCTTCAATGCATTTCCTCATGTCAATACTCAAAGGGTATTTTAAATCATAGAAGTTGAAAAAGGTCTTAATCCTTTCACTTTGTGTATGCTGGTGAGCACCACTGGCTATGGAAAGTCTTGTTGAAGTTACTGGGGTCATGGAAGTGCTAAAGGACCTGTGGATGCAAGATGGAGACAGAGGCATGCACTAAATGATAGTGAAAAATAGTCTTCGTGCGTTTTCTCCAATGGGATGCAATTATGTTACTAAAAGTTACTTCACCAGAGGATTTGTATTTATTTATTAATCTCTTCAGAGTCCCGTAACACTCCCCAGCTCTTTGCTAGCTTTACGTACTCCTCATCTCCAGGGTTAACATCTGCTGTGACTGAATTCTGAGAGTTTGAATTAATTAATAAATAATCCTCCAGGCATCTGACTACTTGCTCCCTAAGCTGCATTTCTCACTTTAGATACTTTGAGAATAGCCTGCTTTGCTCAAAACACCCACCACCTCAGGACCTCAAGAGTGTCCAAAACCACCTCCGAAGGATTCGGGTGTGGCTCGAAGCTATCCCTGAGCTCTGTACCCCTATTCAGGGACTGTCTGAGCCCACCTGGGGCTGCGGGTGCTGTCTGTGCCGCATTGCTGAGGTATGGGGGTCAGGAGGGCAGGTAGGGACTCACCGCCGGCGCCACACGTGTGGGAGCACTGCGACCAGGCTGACCACGGGGAGAGCTGGCAGTCCACGGCACAGCCCACCACACACCGGCTGCTCGTGGGCACGGGCTTCTCCAGGCGCAGCTGTGACAAGGAAACACAGGCATCATCTTCCCCAGGCCCCAGCCACCTCCTGCCACAGCCCAGCAACCACCAGGAACTGGCAGCAGCTCTGCGGGACGCCTGCGTGGTGTTTACAGGGAGCTTTCCCGAGGGTGCGGCGGGTGAACGCGGTTTCAGTGTCGAAGCGTTTCACATCTAAGCATCCCTCAGTGTTTGGGTCTTATTCCAAAAGGACAACCCCAGACTTCTAGGAGTGGGACACAATCTCCCCAGTCCCCAGCTCTGGGATGGTGCAGGGTTGGTAGCCATGCCCCGTGTGTTCAAGCCAAGGAATGATACCAGCCACTGACACCCCTCTGCCTCCCAAAGCCCCCAGCTGTGCGCTCCCAGCACCAAACACGACTTTCCCACCCTTTATGGGGGAGGTCTTGGTGTGGACCAGAAGGCACCACCAGCTTTCTGGAAACACAAGGACGTCTGGGTGTGCCCCAGCCCTGCTCACCCGCTGGCAGAGCTGCATGCTGACGGTGGCCCCGTCGCTGCGCCGGCAGCTCAGGAGGCGGCGCCGCTCCCCGTGCCCACAGGTGGCATTGGCAGCCAGCTGGCACCCGCTCCAGCCTGCAGACACAAAGCAGAGGGTGCACTGCTGCAGGTCACCTTCACACTCAACACAGAATCACAGAGTGGCTTGGAGGGGACCTTAAAGATTATGCAGTTCCAATCCCCTGCTGCGAGCAGGGACGCTTTCCCCTAGACCAGGCAGCTCAAAGCCCCATCCAGCCTGGCTCTGAAGCCTTGAACATGGGCGTTTCCTTCACCTAAAGCAGCACTTCCCCATGTCAGAGCATCCCACACCCAAGAACAACCCCCCACAAGAAGAAAGTTGTTCTCAAAGCCAGGCAAGTCTCAGAGGAGGCGCTGCTCCCTTCGCAGTCCGATACCGTATCCCATTACGACACCGGTACATCAGAGTGCACATGTTGAACACTGATAAAGGGTATCAGTTCAATCCAGTTGGCACAGGTACAAGACTGTATTGTCTGAAGTGAAATTCCACTTTGATAAAGCAGCTGGGGAAGTTTCTGAAGGGGAACTCTGGTTTAACCTGTTTTTGTCTCGAGGCAAAGCTATCCATTATTTAAAACTAAACTCTAATACTCATGAAATAAAAGCAGTATTTCTAGCGGAAGAAAATTAATATCTTATTATGTGTCTGAAATTATGTTGGTCAGAATACAACTAAACTGAAATAAGCTGTAAAACATCATTTAAAATAAACAAAAAGCATAACAGAAGCCACTAAAATTTCCATACACCACCAATAAATAAGAAGGATGAGAAGAAAACCTATTACTTTGTGTCTTCCACCTCTGATAAACATGAACACATAAATGTTCTGCATTTCTGAAATGTGATGATAAAAAAGGCATCATCCCGCTGCCTGTGTTTCTAGGCCTTTTATTACAAACAGGCTGAGTTTATATTCATATATTTTATCTTGCTTTGTTCTCCCTTCCCACCAGCTCCCAAACTCCTCTTAGATCTCTCCTCTGTATGCCTTTCTCATTTATTTCAGCTGGTCAAAACAAAAGGAATTTTTCGGTTTTGTTTTGTTCATTTGTTTGCAACAGAACCAATTGCTTCTGAGGTCCTAAATAATGCATTTTGCTCTAAATATCCTATGCCCACCCATATAACCCATATTGCCTTCAAAGCAGACTTCTGTTGGTATTATTGGCTTCACCAGAACCACACAGATGATACTCTTATAATTGGAATTTTGTAATTAATTCTGTTGATAACCCATTGAAAATCCCATTTAGCATGCTTTTTTTCCAGTGTACCTGCAACGACAACTTACATAAAAGAATCGTGCATTTGTCCACTAATGAGTAAAAATGTAAGTGTATAATTAACTTTATTGAAACCAACAATGTCAAAGCTTTAACCAACACCCCCAGCAAACATAATTAAAAACACACACTAAGGGTATATTGAACATTTGCACCTACCTGTTAGGTTGTACTGGTATTGGAAGCAATTTTGGTTAAGAATACATGGCTTCATTTGTGAGTCTTCAGGGCAGGGCCTTGAACTGACAGGAGACCTCAGCACTTGTCGGGTTCGGGTTTGCATAATATTCGGGTCACACACCTGGACAGAGAAGGGATGGACAGTACAGAGACCCCAGTAAATCACACAGACACCACTGACCCCAGAAACTCCCAGAGACACCACAGACCGGGGCTGTTCACGCACATCCACGGCCACACGGAGGTAGGACACAATCCCACTCCTGCTCTAACAATACTTAAGAGTATAGGAAGGAAAAGAAATGCAGTTCAAAGTTAAGAATCCGGTATTACTAAAAGTCACCTTTTATCCACCCTGATTTGGCTATTTGAGCACTCCTATACTATTTTTTTCCATGTTTTTTGGTAAGGATCCTTGGGGACAACGGGATAAAGGCTGCACCATTTTGCTGTGCCCTGCTTTGCACCTCTTTCCAAGACTGCCAGTAAAATGCCACAGTACTGAATAATGGGACAGGATTTCTGCCACAATTAATGCGTTTTTAAGTAATATCTGATATTCCAGCAAAGCACTCATTTCAAAGAAGGACATTGGTAATTGCATATCAGTTATGATGCTGACAACAAGACGAGGTGACTTTTCAGAGTATGTGACACCAATACTGATGTCCGGCTGCCTGTAAACCAGGATTTGCTTGTTTACATTTTCACAGGAATATGAACCAACTGAGGCAGGTTTTCATTTCCGTTTGTGCATCACAGGCACGAAAACTGTTTGTTTTCAGCAGCCCTCGATCCTCGCTCTCACAGCACACTGCGGCATGGAGCTGTTTTCCCACAATCCAGTAATGTGAGTGGAAGTGGTCGCTGCAAACCTAATGGAAATAAATCCCTTATTAAAGGTATTCACCGCCATTTATTGAACAAGATGACCCATTTAATTCCTAACAGCTTCTCATTAGGACTGCTCAGGAACAGCAAAGAAAACAACAAAAAAAAAGCAATGCATGTAGAAATAGATTTTCACAAATGCTTGGGGATTTAAAACATGATCTTTCTATAGAGTGCTGTAATTACGAAAAATAACTAACAGTTTGAAACCACGGGCTTATTACCATGCAACAAACAGCCTGCAAATACTGAACCCTGCACGGGTGGAAGTGTGGATAATTCCTGTATTGTGAATATTAAAGGGAAATGTAATGGCCTGGCAGCATAAATCTGGATCTCAGACTGCTGTAAACTGGATTAGCTGCACAGATGAGAGCAAAACGGAACAGAATGAATATCAGGACAAATGGGAAAAAAAGTCTGGTTTGTTCTTAAAATACATTGTCAGGGCCTATTTTCCTTAGGTTTACACTACGCGAAGGAAAATCTATTATGTTTTTATTGCTGACACACACCTTGTCAAATCATTTTAAATGGTAATCTTATTTGAATACCCTTGGTCAGCTAAAATACCCAATTGTTCCTAATTATCCGAAAATTAAACCTACGCTAAGTGTTTACCAATAGTTTACTGCCTTTTTCACAACTAATCTGATTGCCCATTCTCACAACTAACACTAATAACTTAAATGATTTGCCAATACAGCAAAATGACTAAGGAAAAAAAATCAAAGCATGTATCTCAGTAGCTACTCCTAATTAATGTTTCTCTGAATTATGTTACCAAAGGGAAGAAAAATCAATGGATGCTGTGACACAAGTTGTCTGTGCCAGCTCAGAATTACCAGCTTTTGCTCCCTTCAGAATAGGAACCTGCAGACAGAAAATATGCATCATTTGTAGATAAGTAAATTCTTTTAATAAAATAGTATTTTTCCCCTGTCTAGCATGCCCTCTGTTGCGCTCGATTATAGGACATTGATGTAGCCCAGTGCTGTCACAGAGCCCCACAGTTTTCCTGGCTGGCATGACCATTTTCCCTCTCAGATATCCTCCTGGTAGGCAGCAGACCAGTCTAACAGGTCAAAATCTATCTGGTGTTTGTCAGGATCCAAACAAACAACTGGTTTACTGATGATCTGAAGCCAGAATTCTCACTGTGCTGATGAGCCACGGTGCTCAGAAGCCAGAGCTGATGCAATAAGGCCCTCACTTTTACCAGTTTTGAATAATAAGGAACCTCTGTAGGAAAAGCATTCATTTAATCAAGCTGAGGACACGGGAAACATGCAAAAATTCAAAGTCGGCAAACTGTAACTAATATCCTGTAATATTATTTGTTGAATTTCTCTTAACGTCAATTGAGAAGTCAATTTAGTTTTATAATTGATTTTCTGCCCTTACTCTTTCAAGTTAACCACGTAAAAAACTGAGCCAAATATAAATGGAACTGAGTAAGCAGCAGGAGGGAATGACTTGCAAAGAAAAAGACGAAAGCTGGAATTTTCTAAGGAGCAAGAGGGAGCTGAGTACCCAGCTACGCTGAAATCTCAACGGGCTTGGGTGCACAGCACCTGCAGGACCCCTCCAAAAACCCAGGCTGGAAAAAAAAAAATCAAATATTTATGACATGGCAAAGGTTGAGGAATGGATTGGCAGGCGGTGTCATTAGGGGATGTGAACAGTGAAAGTAAAGAAGAGGGATTGTTTCCAGTGGGGAGATGCTGAGGGTACTAACAAGCAATGCCTACGGGGCATGTCTAGTCCTGAATGTGGATCTTAAAAAATACTGAGAGCAAAACCAATCACCATCAATGGCAAATCACAGGTTTAGGAGCTAGGACGAAATGGCAGTCAGTAATTTACAGAAAAGGCAGCAAAAGAAAGAAATAGTCCTTGAGTACTTAAAGTAAGAAATTACCATGGGACTAATTAAGATTTGGGCAAGATAACAGGTTGGTTCTGAATATTCTCACAAATGAAGAAAATGACAAAACTAATTTGACTGTTCAAGTAATCTTCCACACAAAACAGTAGTGCAGGTGCCATTCAGGTACATGGATCAAGACTGGATCTGCCCTAGGGATCCAACTTTCTAATCACAAGCAGATATGAATCTACCCTTTCTGGGGTTTTAAATAAATAAAGCCCACTGTGATGCAGCAATGCTTTACTGAGTATCTTCATTTACAACTCCTCTCTTCCCACTGAGTGGATGCTATACTTCCAAAGACATTGTTTTACTTCCTACTGCTCTATTAGTAACTACTGCTTTCACTGATGACAGATGAAGCTTTCTTAATTATTTTTTACATTAAGTCAGCCATTACCTCCTGTAAGGCTATTGCAACTGGTTTGTGCTCAGCATCAGCCAACATTTCCACAGCGGAAGCATAAGGAAAGGCAGGTGCCTACAACAGATGTGTTCAGGAGTGGGAGTTTGACTCGTATTTCTGAGATCATCTCTTTATGCTCATGACACTTATTTTCATGCCTGTGGTTATAAATCCCTTAACTGGTTTCCATAGCTGGGAGAATCTGGTATACAGTCATGGGATAGAAATGAACGTGACAGCAAATGTTCCCCGTTCCGGGAAACTGAAACCCACTTCTGACACCACCCAGACCAGAATTAAAGATTTATGGTTCAAAGAAGGACAATGATTATGGGTGCCCACTGGCCACAAATAATAGGAGAGGAAACAAGTCCCAAGAAATGGAGGCAGCTGTGGTGCACAGAGGTAGAAGGTCAGAGGCCTGGAGAACTCTATGTACCTTCAAGATCAGGTGCAGATCAGTTCGGCTGTTAAGTTTTATAGAATATGTTGTTTGCTCAGATTCCTTGTTGATGACTGTAAGCAATAGGGGGGTGTAATTCTGGCATAGGCATCCTTTGGAACTGGTGATAGGATCAGAATTAATTTCTGGGTGAAAATAATAATGGGGTGTCAGCTCAGGTGGCACATTAATAGCCTACAGCAGTAGGATGTCATACACAGACACAGTAGGTTTCTTTATGGGTATAACTGTACTGTCCCAGCCTACTTTACAGTATGAAATCTCACCATTTCCATTATTCTTTTCCATAAAGTATGAAAAAGTTGAGCTAGAGCCACGGATCTACAGACCCGATTATATAAACCACTACAGAAACAAAATATTCTGAAGCAATGAGAGGTCCATAAAATGTTAAGGCAGGAATAAATCAAAGTTTTTCTCAAAGGACCACTTAGAAATAACAGCCATCATCTTGATTCTATGGGGGAATTCCTGGCACTATTGACTACTGCATTTTTTAATATTTCTTTTAGCCAAAGCCATTTTTTCACCATGACCACTTGTCACTATTTAAAGCTAACATAAAAAGTGAGGGACAAAAACATACACAACAAAAACACCCAGCTTTTGCTTCAGACAATCACAGAACTGACAAAGCACAGGAAGTTTGCTCTGGAAGAGAAGGGTATTAAATAAAATAAAGCTGCAAGGTTATGAAGCTAAGTTCCAGTGTAAGAGCTGTTAACGTATCACACATTAATACACACTATTAGACCCTCTTTGTGATGGAATTTGAGAGCTGTCCATTGATCCAGGCTTTCCTATGCATCATAATTGCACAGCACAGAGGCTGTAACCCATTACAGGGCCCTTTAAGCTGTTTAATTTATCAAGCAGCTTGTATAATGCACCCTGCACTATAAATAGCCAGCTGCATTATTTTTAACTGGCTATTCATAAGGAAACGTACAACCTCAAAATCAGGTAAATGCAAAGGCAGCAACAGTATTTGACTATTTTTAACAGAGCAATGAACCGTTATATTGTTCATGCCAGTGTGGATGTTTTGTAACAATTTAACAAGCCATTTACAATAACATGAGCAGTCTTTTGAAATGGAAATGCATTTGCATAAATTTCCTTTTTCAGACGCATCCAGGTTCTGAAACCTTGCCTGCCTCCACACAGAACCATTACTTTTAAAAAAGTGATTGTTAACAAAGATTAATAAAACAACAAATCTAAGAAATACGGCAGTTATCACCTTTTTTTGACAAAGCTATACAAAAAAAATCCAAGTCACAGCTATGCATAAGGAGCTATGCATGTTCTTCCAAAAAGCCTCAGCCAGCATAATTCTCACATTTGACCCGAATAAATTATCTCTTGGGCTAGAAAGACAACTCTTTGCAAGTCTCACTCTTCAGTCCAGCCTTCACACTGCAGGTCCTGTGCCAAACTTACGTGCCAAACCCAGGGAGGCTGGGGAGTTTCCCCTGGAGATATCCAAAAGCTGTCTGAGGACACAATTCTGAGGAACGTGCTCTGGGGAATCCTGCTTGAAAAGAAAGGACTAGATGACCTCCAGTGGTCCCTTCCAACCTTGCCCACTCTGTGCTCAGGTACCAGTTGTGATGAAGGCTTTGGTAATCCACACAGTGACTCTCAGCACCTACAGGAGTCCACGATTGCTCTTCCAGTTGGCATTTCCAAACTGTAACAACTCCAACTTGCGTCGACAGAGAAAGTCACTGCAAACCTGAGCGCTCGCTGTATCGCTGGGTGACACTTTTAATCCGGTCAGTTGTGGCAGCATCCCACTCCCCCCCCCGCAGATTCCAGGGAATAATAACTCAATCGTCGCAAGTCCTGAGCGCGGCACATCGCCATTGATCCATGAGGAAAACGCTCGCTGAAATGGAGACAGCTGTTCTCACTCACTACACACGCAGCCTCCTATAATTAACTAATTTCAGACCTCTTGGAATTAGCTGCTAGAAATGCCAACAGCTGAGGCAAGCGAGGAGGCCACTCCAATCCACAACGGGGGCTGCGACAGCCATCCACTGCCAGAGAGCTAACGAAATAGATTGGAGGTAATTATTTCAGGGACTTGTAGCACCACTCGCATATTAACTCTTTTTAAGAATGCTTTGATGAATTCAATTGAAGTCAATTAATTACATTTCCAAGTCAGATGAATACAAAGTCGAGACGCCGCAGGAAGTGTGTGTTATTCCATCGCTGAATATGTAACAGAGATGACAGGATTTCAGTTCCCAGATTGTTTAGCTGGGTCTTTGAGCAATCAAGTGATGATGTCTGACTGAACAGGCTATTGTCCCTGGAACAAATAGGAAATCTCTGAAGAAAAATGCAAGTCAACCTAACTTCCTTGTGGTTTTTTGTTGGTTGAGGGTTTGTTTTGGTTTAGTTTGGGGTTTTTTGAACTAGCAAGCTTCAAACTGTTTTTTAAATGGCTTTAAAGGCTTGATAGTTAAGTTACATGGATCTTACTTAGTGACAAAGAAAAAACATTATAAGCCAAAAAACAGTCTTCAGCCACAGGGAAAACCATTTTGAATTTACTTCTCACAATAGAAAAGGTGAGAATAATAGGGAAGATTTAAATCAGTAACTATGCTTTCCTTGAATCCAGTACGGAGACAAAACTTCAAAGCAACCTTGAGGCATTATGCTTCTGACAGCTTCATTTCTGACCATTAGACGAAATATTAAAATTTACCTTTGTGTAGCAGTGTTAAATAGCACCATAATCAAGATGCAAAATATGTAATTCAGTTGAAAAACACACATATGCAAGCATCTGAAATTATGAAAGACCACAAAAGTGTTTAAAAGCAAAAGGGAAATGCAGCCAAAAAAGGTAGAACAAATACAATCTTTTAGCAGAAAAAAAGTATTGAAGAAAATACTTTCCACTGACAAAGCAGTCGCCACCTTTATGACTCATTGATTTCAACACGATTCCAGATCATTTACCATCCTGAAAGTGGAAAATTCACAAGGGAAGAATATTGCTACAAGATAAAACCACGTAATACCCTAGAAAGTATCCAGAGTACGACGACATATTGACAAAAGGTACAACGGATAATCTAAAAGGCCTTTTTATATTCAGCTGATAAGAGTTAGTTATTCTGCTATCAGGATGAATTTATTATCAACACTGTAAAACATGAGCAGAACACCAAAGCGACTGCGAAAGAATTCTCACCTGACCAAAATCTTAGGTAAATATCTCAAATCAAAGAGCTCTTCAGGCAAAGATGAGGCTGAAACTGTGATTGTTCATTTCTTACAAACTAGAATTTGTCAAATTTCATAAATCCTCTTTATCTCCAGCAAGCCAAACACGACCAGACCTACAGGAAAATTTCCTGGAATGGTCTTTGACAACTGCCTCATGAGAGCGCTATGACTAAAAGTGTGCCAGCTACTGTGGTATGAAACGTAAATGTGCTTGAAAAAGAGCAGCCGGGATGCACAGTTTTGCTTTTTCGCTGCAATATGATGTGATCTTTCAAATTTTTTTGCAATTTTTGAGTCCACCGACTTGCAGCTGTCCTAAGTGACCACCTTTCCTAGTGGCGACTCAGGAGGTGGAGGGTTCATTAATCATCACCCTGGTGCTGGCAGTGCCTCGCTCCCGGCCACCACGATTTCCTCAACCCCTGCCCCACACGCACCGAAGACGCACCAGTGGCCCAGCAGAGTCATTCTGCACTGACAGCAAGCCCAGCACTCGCCTTGGAGATGTGGAGCACGTGCAACCTGGAAGGGACTGTGTCGTGTGGTTCTCTCTCAAAACCCAACACGAACAGCCAGAGTAGCTGTAAAAGGGAGACAGCACTGCCGTAAACTCATCAAAGGGAGGGTTTTATCTGCCCGTAAAACTTCAAGCTGTTTATTGCCTCACGTCTGGACAGAACTATTGAAACACATGCTCCATCGGCACACAGTCATCTCAGTTTCACAACAAAGCATTGCGGAACAGCTTGTGAAAACATATTGTTCAGTTAATTGCATTGGCATGCAGATGCCCTCACATTTATGAATTGACATCCACCGTGGCAAAGGGATGTACAAGGAGACACAGGGACTGTGGCATGTGGCCCTGCGCCTGCCAAGAGATGTGCTGCCTGATGGAGTGCAGCCCACGAGCTCTGGGCTTCCCTTTCCTGCTTCTGTGGGTTACGGAGGCTTCGCCCTTGCCAAAAAAAGAAACCTTCAGGCAAAAAGTCTGTGTGTCTTAAGGATATGAGGGTGCTTAAAGCTTCAAGCAGTCCTTCATAACCAACTGACTGCCACCGAGGCACCTGAGAAACCCCCGATGGCCCCAAGGATCTCTGCACTATTTCACCGCATGTGAAAATGAAGAAAATCTATGTCTGAAACAGTCAATGGCAAAGAAACAGCCCAACCACAGTGGGACTCTGAAAGGTATCCAAGCATTTGTATGGGCTGCAGGAGTGTTATACTTCATCAAAGCCATGCTGCTCAGGAGGGGGTGAACGCAGGAAATGAAACACAAGATTTTATTTGACATGTTCTTACCGAGTATATTGATACGCTACACAAAATATTATGGAAGGAAATTACCTGTGTCAGCACCAGTATAAATACCTGTCCAATAACCACTCAACTTTCAGTAATGGCCCTGTTAACATGGGGGCAATGAATATATGTTTGTCACTTAAATACATCAAGCAAGTCTATTAAAAAACCCCTCCGAGATTAAACCTGGCACCTATTTCAACACTGATCAGGGAGAAACAATAGATCTGAAATCACGTGGTTCGAGGCCAGAGGCTTCTCATAATACAGAATTTGCAACTTCTTTCCATCTTGCACACTTAGGAAAACACAGAGCGCTTTGCAGAGGCTCGAATCCCTGCATAATTCACAAAGTTTTGAGTATTTCATGACATGACAAATTGTTCAGGCACCTTGCTGTCATACCCTTCTGCTGCTGTTGCCTCAAATCTTCCCGCAAGGTTTTGAGGAGGAGGAGACACTGGACAGAAATAGCGTGTGTTGGGAGGGGAGAGCTGTCATTCCCTCAGGACTGAGACCTGTCCAGAGGAGTGTCACCCCCAGGGTTTACCAGCAGGTTGTCATGGCAGTCATGCACCACTGACAGAGGACCACTGCAAACATTTCCTAAGGCATTCAGCCCTTACTGCTGCTGGAATACTTTCCCTTCAGCCACACTGCTCGTGTGGGCCCTGTCCCACAGCAGACCAAGGGGAAGGATGCGTTGAATCAGCTGTCACAGTAATAACTACGTGTTTCACTGACCAACTTCCTATAGCTCAGTCTCTGCAGAGACATAAATATCTCCAGATTCAACCATGCTGGCAGGATCCATTAAGCCTGACATCTCTCAGAAAATAATTTACTTTCCTAGAAAATAACTAGGCCATGAAATAGTTGAAGGACAGGTGAAGACTGATGTGTGAGGAACACTGCCAGGGACACAGGCAGGAGAGCCTACCTGAGGACACGGGCTCCACTGTCCCCAGTCAGACACTGCACACTCACTGGGACAGTGCAAGCTGCACTTCTGCACCGTCTCTGGGACTTCAGCCTGATTACACAGAGCGCTGGGCACAGCCTCCACGCCGTGGTCCTCAGCAGTGCTCACACACCTACACAGAGAACACGCATTTTAATTAGAGTATCGCAGACACGGCGGATATATCAACAAGTTTTCTCGACCCCATTCAGGACATAGACATGACAATAGCTACAAGCAGCATGGCTAGTCAAAAAGTAGAATTAATATGTTAATGCAAATGGAAATCAGCTACGTGCACAACATGCTTTTGTTACTTCATAGAGAGGGATTTTAACTTTGATCGGCTGACAAAGGAGCAAACGGAAAATGACAACCAGCGAGAACAAATCTTAGTGCTCCTGCTAGTAACATCTGAACATTTGGAAATAACTCAGCACTTCCCCATGCCTGGGGAATGAATATTCAGTAATAATGAATGCCATTCCAGTGCATGCAGTGCTATTACTTGGGGAAAATGTTAGCAAATCAAAATATGGAGGCTTTGCACCTCAGGGAGCTTTACATATACATGGCATTTAGGTTGAAGAATACTAATTTAAATATCATGCCGTGCTCCTGAAAAAACCAAGGCTGCATCTCTGAAATGCTTTTCCTGTAAACCATGGCACATAAACACATGTTCCTTTTCATTTGAAATACACTGGACTCAGCAACACACTCACTGTCAGATGGCCAGATATTGCAGCTTTATGCAAGAACACATCAGCTCTTTTTGACCTGGAATACCTGAGCTTTTGTCTTCACACACCTGACTTTCCTCGTTTGTATTCCTTCTCCACAGTGCAGGGAATTTTCTTCGCTGTTGATTTTGCATGGAGACCACGGTTCTACTTCCCAGGAATACTGATTGCACTCGCTGTAGCATGGGACTGCCTCGTGCACCTGCCAGGAGAAAGAACCAAACTCCTCAGTTGAACCGTCCAGGTTAGCACGTCTGCAGAAACACCTCAGCCAAACCCACAAAAAGGCGCACTGAAACATATCCTGGCTTACACTCCTCATGCTAAGGCTGTTGTAATGGCTCTGAGTTCATTTATTCATTATTGACTTGCCAAGGGATTTTTAAGTATATCATGAACAGCAGTATGCATGCAGCATCTTAGGAAGCAGGATAAATAACAGCTATTTCCTGCAGCCAGAAGAGGAACTCCATTACAATTTCATTTGCTCTGCCTGCTCTCAGTATAATCTATCACATGTCATTCACCAGGACCGCATGTACCACATCCTTTTGTGTCTCAGAAAGTAAAAACTTAAAATCACCACTCATTTACCTTTGCTTCTAACACATTCTTATAAGCCATCTACCATAAAAGAATGAAATTTCATGCGTCCTACAAATTTCATTTTTATACACAAAAACGATAAATGCTTTTTTGCCTGCAAGTGACTTATCTCTAACATATCTCCTAATCAAACACGACAGTGTATTCACCTGAACTGTGGTATCTACGTAGAGAGAAAAATACAGCCAAAAGCTTGATAAAAGGTGCCAGATATTCAGGTTGTTAAAAGCAGCACACTGAGATATAGCACTTCAGCAGATTTCTAGGTTTAAATAAATGAATGCCTCAACAGTTCTATTACAGTGATGAATAAAAGTTATTTATTTTGAATCTGGTTTGTCTGCAGAAGCTGATTTGAAGATACAGTATTCCCTGTTGCTTTGCATGAAGCATAATGTGCTGCCCTGGAAAAATACAGCGCACCTAAAATTTCTTCTTCCACACACCAAAATCTCCTCAGCCTTGCTGCTGTGGAGCCATTTCATTCTCACCATTAGAATAACTATAAACCAATAGCCTTCCTCCCAACAACCCCCAAAAAGATTCAGCCACATGTTTAATAACTTACAGCTTCATTTTGAAACAGCAGATTATGACTAGACGTGTTGTGGCCACAAGAATAAAGAAACTTTCTTTGTAACATTTTGGAGGTGGGAAAATTGAGATGCCAGTCTGAAAACAGAACTGGTGTCCCATTAGAAAATCACCTTCATTTCAAATGGAAGGAAGACAACTTGCAAAGGAAAACTCCTCAGAAACAGAGAATCTCAGAAACTAATTTTAACTGTGGATCTGTCTACACTTTGTGCATTGGTTTAGCAGAGCAGGAAGAATAAGAGATGCTGAAAAGTGCAAAACATGTAAAGGTGAAAAGGCAGAAAAGAGGGAAATCAAAGTCTGAACTGGTGAGGGCAAGGGCAATATGAACTAGTAAGAGCATCACGTTTCACCCAGAGGAGGGGAGAGGGAGGGGAACGGAGGGGGCAAAGGCAGCCATACCATTAAGCACCATTTTCCCTGCATATTATTAAGCACAAATTACAAACCTGGATGTGGCTTTGAGCAACCTGAACTAGCAGAAGGTGCCCCTGCCCTTGATGGGGAGGTCAGAAACGAGATGATCTTTAAGGTCCATGTGAACTGAAACTCTCAGGCTCTATGTGGACTGTGCCCCAAGGCGGTGGCACTCGGCCTGACTCCAGAACGTACAGGTGTCTGTGGATTGCACAGAGGGCACACAGAGCTGAGCTTCCCAGACTGAGCAAGCAGCACCACGAGCACTGCTAATTAGCTGAGCAGCCAGGCTGGTTATCATTAACTGCTGTACGTGGGAGCACAGAGAAGAAGCCCTCACCAAGCCTGGGCTCAGCAGCAGCCAGCGGGGAGCCCATGGATGCTGGGACACAGCAGAAGCCACCGTCCTGCCCCACCGGCCTGTCACCTCCAGAGTCACTGACTCCTGCAGCCACATCCCTGCGCACACTGGGGACAACAGCAATCCCTCTTCAGGCACTGCAAAACCTCTGTGTTCCCCATAGACATCCATCCAGGAGATGGATGTAGAGACAGGGAGTATTTATTAGTTTCCCTGCTCCACAGGGGGAAGGAAAAACTACGGCCTGCCTATGTTGCCTGACAAAACACCCTGCTGTCTGCAGGATACGATCAGTGAGGGAAACAGGTGCTTGAGGCATGATCAGTTTTCTCCTCATCACAGAGGGAGTGAGCAAAGAGCCAAACTTGGATAAAACTGGCTGCCAGCCCAGGGGCCAGCCCAGGGAGGAGGTGTCTCACAGGGCAGTGTCAAGGATGCTAAAATTTAATAAGTAAGGTTATTAAGAGCTGGGTGGCCAGTTCCTGCTGTTCAGACTTCTGGAGAGGAGGCTGAGGCTGGGAGCATGCAGGAGGTGATGGTGCCGTGCTGCCTCCCTCCCTCCACAGGCAGTGTGGGGCAGCCGGAGCAGCCCAGCACAAACAGCAGCTTTGGAGATTTAAGATTCTTTTCCTTGCTCTATTAAATAACTCTTCCTCAGCGTTAGAGGATACCACTGTGAATCCTGCAGGTTCACAGCACTGCCAGCCTCTCAGCACTTGCCCTGCTGCCCGAAGCCAGGATGAGGCCAAGAGCTTGGGAATCCCACCTTGTTTCGCAGTGACCTCTGATTGCTCTGCCTTAACATCTGTTAGACCTCAGACCTCTCCGAACCAGCAAAGCCCAGCTGTGGATAGCAGCAAAGGCTTAACATCAGGCATTTACCATAAATGTGTTTTAGTGGTCAAAACCTCCTGTGACAAGTACCTGCTGTAGTAACTGTGTAGGAAAAAGGAAAACCAGACAGAGTTGGGCAGGCACGGGATGCCACGTGAAGGAAAATCTATCTGAGAATCCTGTGAGCCAAAACAGAAATCCCATAGGCACAAATACACATAATGTGAAGTGATACTTCAAATGTGCTCTTTCACGAGCAGGAAGGATCACAATAACAAAGCCATTAATAGAGCACTTCCAGCCTGCTGTCTGATTGTGTCAAACCGGTTCGATTACATGTGAAGTTCCATCAGCTCTCTTCCTCCTCCAACAGACAGACAGACAGACAAATATCCCACTTTGTGCTGGAGGAGGGAGGACACACAGCACTGGCTGCATGTCCCTGTGGTACCTCAGATCCCTGGTGATCTGTGCAGCACTTCCTCTTCGGTCAGGATCCCCAGCTTACACTCACCACCAAAAACTTGAATTCTAACTGTCACAAATAACCTGTTTTCCTAAGTTATTGTGCTGACACCACAGCACATTGTTCCTGTGAACAAGCTCTCCCCTCTGCCCTGCATCAGTGCTGAGCAATGCCACCTCTGGTAGCACCTCTGGGACACTGGGGAGATGTAAATAACCACCTGCGTCACCAGGAGAGAGAGATTTCTTCAGAACAAGTTACAACAGGCACCAGTGGAGCCATTAAGCTTTTAAGTGGAAGTCTCAAGGAGATGCAAGATTTCCATGGGTGGAACTCTGTGGGAATGAGTTCAGGAAGCTGTGAATACAATTTGTAACTCCATCTCTGCATTTAAAAACCACAGTGATGTGGCATGTGGTCCTTTCCTCCACAGGACAATGTTTCTCTCCCATTTCTCTCTCCTGGCTTGCCATAATTTGTTTTCAATCACCTCCAATTCCTCTTTTTTTTTTTTTTAAATTAAGAAAAAACTTACAACAAACCTTAAAGCCTTCCATTCCTGTTTTCTCTAGGAGCTGTGGTACTTAAGGAGATCAAACAGATGTGCTCTTGATTTTACATTTTCAAAGGATTTTGACTCAGCATTGCTGTTCTGTGGGTCCCACAAGACAGAGGACCCGAGGTTCACTTCTCACCTCCTGGGTCCATGGGGACACCCCTGTCCTGACCCTGAACAGAGGCTGGGACAGGATGTGGTGTCCTCACTGCCTCACTCCTCACCAACCCAGGGACCCAAAGTGCCCAAGCCTGGAGGGGTTGGGATGTGCTCCCATGGATCCCTGGCTCTAACCCAGAGTGCATCCAACCTTCAAATTACACACAGTCTAGGTCTCCTGACCCACAATGAGTTTGCCATCTGCTACCTCTGCTGCAGATAGAGAAGTCCCTTGTCTAGCTATGCCACTTCTCTTCCCAAGCACAAAGACAACAGTTCCTTTGAAAATAGTCCGCTTAGTGCTCACCCTTCCCCAAGCTTAGGCAAACCCACTATGACAACGCATTTACAAACCCCTTCACACCGAGGCCCCCCAACACGTGTATGGAGCTGTAGTACCACAATCCATGTCCTGAAGGACAAAAATGGAATTAATTCCATGTAATAGGCACAAGAACCCGTTGTTCTGCATGGCTCAGCAGGGAGGAAGATGCTGGAAGCTGCAGACACCTGACCTGTGAGGAGTTGCAGAGATCAATGCCTAGGGCGACTAGCTTGGCTTCATCCCTTACTACCTCAAGAAATAAACAGAGTCTTCTGGCATTTTAGCAAATTAACTGCTTTCCTCAATTTTTATTCATGTTTACATGCTGGGTTTTGGGCTCAATGAACCAAGGGCTGAAACGATGCCTTGACTGAAGCCAAGGGGAATTTTGCTGCTGCCTTTTACAGGATCACTGTATTGCTCTTTGTAGTCAGAATTAGCCTGGAACACTGCTTTAACACCTGAATCCCAAAATGAAGTTGATGGGCACAGTTCTCAATAAATTAAAGGGAAGAAGGACATAAGCTACCTTTTCAGAGACAGACTGCTAAAGCTTACCCTCATAAAAAAACCCAGTTCCCATGCACTCAAATGCAAATCCTGAGCCC
Source organism: Mohoua ochrocephala (assembly GCA_013398855.1). Taxonomy (NCBI): domain Eukaryota; kingdom Metazoa; phylum Chordata; class Aves; order Passeriformes; family Acanthizidae; genus Mohoua; species Mohoua ochrocephala. The sequence continues at coordinate 637,803 of VZTA01005509.1, read as the reverse complement.
TTGCTAAAGCATATTGATATGGACAGTTACTTCAACAAGATATACAAATGTTAATCTATTTATTTTCTCTTTTAATAGCTGATTACTTGCATTTTAATGAAAAATCCAAATAGCTAACCACCAAAGAGCTTTTATGGTTAGATTTATAATGTTCTCTAACTTACTTATTTAAATGTAGGCCAGGAATAATAGTGACCTTGCAAAGGACTTAGAGAAACAAATGCACTTGGCTCAACTGATGTGATTCATTAAAAGAAACTCATACCTATCCTTCAGGTGGCCTGTCTGATGAGCACCTGCAGAATAAACTAGAACGAGGTTCAACGCTTCTGAAAATCATAGTGACTTCATATTTCAGTGAACATCAAGATTTATTGTCCCTCAAGGTAAATATTGACTCTGGTTTTCCCTCAGTCGATATTTTAGCTTTCATGACAGTAAATCTTGGTGTTCACTCCAACTAAGTCAATATCTGCTTATTATATTAGAACAACCAAACTGATCACTGTAGCAGTTGCCTGAGACCCTGAGGACTACCTCTGTGCTATTCATTTCTAATACAAATGGGCTAAATTCATCGCTAACATAAGTTCATTTCACATGGCTGCCCTTATATCAAGGTTACATCAGACCTAATACTTTGAAACAGCCAGAACCGAAGAAATAACAACCTCTTTTTAAACTATGGAGACCACCATGAGTAACACTAAAGGTGGAAAAGATTTCATACAGGAAAGAGAGCTGACTTGCTCTGGTTTGCAGACGCTTGCTGGTAAGGGTTAAAACTACTCCTACTGAGACTGGACAGCAATTTCATCACTTCTAATACTTTTCTGCATAGCCATTTGTACATTCTCTGTATATCCAGGCTGCAAAAGGAGGCAGCAGGGGGATGTCACCCTGCAAAAGGGACCTCTCCTCTTTCTAGAGCCTATGGCCACAAGCTGCTGATATGTGGGCCACAGCCAGCACCTCTCTTGCAACCGGACTCACACAAATGGATCCACAGTATGGTGGGAAATACAGCTCAAAAAATGTCCATTCATTGTAATAATCTACAAATTTGACTTCTGTGTTGACTCCACCTCGTTCACCCAAATCTCTTTTTTATGGCTGAAAGATGTCCCTATATTAGCTGAATAACTTTTATAACATTCCAATACTGCTTTCGCATTCTGTTTAATCCAAACCAGATAATTTCTAACAATGAATTTCTTTTATTTAATTCTTTCAAACTGAATTAAAAATGGAGTGCTTGCTTTGTTAATTACTTAACTGCGTGTTTGATTTGGCAGATCTAAGCACGCACTTAAAAGCTTTACTGAATTAACTGTATATCTGAAGGACAAGTACTCGCACATTAACAAACACTACATCACAGAAATTATCCCATTAGAATTTCAACATTAAATAGTTCTCTTTAAAATAAAATTGATTTTATTTCATGCCAGTTTATATATTGATCACGATTGCCAGAAATATGCTAACCGCTCACCACTATTAAACCTGGTTGAACAGTTAATTTTCAAGCAATTTAGATTTCGCAAAGCAGCAGCTTCACTGATGAATACTTGTCTTTAAGTATTTGGATGCTGCAAACAGCCACCAAAACTTTAAAAAAAAAATTGCTCAAAATGACTTAGAGCACGAAAGCTTGAACAGATCTTTATGTGGTAAGACTTCTAAATTATCGGAATTCCTGAATTTTGTATACCTCTAGCAGATCCCTGCACAGATACTTGTGAAGCAAATTCAGCAGTTTTAGCTTTCATTTACACCCAAATCAAAGGAGTTTGTGTTTCTTACCTCCTTTGTGGTGCGGAGAAAAGAAAATCAATTAGAGCTTTGCTAAAGTTCTGAAAAGCCTTCACTGGTGTTGAACCAGGAAAACCTGAAACTGTCTAAAACTTTGTATCTGGCAAAAGGATGGGATTCACTTTATTCTAAGTTCAGAGCCAGGGCAGTAATTACAGCAGCACAGACAGAGAGTTGCACCAGCTCCCAGGGCCTGCCCTGTGGGCAGGATGGAAGCCCCTGCACAAACAGACCCCCCCACCATGACTCCACTACTTCAAAAACTGCTGAAAAATTATCTTCTCTGAAAAGAGTGAAAACACTTATCAAGCCTCTGAAGTCTCCCCTGCTCTTGATCATCTGTTTATAGCCCAATCCTCAAAACTGCTCAACTCTAATCCTAATTTACACATGATACAACTGAGGATGAAGAGTTGAGTGATTTACTGGAGGGTGGCAAGGCAGCCCTCGGGGAGTGGGGGACTCAATCTGGAAATGCCCAATTTCTTGCACTGACTGGACGAAATCTCAGCTTAAAATCAGATCCTGGAAAGTTCAGATAAAGACATTTCAGGATGAAGCCATCAAAAAGAGCAGCACTGTAAAATTCTGGCTGCAAAATGAGGAAAAGAGGAGAAATTAGGAAAGCAGCAGGGTATTCTTGCTATAAAGACATCTGGATGCTCCACTTCCCCTCACCATGGCCTTTAGCTGCTTTTACTGCATCTACTTTTTTGCTGGACTTTACAAAATGCTTCTGGCAAATCCCTTACCTTCTTCTAATGGATTATTAAATATTCAAAGTCAGACACCGATTTATTTCAAATTCTTAAGTGCAATGAGTGGAAAATGCCTTGTTTAAAAAGTTAATTGAGGCGAGCTCTGTCGAGCCCCAGTCACTACAGCTCACTCCGATAGAACTACCATGTTGCTCAGCAAGGTTTATTAATTCATATTTACGGGTGGTAAGTGGTTTTATTTTCTGTGAGATTGGTGCAGGCACTAGAAACGCCAAGTTGTAACGTGGTAAAGCATGAGTGCCCTTTCTCAGAGATTAAAATAACAAGCTGGCATCATTCAACATGAGTAAATAAGGAAAAAATATGCAGCTCCTGGCCCCAGACCTGCCTGTCTGGTTTTACTCGTGGTTTTACTGTCACTACAACCTCTGAGGAGCAGGACACAGCACAAAGTATAACCTTGCACATACTGGGTATTTATTTCTACCTGAAATAATCAGGTAAGACAATTCAGCCTCAGAGTTATACAAAAAAAATGGAGGCATTAAAGTGGGAATGGGGGCTGAGGATACAATCACAAACGGTCAGTTCCTGGGCCTCTGCTTTAATTATGTTTCATCTCTATCAAGAAAATATTGAATCCAGATAAGATACTAACAAATGCCATCTTACTACGTTGTCAGATATGGGGGTTTAAAACCAGGCAGAAACTCATTAGTGAGAGTTTCAGTGCATTTTTGCAGATTTCAGAAGTTGCAGGTGCTGCTGCCTCCCTGTCACAAAGCTAGGCAAGCGTAGAAAATTTAAGTAGATATAAATAAATCAATATCCCTTGTTTCTGAAACAGCACATTTTGCTGCAGCTGAAGTTTCAGGGGTAACAAACAAACGTGGCACCTCTCTGGATAAATCTGTTATGTTATACTAATGTTGGATCCAGTTTTAAAGAGAGGAAGAGGGAAAAAAAAGCTGATTGATGAAGAAAACATCGAAGCCCCTTTTTACTGGATGAGAACAACAAGATGAAGACAGATTGCAACACCAACCTGAGCCTTTGTAGATGTCCATGTTAGCAGGGCATGACAAGCAGAAAGGAAAGAAAATTATATATTCATTAGTTTGGCTGCTGTATGATAATATTGAAAAAAAAAGAAAAAAAGGCAGAAAATCTGCTTAAAATAAAATTGCCAAAATGTAATGTTGCATTCAACGCTGCAATTTCCCCATCTTTAAAAAAAAAAAAATTACCTCAAGCAGAAATCAGGCATTTCTTTGTGAGTGAATGAAAAGCACTACTACGCTGAAGAACAAAGCAGAGTTCATTCAGCTCCATCCAGCAATCCTCTGGAGCTCATCACTGCGTCTCACAATCCAAGTTCAGGATAATAAAAAATTTTTTTAAAAATCTATGAGCCTGAAATCTGGTAAGACACCCCCCAGTTATGGACCATCAGTCACAACAGGCCGGAAAAGCTTTCAGACATTTCAATCTTAACCGGGTGCCTGTGTCACCAGCGAAGCCTGCAGCTGCCATCTCCCACTCCTCTCAGCTGACTGAGGCACCCAAGGAAGCCCCCCCAGAGGTGTGCCAGGAGCCACCCCGGCCTGGGGACACCGAGCTCTGGAGCCTGGCACCGCCAGCACCGCGGCTCCCTGCCCAGCCAGCCGCAGCTCCCAGACCCAATCACTGCGCTCCAGCAGGTCAGAAACCTGCCCCGGCGGGATGTGAGCAAGTAATTACTCGATCCAGAAGCCAAGTCATCTGTCACACGGAATGAAATAAACGCCGTCACTAAACACAAACAGTCCCACAGAAGCACTTTCTTCGTAGGCATCCGGACAATAGGCAATTTAAAGAAAAGACCATCAGAGCTTCCTGCTAAGTTAAAAATGATGCCTCGGAGACAAAGCTCAGCCCCAGCCTTTCTTTTAGGAGATTTTAAATCATTTCAAGGTCTAAGAGCTTCAAATTGATATTCTATCGGTTTATTTTCATGTCTTAAGCAAGAATGAATTAACGCGACGAGAGCAGTCACGTCTGTCCTTACCATAGCATGATCTTGAACTGACAATTTTTCCACACGAGATTTAAAACCAGTTAACTGACAAGAACAATTTGATTGATAGCACTATAGACAAGAGATAGAAGAGACTGGGAAGTGTCAGGCAGTTGAAAGTTATGTTTTTTGAAACGCTCTTCTATGAGGCTACACCAAAAGCTGGAAGCAGAGAGAACTGCAAACTGCTCCTGAGGCTTCCCGCAGTCACAGCAAGAAACAGTCCGGTTTATGTTCCTGCAAGAGCAGGAATAGAAATGCAAACCAGCCCATAACCTGATTGTTTCGTTAGGATGAGACTGTGGCTCTCCCCCCAGCCTGCTCAGCAGCAGGTCTCATTCCTCCTCAGCAGCATCCACACAGAACTGGATGCTGGCAGGGAGAGAGGGACAGGCGCTGATGGATGAGTGATAGATCCCATAGCTTCAGAGCTCGGAGAGATCACCCACAGCCTGATTAGCAATGGGAGCTGGAAAAATTTTCCTAGAAGAGCAAGATACTGCAGAAGGCAGGGTATGTGACAGCCTGTTGCATGGCCTGTTTGTGGGAGCTGTCTTGCTGCCAGGGCAGGCAGACGTCAGTACCGCGCTCAGACGCGGCATTAACTCAAGTGATTTTCTTCCTGTAATTACAGGTGAGGCAAAGGCAGATCCCCCAGCAGTGCTGCACGGAGCCCAGCCTCAGGACCAGGCACACAAACCCACAGACGTGAAGGAAGCTACAACCACACCACTGCACACTTAAAAATCCTGCAGTTGTTACAATCCGACAGTTTTTATTGCTGTTTCTTGCAGGTGGATCCAGACAGAAAAGATTTAGGCACACTAGAGCCGAGTTTTCTTCCCCGAATGCATATGTTCAAGGAAAGTGATGTGCTACAGAGAGAAACCATGCTTCTACCTGAAAGAACATCCATATTTAATAAACTAAAGGCTCCCTAGAGCCAGAAGTTAAATTCTACCCAAACTACTTCAAACATCAGAGTGCACATACACTGTCCCCAAGCCAAAAGATAAGAGGGAAGTGCTTGCAAGCCACTACCTGGTGGGGTAGCTGATGTCCCTGTAGTTCTGGGTATCTTTCTTCTATGTTTCTGTTCCTTTCTTTCAAGGAATATGTATTTTCAGATTCCTACATCCCTATCCCTGACCTGTAGTTTGAGGTTATATGTTTGACGTGGACCTGCACAAATCCCCGCGAATCAATGCAAAGTCTTCTACTGAATTCCTCTGGGACGTGCTGTAGCAAGCAAGAAACAGCTGATCATTTATAGGTGCTTCACTAAAATTTAGGAAAAAAAAAAAAGTATTGATCATGGCGAATTTTTGCTGCAGTATGTATTTATTTAAAATGGACATCAATACTGCCTACATATTGCTGACTAATGAGAAGCTGTATAAAAACCAAGTAGATGGTTTTTTGGATAAATATTACAAGGAACACATCCCTAGGGGTGTGCAGGGGGGGTTGGACTAGATAATATTTAAGGTCCCTTACAACCCAAAACATTCTACTATTCTGTGAGGGAACAATAGAATAATTCTTCATGCACATACTGCCCATGCTCTGCAAACATCAGCATCTAGCACGTAGCTATATTGTCTTGGTTTTAAGGAGTTTATGAGGGTCTGACGACTGGAACCCTACCAGAACACTGAACTCCTTATCTGTTCATGCACCAGAGGGTACTGTGCCCTGAAAGAAGCACCACCAGTGCACCAAGCGCTGCTCTGCACCACCATTCAGGATGGATAGGTCAGGGCACGAGTGATTCAGCAGTTCTCACACCTCTGCCATTCCCTGGAGCACCACCTTCATGCGTCCATGATTCTGGAAATAATGCAGTGAAAAAGGCTGTTTCCCAAAACAGTCAGTAAAAGGAGGAAACAGAAAGCAAATGCATATGAAAAACTACACAACCCAGCTGGGTGTGTTGCACACATGAACCACTCTACCTGAAACCTTTTAGAGAATTAAATAATGCAACACAGCAAACAGCATGTGATATAAATTAGAGGACAGAGTAATTTAAAGATCATGCAAATGGTCTAAAAGAAAGTATTCACTCAGCCCATAGTAGAAGAGAGGGTAAGGAAAATTAACAAGGCAGAGACAAGAAACTGATGTTGAATAGCAGATCTGAAAGAAACTGAGGAGTCAAAGAAATGAGGGGAAACACCACTGCCTATCACAGGAGCCACACAGAGAAAGCCCAACACTAAAAACTGTCAATTTACAACAGAGGAAATGGCAGAAAATGGAGGATCACCAACAGGCTGAAGACAAAGACAGGTGAGATAAACTTTTTGTGATAGGCACTGACTCAGAAAGTTTGACCAACCAGGAGGGCAAACTTGAACTAACTTCTGTGTCAATGGGGTTATTCAGGAATGACAGGGACAAGATGCCCAGCATCCTTCAGAAGATGCAATGCAAGAGAGCTGGAGGAAGAAACAGTGACTTGCACAGCACTCACACGAACTTTTATTCTTGGGAAAATATTTTCCTACAGACATCATCTATAAGCAGCAGAAAATAACGGGGAGATGAGTAGCAGGCAGCACAGGTTTGTCAAGAACAAACTGTGTGAAATCATTCTGATGTTCTTCAGTAACAGGATAAGAGATGCTGTGGATAGGGATGAAATGGCAGGTATTATGTCGACCTTAGTAAGCCTTTCACACACCTTCAGGCGAAGGAAATATGGTTTGGATTAATCTAATACTCTGCAGTACAATGCTGGAAAATCACATTCTGAATAGTAAAGTGTAAAACTGGCAAGAAATCACACACATGGCTCTGCAGAGCTTTATGTTCTGTATCCAGTCATATTCCTTGTTTTCATTAATTTGGGGCTGATGGACTGAAAATGATTCTTCTTGACTCCGTGGATGCTGCCAAGGTGAGAGGGACAGCGAGGCAACCGGAGGACAGGAAGAGAATTGAAGATGTGCTTTACGAATTGGTGACATGGAATGAAAAACACAGGTTGAAAGAGAAGGACAGAACCACAGTGACCGGAGACCGACCAGACAACAGCAAGAAGACAGGATGAGAAACAAACAGCCCCTCTGTGGCACCGCTGTCCTGGATCCAGAAACTGCAGAGAACCATAAAGAGAATGTGATTCAACAGTACAGCAAAATGATGAGACAAATGCAGAGTTTGTAAAACACCGAGGTACCACTTCAGCTATGACACGGATTCAGCTCGGGAAGCACATCCAGACTTAGGTACCCAACTCCATGGGAAATCTGAAGGATTTGAACCGACTGGGAAACAACTGATGACAATAACACTATAAAGACCACAATCAAATTGCCAAGGTGAGTGGTGGCATTTCCTCTGTTGCCTTACAGGCAAACATTTAAAACACCAATATAATTAGTTACCATCTATATGATGGCAGGTCTGTCAACAAAGCATGGTATCACTGTCAGATAAAATAGCAATGCTGAGCCATAAAAAGAAATAACTCTGCTGTATCACACCAGATGCAGAGTAGCAAAAAGACACCTGAGAGAGCTTTAAAGAGATCTTCCAGCAGCTTGAAACCATCTATCTGCAGCATCACTGAGCTCCGTGCTGGCTTATTCACTGCTGCCTTGAATAAATCACAGATTGCCAGACTGCTTTGGAAACCAGGGGCTCTCTTACACCTCATAGAGGAACAGGAGGGAGGAATTGCCACGATATTAAATATTAACAACACTGTTGTTGTAACACTGCCTACAGTCCTAGCTCCTCATTGTAAAAGTAACATTGATAATGACAGAGCAGTTAAAGGAAACACAGGAAAATAATTCAAAGTCTGAAACACTTGCCTAAAAGTAACAAAATGAAGGAACCCACTTTGGTTCAGATGAGAGATGGGAAAGAGGAGATTCAATTATGTTTGAGAATATACAGAGAGAATTTCTCTTAGAAGACCTCTTTTTAAGCTAGCAGGTAAAGAGGTACGTTCCCAAAGCTGCAAGCTGTAGTTAGACAACTTCAACTAAAATTATAAAAAAAGAGGGAACTTTTTAAGTGTGAAGGAAATTAACTACTGGATCAGTTTATCCAGGGTTATTCCTCCCCCAGCCAAAGAGTGTGCCTTTCCACAAACCTCCCCAGGTAGGCAGGGATTTGACTGCAGACAAGGAGCTTATCCTGTTCAAGAGGTCAAAGCAGACCCCCATCGTCATCATCATCATCGTCATCATCATCATCGTGTACCTCTGGTCTTAGGATCTCTAAATGAGGAACTCCACAGGAGACTTCTAAATCATGTATTAAGCATCCAGTGAGCATCACATTTATTAAGCCACACTACATACTTTAAATATAAATTGCACATTGAAGTTGGAGGGATTCTTGCGTGGGTTTCACGTACATTTTGAGAGGCTCTCGAAAAACCATAGTTCTACATTATAGATCAGAGGCACACTGGAGTTCAGCCAGTTCATGTATCATCCCATAAATGTTGAACCTCACAAAGATGACAATATTTTATTTACTGCATCAGCTCCAGCTACTAAATTTTAAGTAAGACAGGAGCTGGAATTCAGCAGGAGAATACAATTTTTAGCTAGGTCACGATGGCACCAATGGCATCAGGATGGAGCAGGAAAACAAAAAAAAAGCAATTATTTAAATAAAGCAAACACTCCCTTGCCTGCATCTATTCATCAATAAATCCTGCCATTTCTCAACTGTAACTCTGGGGTGGGTAAAATAGATGGAATACTTGGAAATGCAAGGAGTCTCCCGTCTCTGCATAGAGGCTTCCAGATCTTTGGTTTGCTTCTGAGACAGCTGCTCCTGCTGGTTTTTATTAGTAAGACCTCTTGCTTAGCAATGCATCTCTGACCTTCCTGCAGGTCAGTGCGCAGTACCTGGCACATGGACAAATATATGCATGTATGCATGGATATCACTGGGAATAAACAGGAGTTGATTGACAGGGAAGAGAAAAGAAAGAAAACAGAGAGAGAACAACTGGCAAAGAAGGGCAAGTATTCGCTGTGCAGAAGCGCATTTCAGGGGAAACAAGAAAAAGAGGAGAAATATGGTAACAAGGAACACTGGCAGTGACACAGTGAAGGATAAAGGCAAAGACAAAGGAAAACACTAAAGGAAGAGGCTCACTGTGTTTTATAAAGGCTTGACAAAGCATAACACACAGCAAAATACGTCTGAGGCAGGACAGAGGCGCGCAGAGAAGCAATGACAAAGTTATTTGCAACAGGGAATACGTGGAACCCTGCTGGGCTCAACTTGGGTCGTCTTTTTGTGGTTTGGCAAGTCCTGTAACAGCTTCTGATCATGTGAGACACATGCAATAGAGAGAAAAGTTGGAAAAGCAGCAACGTTAGAAAGGCTAAAGCCTGTATATCTACTGACAGTTTGATAGTGACCTCAGTGCCATCGTTTGCTCTACTGGGAACACTCGTGTGGTTATTTTCAGCGTAATTTACAAAGCCACCTTTGGAAATCTTTGCTTTCAGCAAGCGATGCAGGTGTAAGAATCAAGCTCCATTCGGTTTGTACCAAAGCCTCCCCCAGGGTGCAGCTGCACACCAGGGTATGTGTCCAGACACACAAATTTCAGAGAATCACGGAGTCAGAGAATACGAGGTTGGATGGGACCTCAGGGATCATCTGGCCCAACGTTTCATGGCGAAAGCACAGTCGAGACAAGGAAGCCCAGCACCCTGCCCAGCCTCATAAAAGTGTCCAGCACTGTGGAAACCATCACCTCCCTGGATTATTCCAATGGATTGTTCTCATTGTGAAAATTTCCTTGTGTCCAGCTGGAAGGAGTAATTTCTTCTTACCTGTTGCCTTTTCCACATGACTCCTTGCAAAAAGGGAGCCTCCATCTTCTCTGTAGCTTTAAATACTGGGACATGCAACAAGCCACATTTCACTGCCTTTGCATTCAGACTCAGACATGAACACTACAGAGCAAGGAAAGTAACTGCTCATTCAAAGAGCCATTTAAAAATACTTGAGCATAGCAGTAAATTCCTCTCAGTGTTTATTATTGGGACATCAGACAGTTTGCAAATGACATTTTTAATTGCCAAATGTTGACATGTCTAGACTATGAAGGACCAGCATAGAGCACATTGCTTCAGATGGGTATAGAGAAATACAGCCTGGTAGAGATCACTGAAAAATCCACTGCATTTGGAATAAATAATAGTTTAGGTTGGATTTTTGGTTGTTTTGGGGTTTTTTTTCAGATTATCTAATAGAACAACTGAGCTGCCTTCTGTTACCTTCTATTATATTACAAAAAAAAAACTATCAGAGAAGGAAAAGTGCCAAACAAATTCCTTCTTTTGCACCATGGAAACGAAAAAAAGTAATCAACTGTTATTTGCACTCATGCATGTTTAGACATGGAAATATTTTTCTTAATAAAAACAAAAGACATTACAATTTTGAGGAAAACAGAAACCTGAGGCAGCATTTTTCCCTTCTAAATGCAGTGAAAGATGCTTCTCAAGGACAGTGCCTGACTTTCGAACTCAGGCAACTGCTGGACACCAACAAAACCAAACCATATTTCTCACTGTGATGGTCAGCAAAACAGGATATTCAAAATAAACAACCCAAACCACTAAATTTATTCTCTGTTCCTGCCTGGCTCCCTCAAATGCTGGACAGAGGTCTCTGGAGCAGGATGAGCTCCTGTTAAACACAAGGAATGTGAGCAGGTAGCTGTGGTGCACTGCCAGCCAGAGGGCCCTTTGTAAATATCTCTGACATGAGATTCCCCACACAAAAGGAAAAAGGATTTATTTTCCTCACTCATCCAGACAAAACGATTATGGCTGCACCTGAGCACTGCAGAGGGAAAGCAAAGCAACTAAAGGGAAAGCCTAATGGCACACTGGGCAGGAGCTGCATGGTTTCGCACAAGCACAAGACATCAGAGAAGTCCCCATTAATGGTACTTCGGATTTCCACCTAAAATCAGGAACACATACTTATAAATCCCATCTCTCCAGTGGGGAATGCCATTGGAGCCACCCAGCACTGTTGTTGCAGCCCCCTACACTGGGTGCAAAACCAGCAGCAATCCAGAGGTATTGGCATGTGCAGAAGAGCATGAGGGACCCCAGCATTCACCTGAGAGAAAGGCAACTCAACACTCCTCCCTGCCTGCTGCAAAACCCACTTTGATGCTTTCCAAAGATTATAGTCTTGATGCTTTTTGATGTTTTTTGCATTCCTGGAATCAACACAACATATCACCGGTGGGGAGGGCCGGGGCAGAGGAAATGCTGATAACAGACACTATTGTAATGGCTATGCTTTTAAGACCTCCTGGGGATGAGGTGAGATGCCACAGTGGGTAAAATACACGTTTCCTTGGGAAACAATTACGGGAGGCTTAAAGAAAATTAGGAGAAGTACTGAAGGAAGCCCCTGATGGTGTATTCAAGGGCAGCACTAAAACAGAGAACAGACCAGGATACAGCGAGGCAAGATTATCTTTGCTCGGTACAAGTAATATGTGCAGACTTCTTTAGAGCACATCTACTTATAGCAAATGACATTTTCAACAATTCTAATGATACGAACGCATGCTTTTGCTGGGAATTATCCCCCTCAGACGGAATGCTTCCAGGAGCCTATCATGTTTTTTTCCCAAAGCAATGTGATACTAAGCATTCAGACTTTTTTCTGCTATATTGTCTCTTTTGGATTGTTTTCTTTGTTTTCATTGCACCACGAGCATGCCAGAAGTGCAGACACAGCAAACAGCAGACAAGGGATGCAAGCACATCTCCAGTGAGGTCGTGTTCTCCATCAGGCTGGCACGGTAGCAGAGAGGCAAGCGCTGCTCCGATACAGCAGAAATAACAGGACCATGAATGTGGTTATTCATCTTCTCCATAGCTCACTCCATCAGCAGAATTACACACAGCAGGAACCCACGCCCAGGCCTCTGGTAGGACCTAAGGAACTTGAGAAATTCTTATAGGAAGACTTAGTTTGGTCCTGTGTCAACGGCTCGTTCCCTCTGAAAAGGGCGCTGTGGCATTGGTTGATTAGCTAGGAAGACTTTTCCTCGCAGTCAGCCTCTATCTCCACTCTTTTAATTCCACCCCATTACCCTCGCTAACCCCCTGGGCACCACGCTGTATAACTGGTGTCCTTCCTTGATATTTACACCCTTGATGCGTTTGGGAGCTGCTATGAACCCCTACAGACACCGCTCAGCCCCAGACGCCTTTTCACACCAGTATTTGGCTCCTCGCCCTCCCCCAGCAGTGGGATGATGCAGCTGTGTTAACCACAGCCCAAACTCCCATGCAGAAGCAGCCTGGGCAGCCTGGGGGGCTGGATGGCCCCAGCCCACACCAGCCCTCAAAGTCTTTAGCTTAAGCACACACAGGCTGAACCCAGACTTAGATGGAAAAGGGGAACATACCATTCAAACATCACACTGCTTGCTCTCCCCCTGGCTTCTTGGCCCATTTACTGTGCTCTTTCCGGGCATTAAGAGGGAAGGAAAGCTCTCTCTCTCTATGTTTATTAGGCAATTCATTTCTATATCAGCATATTTAACTTGTTTACGCTGAACTCTGCTGCCTTAGCAAAGAAGCATTGAGCAGAGTCTTAGGGGATTACGTTCGGTATTTTCTCTTAATTAGGCCGCACTGGCTCCTAAGATGCTCTGCGCTGCTTTTATCTGCATCCTCCCACAAACTGGAACTGTGTATCTCAACATTGCATAAATGTTTTTACTCTTCCCTGAGATAAACCTAAGGAGATTAGACTGGTCAGCTTCTCTCAGTTTCTTGCAGATTATTACCCGTGACCTCACTGCCCTCATGTACATGTCCCTTATCTCCCTGCAACACTTCCTGGGTTTGAATGCTTCTGATTACGTGATAGAGCCTGAAAAATGGCCAGGGGCTCCCTCTGTGATTTGCTCTTTCTGAAAATGCTCTCATTAGCTCATTCTTGCCTTCACCTGTTCCTTTTTCAATAGACCATTTGGGACAATAATCTGAAAGCATTTATTGCAATTGGGCTGGTTTTCCAGAATCATTTGGTCTGCCAATTATCGAGATTCATCACAGCACTGGATTTCAGAAACCTGGAGGCAAGGGAATGTCCAAGCTTTCCTAGAAGGCATAAGAAATCCAAGGACTAACCTCTACTGCCTGACCCAGCTCTCCTCAGGCTGCACTACATTTCTCTGCAGAGATGATGACTATTTAATATGAACATCAAGAAAATGTGAGGCTATAAGTCACCTCAGAATCTTTACTCATATTTTCAGACCAAGCACCGGGAATCTAAGTGTCAGTGGGACTTCACCCTGCAGGCACCTTTAAGCCCAAAACACCATCATCCTGCCTGGGCTCCCACATCGGCGGGTCAGCTGGCTGACGGGTACTTTATTCATGTTAAATCTTTATTTAAAACATTCATCCTTGTATATGTAGGGCATGGAAGTTCCTGCAGGAGAAGCAGGTCGGTGAGCTGGCCCTCAGTTCATTGGGAGGTAATTTCTGAGAGCAGACATCACAACGCAAGGCAGGGAAATTACGGCTATTTCAGGACAACACAAGCCACTGACAGAGCCTGCCAAGATCAGCTGGGGGAGTTCCCAGCCTCTGGCACAGTGCAGTGGAGCTGTCAGGTATCGATTCATAACAGCAGGCAAGGACCGGGAGAGCTCAGTTTCCAATTCAGCCCAGGATCCCTGGGCACCAGGGGTCTTCCTGAATTATTTATTTGGTTCAACAGGTGATTTTTGGTCTTTAGATTATCTTATTCCACTCAGCCACCTCTCTAATGTATCTTTTTTTTCTTTTTCATCTTCTGCCCAACTTTCCCTATGAAAATTAATTTTCTCTCTGCTTCCTTTGCTCAGCCATGTGCTGAATCCCGGATGACTGTCCTTTCTTAGAAGAATATATAATAGGTGTCCATTTTCCCAATGGCAACATCTAATAAATGCACAGCTTAGAATCACAAGTACTAGAGATAAAACATCCTTGAATAATGTCAATATAACTTTCCAACTAGTTCAATAGCAGTATTAGTTCCAGTATGACAATGTCTTATTTTCAAACAGTTATTTATAGGGCTTTCATCAAGTTACCTGGGATTTTTTATTTTTTTTTAGTGTGCATAACTCCTTTCTCCTTAATATTCAGCACAAAACATCTCTGAAATCAGAGCTGAAAAACCTCCTGGCTAATTTGATGTTTCAAGTGTCAGTACAATTTCCAGAAAGTACAAGAATTACCGAGGTCGAAAGAATCATTTCAACATACACCTCAATGTTCATTCAGAGCGAGTTTTGAGACACCCTTTGGGGATAAAATGTTCTAGCCTCAGTTTCGAAAAATGCAGCTTTGAATTTGGGTGACCACTCACAATTACCTGAGCTCCTGTTTGAACAGTTTAAGCGACCATCACCACGCCACTGGATTCTGTTCATTATTCTGCTCCTTGTTGTGGTTCACCCCCCCTTTCCCATTCTGCCTGTGAACAGGAGCACACCTACCATCACCAATATACCCCCAGGAGAACAGAGCTCACAGCTGAAGGCTGGTGGGTCCATAAACCCTCTCTAGATACTCACATACAACACTCCGACTGTTGTAACTTCAGAGGCTGAAGGAAGCAGTTCCAAAACTGGCACAAGGGCTAAAACCCACTTAGATCTCGATTTTCACTGTGGGAACTGAAGGAGCCAGTAATTACCGACTCAAGTGAGGCATCATTTGTCTTGTAACTGCTAACTTATCACCCTGAGTGGACTCCTGCCTGTGCAGCCGTCCAGGAAACACCCACCGTGAGCGCCGCGAATCGGCCGGGCGCCAGAACGGCTGTCAGAAATGTGCTCCGTCGGCGTTTCCTTATCAAACCCATCAGCACGTCAGCCAGGAGCTTAGCCCTCAGAGAGGAAAAGGAATGGGAAAGGCATTTACGAACTTGACAGGATTTTAGAGAAAAATTAAGGGAAGAGAGGACGGTTTGGGAGAGACACACCAGAGGACAACCGGATTGCTGCACGTCCAGGACAATTATATTGGGGTCAGCCACCACCGAGGCACCTGTCTGAGCTGCAGCGCTGCACTAATGGAAGGCACTCACTTTCTGGGCATCACTGTGACATATTTGAACACAGAAGAAAATGGCCGAGCTGTATTTGGATGCCTCTGCGAGGATTTTTCTATTTCCTGCTGGCTGTCTGTGAAAAATGAATTCAGACGTATTAAACACTTACTGCATTTGCAAAGTTTTGTGAGTTGCCAATAAATGAGAGCTGTGTTTGGGTGTGCAAATTTTTCTGCCAGGTGTATGTCCCTGCCAAAATACCAGAGGTTCAGTAATGCAAAAATACAAGAAAATGCAGCAGCTCCTATTAAAATGAAGATATGTGGCCAGTAAAGGCAGCACTGTATTTCTTAAACAAATCAGAATTAAACAGCTCAAAAAGATGGTTTTGGCCACAGACATGGACAAACCCTTAAAAGCAGTAATCTGCACTTGAGGACACATCTTTAACAAGCAATAAACTTACATAAAAAGGCTCATGCATTTATGCAAGAAACCGTGTTACAGAGATCAAGCCATCTCTGCAAGAGAAGGAGCATGCCATCAAATTTATTTCCAAAATCAGTTTCATGCTAAGCTACAATCTCATTTACCTAAAAATAATGAAAGAGGAAGGGAAAAAACACCCAAAATTATTATTAAAATGAACAGAACAGAACATTTACCAGATGTTCAGGCTCTCCACCTACCCTTTATCCTTCTTGACGTCTGACACTTCTTTTCATTTTAAAAATGCATTAGTAAGATCATGAATCACAACAATAAAACAGGTGGCATTAAAACCCTCTAATTTAGGCTTCTAGTTAAGGCATGTTATAGGCACTCACCTCCTTCCATTGACTATGTAAGGATGTCAGCCTCCCAGCTTTGGAGATTAATGGGAATACCTCTACAGTGTCTTTTTCCCCCCAATTTTTCTTTAACCTCCAACTTATCCTACTCTAGAAGCTAAACCATTCCCATTCATCCTTTCCTTGTCATGCTTAGTGCTCCAGTCCCTACTTTAGCCAGTCCTACACATTCTTGCTGTCAGCAATGAGTTCAGTGAGGTTATTGCTTCCATCAGAGTTGGAAGGAGCACAGAGAAATTCACGAGAGGCGTAATACTCAGCTACCTCCCCTTTTTCCACCTCACCCTTACCTGAGCAACACACAAAGCAAAGTCAGGAGCTGCTAAACAGCCCCACTCTGGGTAATTACTCACTTGTGTAAACAACACTGCTGCCTTTCCAGCCCCTCCTCGGTGTATTCCTACAACCAGCCCTATGTCAGCGGTAAACTGAGTGCTTTGTTCAACTACATGTGACATTCCTGGATACACCCTGAAAAAGTGGGAAATGCCATGCCAGGTAACTGATGAGGGTCATCAATTGTCCATATTTAGCTTTATGGTAAACGAAGGAAGAAGGGGAGCAGAAAGAGGAACCAACAGCTGAAGAACCACACATGGAGTGGGGGAAAGGGCCACACGCTCTTGGTACTTGAACACATGGACAAGACCAGCTAAGCCATCAGTAAAGACAACAATGAAATAAAGAACTATTAACACTTTTTCAGGAAGAACGGCAAGATCACAACAGCCTTTGCCAAGTGAGAAACAGGCAACAAGGGGACATATGGAAGAGGGTATCGTGGAAAGAACTTAACAAAACCGGGGGTCTCATGAATTGTCTGACTAATATCAGCAGGGATATCACCTTAAAATGGCATGTGGAACGAGGTGAGGTCAGGCTTTAAGGAACTAGAGAGAGAAGTTTTTTGCATGCATTGAAGCAGTGTGGAACATCGCCCAAGGCGCACAGGGACGAGGGGATCGAGGGGGCGGCTGAGGCTGCTGTGAGAGGCAGCACAACCTCACAGCGCATCCAGAGCAACAACGGGGGCTCACACTGGAGGGAGACGGAGGCAAGGACGGGCTCAGTGGGCTGATGCAGCCAAGGAGAGGCAGAGCTTGTGGGGCTGCGTGGGAGCGCTGTCATTCCTGCGAGGCGATCGTACATAAAAAACTCTCTCAGACAAACTGCCAGCCCCGCCCGGCAGCGCTCCCAGGCTCCAAACGCTGAGATGCTGCTCTGCGCCTCACTGGGATCCTGCACAGGCACTGGGGGATTCTTCTTTTCAAGGAAGGTTTGAGTTCACACTCCTTCGACTCTTAACACGGTTTACAAAGCCACAATGGAAAACCCAAAGCAACAGAATCACACGGCGGGTGAGGTGAAATCGAACTGCTGCATGCAAGATACCACCTCTGAGGCAGGAGAGGGGAACCGTATGCAAACATTTCTTGCTTCTGCCAAGGATCAGCCAGATTTGCAGAGCTGGAGCCTGCTCTCATTTTTATTGGGTTTTTTTTTTTGCAATTCTATTAGAAAATCACTCTTGATTTCCAATGCTGTGAGATATTGCAGAATCGCATCTAAAACACGCGAATGTCACGAGAATAATGATTACAAATCTTGGAGGCACTTTGTATGCTACACAGGTGCATCTCGGATTACAGCCACCCTGAATCTGGTTTTCTGATTTTGATGCTTTTACTTGTGCTTTCTGATATATATTCCACTATATTTTTTACTGCAATATTTCAGTAACTCCTTTTAACAAATTACAGTCTTTCTTTTTTTTTTTTTTAATTTATGGAAGACTTCTTTTTTAATTAAAGTTCTTAAAACTTGCTGCCAAGGACTTTGAAATTCAAGGATTTGATTTAAGCTACCAGAAAAAGGCATTCACGATCACACTGGGATCCTGGTTTCTTCTTTTCAACACCAAAGCGCAATTATATCTCTGTAATAGTTATGCTGAATATTAAAGGAAGCGATTATTACGGGACATTTTAACTATCTGAACATTAAAAACCTAAAAGCACTAATCATAATTCTTTTGCCATATTAAAACATCATGAGTAAAGCAGGAGCTGCACTAAAGCAATAGTCATTAATCAGTATTTAAAATAAGCCTGTTGCCAAATTATCTCTTAGGCTTAATTTCCTTGAGCAGTATCATCCCACAGAGAGAAGTCTGGAGTATAACCTGTCATATTACTCTTCTTCACGAGACTAGGCCAACACTGGCAATTGCTCACCTGCATTAGCTGGCCCCCACGACACTGCCAGAACCTTACAGAGGTGCAAATGTCACATTAAATACCCACGTGCCCTCCGAGGCAGCCCATGGCCGCTCAGTAATGGAGGCAAAATTGAATGAGTTATTTTGCCCTCACTCTGCAAGCTGAAAATCTATGTTTGGTGCCAGCAGCAGAGCTGGATCCAAGGGAGGGCACAGAGGGCTGACAGAGCCAGCAGGAGTTCTTGCTGGGGAAGGCACGGCTGAGAGGAGGGGAACAATTTTATTTTAGCAGCTGCTGATTTGGGGCAGCTGAAGGAAGGGAGCATCCATTGCTCAGGCGCCAGTTCTGGCTCCTTGCAGGGACTCTCCTGCCTGACCCTCATGCAACACTGTCTTGGTTCCCCATGCCCAAGCAGCTGGTCCCTGCTCCCATGGGCACAGGGAAAGCCCCATGGACTGGGGAACAACCCCCCCACCTCCGTCTGCAGCTTGCTCATCGGTCTCACGTTCCCACTTCTCTCCACACTCCATACCAATGAATAACCTGGTGAGAAAACACTTAATAAAACATAACGAACCTAACCATTCTAATAAGAAAAGCTTCTCTGAGACTTAGAGGGTGAAATGTTATAAGGCAGAGCATATGGTCGTGACACAGGTCTGTGCCAGGCTGGGCCAAACTTCCTGAAGTTATGAGCTATGTGCCAGTAGCAAATTTTCCCACCTGCTGGCGATAATGAACTTCTTCCCTCCCTCCTCCTTCTAGCCGGAAACATTCCCTGCGGAGGCCCTTCCATCTGCAAAGGCAAAAGCCGTGCATCCCTGCCTGCTGGAGAACACTCCAGAGTGGGAGCATCATCAGCAGGCACAAAGTGCCATCCAAAACCGCCGTCCCAGGCTGAGCAGACGGGCCAGAGCACGTGCCTTACTCACCACCCAGATGTAGTGCTCCTGCCAGAAACGTCACCGGTGATTTGTGCTTGGGAGGTGTTAAAAGCCTCCGGTTCAAACAAGGAATAAAAAAGCGGGTCTCTAATGCAAAGATGTTACATCCTATTTTATATATACTGCACCAAGGAATAACTGTATCGAGAGCAGGAGTTCGCTGTCTCTTTGCTATGCCTTTCATAAGTTTGCTCCTTCCACTTATCCTCCTTTTTATGGGGCACAGGAGAGCTATCCCTCACCTTGCCTGCTCTTCTTTCTCCCTCCCTTGTCCACAGCTAATTTTATCTCCCCCATGGCTTCAACTTTCATTTTCAACCAGCACTTAGGCTGTCGTAGCTGAAGCGTTCCTCTCCAGTCAACACATTATTTTAGCTCATCTCTCTCACTTCAGTTGTCCCCACTTTGCTCCATCAGCGACACCACTGAGGAGCACTCACATCTGAACTTCTGTTATACCTTTCTTTATGCCACCCTCCTGGAACACTTAACTGGAATTAATATGAAATATCATTCCCTTTCCCAGCTCTCACTACTTTCTCGAGATCCACTCCTGCTGCAAGCCTCACCTCTCCCTCCCCAAACCAGCCAGACACATCTTGGTTGCACGGCTCTAGGTAATACCGGCTGCTACTTAATGCACTTTTCCTTTCAAAAAATAACCTGGCAAAAATAGCATCGCCATCCCGTCGTGTCTGCTGTTAACCTGCATGACCAAACGATCTCTGCACTACCACCCCTTTCACTGCTCTTTGATCCTTTCCGATTGTTTTGCGGTTTATTACGGTTTTCTTACATTTGGTTTAATGCCGATAGGCTTTCCCACTTCTGGGAAAGAAATTTGCCTTCTGTGTGCATACAGCAACTACATCAGCGAAGGCATTACCATAAAAGTGATAAGAAATAGTGCTAAGAGCTAGTTCTACTTTAATCCATTTATCCCAGTGTGCCTTCCAGTAGTTAAAATGAAGATATGTCCATGGGACCCGGCAAAGAATCAAATTTACATACCACAATAAGACATGAAATAGTTACAACTGCAATTGCTTAAGGATAATTCAGCCTATTATCCCCTTCTGTGTTATGGTGAAGTGTCTGGGCTGTGGGTAAGAGCTGATGCACATTAATAAAAAGTGGATTTTATGTGACTAACAGGAGAATGCTTCACTAATTTTGAAGAGCCACGAAGAATAAAAGGACTTTCAAATTAAAAAAAAAGAAGGCAGTTGTCCAGGGAATTTGGATATTTGTACTGGGACCAAAACAATGCTACTTTTAATAAAGCTGCCATCATTGCAGATCATATAAACGGCCCCTTTTTAGCCCAAAGCACCAGACAAACAATGAGCCCAACCTGGCAGTCATTACTTAGGCTTCACGCTCATTAGTTTTTTTATCTAAACCATTCTGAGCTGATCAGATTTTCTCCTGTGCTGTTTGGGTAAGGATCTGAATGCATTTTATCAGGGTATATCCATTATCTTTGCAAAACAGTTTAATGTCTCTCTAATAGTCAATATAAACAACACTGCAATACACAGGTCCTCTCTTCTAAAGCGGAGAATATTCCTCTGAAAATGGCTTTTACCTGCTGATTAAAGAAGAAATAAGTCCTACAAAGCATCTTTAAAGTGAAGAATAAAAGAAGTGTAACTCTTAGGCTGCACATTGATGATTTAGAAAGCACTTTCATAATCATGGTCTCTCCTGTTTCAAACTTGTTATCCAATCAGGAGCACTCACTTCAGGAATGTCATTGCTATTTAGCAGTGAAGCCTTGCCTGGGTGTAGCTAGAATTCAATGTATGAGTGTCTTTGCTGAAATCCATCACTCTCCCAAATGCCTGGGCTGGCCAACGACAGTCTGAGGTAGACCAGAGGTGAAAGGAATATGCAGACAGGACCACAGTTCCAGCTGCAGATAATGTGTCATCTAAGGGTATTTGGGACAGACAGACAGGTGAGACACAACAGAGACACCTGCACTGACAGGGTCCATTTTGTTCTACTCTGACACCACATATTCCCAAATGAGTCCATCAAGCCTGACCTTCCAACATTCTACAGCTTGGGGATTAAGTGGGAAAAAAATGACAGTGGTCTTTTCCAACAGGAAAAAAGCTCTTTTTCCTAGATTTGCACTATTGATAACTGAAAACCTTTCTGAAAACTGTTCGTGAGGATCTGTCTTTATCATCTTTGAACTCACAGCTGCCATCCCCAAAGGTGAATGTTTCCAGCAAACAAACAGGACAAACTAATGGCTGAAAGTTCTTTAACTTTTCTACACTGTCTCTTATAAATCCATGTATATATTTATATTTGCTTGCTGTATTCAGTAATTGCATCCAGGCCACTAACTCGTGCAGTTAATTTTTCCACAGTACCTCTGAGAAAATTTTTCTCATCATTAATTTTCTCAAATACCTGCTGGCCAGCATCACACATTCCTATTTATTTTTCATGTGAACAAATATTCACGGATAACATTTAATTACAAGGTGAAAAACATCAATCACTCCTTAAACATCTCTGCATTTCCCATGTGGCGCCTGCAGTTGAATACTCAGGCTTGTGTTTACGGGTGAAGACTGGCAAGATCGAACACAGTATCCATGGATCCATGACCAATCCCTGACCAAAGGGCAGTGCCACACCACCAGAGGAGGAGGGCACCTTCAGCCTCTGCAAAGCTGTGAAACCGAGCCAAAGTGCTCTGATGATTTCTGCACGTGCCAACAGGATTTAAGTCATCTCAGTATCTTATTTGTGTATTTCCTTCCCAACGACCACTGGAAATTCTCACTGAATTTATGACATAAATGTTTAGGCCAATCATAGCTCACCATTTCATTTTTTTCTCCAGTATCTTCTCTGCGTGTATCTATGTACGCACTAATACACACACGTCGTAAGTCAAAATTTATACCAAAATACTTCTTTAGCTGTTCTACTGAAAAAATCTAAACTCTTCCTAGAAAATTACAATTCACACAGCAGGAAGCAAATACAAACGTTTGCGTTTCCTGCTGAGAAGCAGCACAGCGCAGCTCTGTAAGGCTTCAAATCAAGATGACATGTAGCTACCTCAAGTTTCTTCTTACAGACCTATAAATCAGAAGGGATTTACCTCACGTCGTGTAGATTCACCAGAGTGAGAGGTAAACGAGACTCGGTGAATTAAATTATTGACGAAGTTTATCAAAACCAGGCTGAAATTGTCACGGGACCAGAAAGTAACACTGGGATGGTTCCACTGTGAGAATATTGTTGAGCAACACACCACAGACCTCCAGAGGGGGATTTTAATACGAAAACAGTGTTATTGGACCACTTTTTTTCAAAAAGACTTCTCATTTACTGCAGAACAAATGTTGTTAATAAAAATACTAGAATCGGATATTCCCAAAAGCAGTCACTGACAGTTTCATTCAGCCACTGAAACAGGTGATGCTATTTTAGATTTTTTTTCTTCCTAGGGAAGAGGAATGAAAGAGCTGGTTATAAAAATACATTTGAAGCATGCGATTATATGACAATTCCAAATTAAAGCGTTCACCAGCATTCACAGAACCCTTAGAAAAGACAGGCTGGCATTTTCAGACACAGCACTTGGCTTCAAAAGGGCAACTTGTGCACAGTGAGGGACCCATCTGGGAATTCACTGATCATGAGGCTGAAAGATCTGTCAGGGAAGGAGACTGGAGGTTTTCAGTCAGAGAAGCTGGTGCTTGCAGGGATCCACATCTCAGTAAGAAATAAAACCTCGAAGGCAGCATGCCCAGTGGTCTCTTGCCGAGGAGATCAGAACGAGTCCTGCGGGGGTGATGGAGAGGAGGTGAAGAAAGCACCAAAGGGAAGCCCAGTCCCAGGGTTTGGAAATGGCAGAGGAGGAGAGCAGTGGGGGCAGCGAGGGGCAGCTGCCACAGCCTGGACAAGGGAGCTGTTCTGAAGTTATTAAAACAAGTGATGGAAGATGACAAATGCTACATGAAGAGATAACCTGCACAGGAGCAGAGCTGCTACACACTGAGGCTGGAGTAGCTGGAGTGCAGACCAAAGGCAGAAGGTAACTCCAAATTACATTACAATATGCTTCAATTCCCGTTGGTGTCAATGATGATAACCAAACAGAAAGTATCAAGGTTGAGATGAACATAAAGCTCAAGGAAAAAAAAAAGTCCAGAAATGAAGTAATTTCCATTCAAACTAGTGAATGAACTGGCGTACAAAATTTCACGTGGGGTAGCAAGTTTAATAAATCTAACAGGACACAAACAATATCATACAATCAGAAATAATAAATGTCACGTCTATATTTAATGAGGGAAAAAAGTTTTCAGAGCAACTAAAAGTCCTTTCTTCTATGCTTAGCAGCAAAGACTTAGGACAATTATTAAGGAAAGAATGATCCAAGCCAGTGAAGTTAAAAGAATTTGGGGGAGAATACCACATGGATTTAATACAGGTAAGGCACACTGATCTGACATCTTTCTCAGAGAAAAAAACCCCTCAATTTCCAGAGAAAGGCAATGAAATTGATCTTGGCAGTCTGATTTTGGGAAAGCTTTAACGTTGTGTCACCTGGGAAGTTATTAGTTAAATTGAAGAAGATGGGGGATTAGTACAAAAATTTTAAATTGGCCTGAAACTGCTAAAGGTAGGACAGCAACAGCAGCATGAAATGGGGAACGTCAGGCTGGAGGGAAGTTATTAGCATCACTGCTGAGGGACTGCTCTGACAGCCAGCCTCGGATAATATTTCACCAATTATACTGGCACACAAATAGCTACGGCCCTGTTAAAATTTTACTGAAGAGAGAAGCTAAATGACATTTTTATACAAGAGGAGAGGGACGGTGTGGAGCAAAACCCACACAGACCTGGACTGGAGTGCGGGAGAGAGGTTGCAGTTCAGGAGAACAGAGCACGGATCACGTATCTGGAGACTAAAAACACCCAAAAATCAGCCTTGGGAAACTACAGGGGGGAATCACAAGATGAAACATTATGTGATGTGGCTGTGAAATAAACCAGACAAAAATGCAATTCAGCAAGGTTTTAGCTTAGAATTTCCCTAGAAGGTGGAATGCAGCAATTACCAGTGTTTTACAAAGCCCTGCTAAGACCCTCTCTGGTGTGGTGTGTACAAATCTGGACACTTAATTTCCCGGATTCAAACACAAAGAAATGCAGAAGAAAAACAACAGGGCAATTTCGAGAATGAAGCTCACATTTTGCAAGGAGTGGCTAAAAGGTTTCAATATGTCTAAAGACAGGAAGCTGCAAGGGATGTCTCTCTTATCATTAGAGAATAGAGATGGTTTTTTCCTATAAAGAAAATAACAGACAGCAGAGCTTTTAGCACTAATGGAAACTTCAGCAAAGATGAGACAGAAGAAAATACCCATCCACTCAGCCTGGGAATGATTTTCAACAGGAGAGGATGGACCAGGCTTTCAGGAGTAATGCAGATCATCTGCCCAGCGCCCAGGCAAAACTTAATAATGTTTTCAAGTGGAAAATACAGTTGCCCGCAGTTTCTGTGGCTGTGGGAAGTCCCGTGTCCTGTGAAAACACCGCGAGCGTTTCGCGTGCGAGCTGGAACAGGCGGCGTGACACCTCCCCTCTCCCTCGGCTGATCACACATTCATTTCCCTTGCAAACCTTCAATTACAGAAGTGAACCAATAGACAATTATCCTAATGAAACCTCGAATTAAATGCAAATTAAATTCAAGACCACTGAAAAAGTGATCTTTGATTGCAAGTAGGTAATGAATTGGGTTTTGTCTTTAGCAGCACTTAACGGGTTTTCTGGGGTATCAAAGAAAAGATAAATTGGCTTAAGCAATGACTAATGTAAAGCTACTAAGATAAACACTCATTTTTTACAGTTTGTTACAGAATATAATTAAAAAACCCCCACACTGAACCAACATATTTGTTCTTAGTATCTGCCTCTAGATGAAAAATGCTTCTTTTTTTTCCAATCAGCGCAGTTTTCAACAGCTTCAGTTTTGGAACCAAGCAAGGCTGACGTGGAATCATCACAGGAGAGGCCCATTTTGGTTTCCACACGAGCCACTATGAGTTCTAATCAATTGAATTTAATGGAAATAGGAAAAAGGCCTATTACTTAACGGAAGAATTTACTTCCCAGCAAATTAGGAAGGATGGGTTAAGGTCCATGATTTAGTTACCCTTAGACACATTAAACATAATAACAAAATCAGTAACAGTTTTACACAGTAAAACTGAAAAGTGGAAGTCTTCCCTAAACAAAATCTATTTACACACTGCAAGTTACACGACATAAGTAAAAAGTACTGAAAACAAATGAATCTTTTTTCCCCCAAAGCATAATGGAGGGACAGAACTCCAACAGAAGGAATTTAAACTGAGGAAACAGAAAGCACAGACCTCTGACAATACTTTCTTTTTACTTTAAATAGAATGACGTTATCTCAGGTTATTCTGGCCTCACCTGGCTCTGCTGTAATCAATTTCTGGGAAGAGTATTCCTTTCCCTTGGATGCTTGCAATACAATCCTGAGAGCACCTCGTATCTGTGTAACTCTTAGATATGCTCCAAACATTTGGTTTTTTCCCATTTGCAACACATGAAGCCTTTTTTAAAAAACAAATGCTCCTCATTTCACCATTTAAATGATGCTCCAACAGTGTTGCAAATACTATTGGACGCATTTCAGGAAAGCATGAGGAGACTGATTGTTTCTTTTATTATTAACTCCATTGATAAACATTAGCTGGAGCCAAAAAAATTATCTTTTGGTTGTTTGAATCAAATGTCATCTGTTGCCCATTCTGCAGATTGTATTACAATCCAGCAAAAACATGAAAATTCCTGGTACATGAAATGATTGACTATTCTACAGGGAGCCCACTTTTTAGGGCTTTACATCTAACTTGGATCCAAGGTCTGACCTTCACTGAATAGACCAAAAAAGGGGAAATACTCTTTAAATTAATACTGTGTTATAAAAAAAAGCTGAGCCAATTCCAGGTGTCTTAAAAGTTAATTGGAATTTGCCTTTATTTAATTAAATGATGAGAGTTGGGCCAGACACATTTGGTCAGAACAGCACAGTAGTTAGAAAAACACTGGGTGGAAAACAGGACATAAAACTGGCGTTTGCATCTGCTGCCACACCAAATGCCAGGGATTTATGGGAATGTTCCAGGGGTGAGGAGCTGCCACGAAGTGCCAGCACACCCACCAGGCACGTGGAGCAGCTGGAGCCCACGTCCCATCTCCCACCAAGGGCTAATGGCTGGTTCAGGCACACTCAATTTGCTGGGGATTACAAGGGGAGAGGGAAAATGAGCCATGCAGAGCCTGGATCCAAACCCAAACTTCTCAGAGTCGAGTTTGAAGCACAGAAACCTGAATCCTTTTGGTA
This sequence comes from Mohoua ochrocephala, assembly GCA_013398855.1. Taxonomy (NCBI): domain Eukaryota; kingdom Metazoa; phylum Chordata; class Aves; order Passeriformes; family Acanthizidae; genus Mohoua; species Mohoua ochrocephala. The sequence goes on along the minus strand of VZTA01005509.1, from coordinate 610,694 downwards.
CGGGATGCCGTGGGAAGAACTGCTGCCTGAAGCTGCTCTGCACGTGAAGATGAAGTAACTCCCTTAACATGATTAGGAACTGAAAGAAAAGTGTCCCATCCTCAGTTTTAAACCAATGCCTGCCAGGTACTCATTATTATTTGGAGTTAATCACAAATTAATTTTCACTCAGGTGTAGAGAAATCAGGTGCATAGAATCAGCATCACTAGACTAAAAGAGATCTGCCTAAAATGAACGTCTCACTCCAAAACAAATAAATATTTTACTGTTATCAGAAGGACTTCAGAAATCATCTGTGTTCCCTTCCCTTGCCAAGCTCTCAGGTACCCTGGTAGGCTACATTATTATGACAGGGTGAAAACACGGAAATGAAGTTAAAAAAAATATTTATTCTAACTCTAGCTGGGATTAATTTCTGAGGTTAGCACGCAGATACGACCCAAATACAACTTGTACTTTGAATTTGCTATGTGATAAGTAACTAGGCTGAAATGTTGCTGTTTGCATACAGCTCCTGTGAGGATTCTTATTATGCAAAAGCCAAGACGTGAGAACGCTGATGAAAATCTGCGAGTCATTTATCAAACACTGACCTGAAATGAATATTAAGAAAAACCTCTTTTATATGCAAATGTTTAATCCGACTGAGTTTAATCATGACTTTCCTTTCTCAGGCCCGATGAGTTGTGCATGTAGTGTGCCCTGTAAGATACAATCTTACACATCTCACTCTCAAAAAAGCCAGTTGTTTTGTCAGTGGTTGCTCTGGGAACGTGCAGAATAGAAAATTAATCTTTTCTCACTGTTTTACTCACCTGTGAGACTCTCCACAAAGCCTGTTTTGTCTGCCCACCTGCTGATCACTGGAGTAGTATCTCCTTTGAATGGACCAAGCACTTCCATTCTCTCAACAAGACAAACTCAAAGCATAATTGATTTCTCCAATGGATTTTCTAATGAATATCTATTGTTACTCTAGTTGCTAAAGTACCCACTGGTTTGTGTTCCAACAAATACAAATCTTTTATTTACTGCCCAACTTCACAACCAGCTACAAAGTGGGGAAAAGCAACATAAAAAAACCCATCAGTTCCCACAGAATCTGAAATGCTGGCTGTGAACAGGCAGAAAGAAAAATATATGTTCCACATGGCCACTTGAGAGTGCACAGAATTTAAATTAAAGAAACAGGCTGGCTTTATTTTAAGAAATTTTGAAAATCTGCACATTGATGAAGAGCCGTACACTGGATGTGGTGACCACTAAGCATTCCCAGTAAAACCAGAACCAACCGAGGGGCCTCAGGAATGCCCATCCACTGCAGCTGCATGGCCTGGAAGCATGGACTGAGGAGCAAAGATCTTCTAACATTCAATGAAAAACATGAACTCCGTGTATTAAATACGACACTGAATAACAGCATCAACAAACAGACATAAATCCTTTTCACCAGTTAAATACATACACGATAAGACATTAGAAAAGTAGCGTATGACTAGATCTTCATTCCTTTTCAAAGTCTGGCTTAGAAGAGACTGCTAAACCTTTTCCACCTTATTCTTTTTACTCAGACAATTCAGAACAAGAATGAAGTACCTTTATGATTGGTAGTTAATTAGAAAGTTCATGAACCTCATAATGTCACTTAGAGAAGGAAAAACTCTCACTTTGACTCAGTGAAGTAATAATTTAAAATTCAAAGTAATAATTTAAATCTAACTTAAAGGAGCATAAAGGACATTTAAACTGAACAGATATTGGAATTTGAATGTAGACTGACCAGCAAAGCTGACAGATATTATTTGCTTTGGCATTTCTAATGGCCAAAGTTCGTGCTAACTAATATTTGTCCAGTTCTCTAAGTCCTACAGAATAACCTGGATAAAAATCTTTCTGACCACCCAAAAGACATGTACAGTTTTTATCTAATGTGATATATGACATTTTCTACATGATTTTATAGCAAAACCACTTTAATGGTTTTTATTAATGATTCTAAAATAGTATTTCAAAGAAAAAGGGTTTTAAAAAAAATAAATCGAGGAACGAATTTTTGTTTAAGAAACAATGAAGCCTGTTCAGTGACAACACTGTAATTATACATGAAGTTACGTAGGAAAAAACTTACAAGTAAGGTTAAGAGCAGCTGAGTGTTCGGTCACACCACACATGGAGGAGAGGGGGGTCCTGGAAGGACCCCACTGGTCTCAAACAGGACTGGCAGCTGGGACTCAGGGAAAGCTCTTCCCTTCCACCCCACCAGAAGTCACAAGAATCACAAATGAAGCCACAGCCAAGCTGAACTAACCAACAGAGGGCAGATGACTCACAGCTAAAGGGAATCCTCACTCCTGCCAAACCCACGGCAAAACCCCTGGGCCACCTGTGAAATCCAAGCTGACCTCAAAACCTTTCACCTGAAAACTATAATGCCAGGACTGGACAAAGCTTTGCTAGTGAAACCAGCAGGTGTTTTCAAACAATAAAGATATTTGAGAAAGAGGGAGGCAAACCCACCGAAGTTCAGAGCAGATGAGTGCCCTGTCTCAAGCCAGCCAGCCCTGCTATCACTACAAAAATTGAATTTTGCATAATACATTTATTCTTCAATAGTAACTCATATAGAGAAAAAAAAGGTCTGTTTTAAAATTGCATGCTGGTTATAACTTTAATTAAGGAAGAAACACAGCAGCAACCTACCGACAAAAATAAAAATCCCCCAACGACCAAACTAAAACAAAACACTAAAACTGGATGTTCTACTGTTTTGACAACAGCATGTGGTCCAGCACTGCAACCAAATTAATCCTCCATTAAAATCTACATAACCATTTTAAGCCTGCTTTTTAAATTATTAATGTGTAGCTAACATCTGTTCATTGTGAAATCGCACACGAGTCGCATCCCTTTTAAAATTAATCTGTAACTCTAAAAAACATGTAGACTACACTTGCCATCAAACTGTAATTGATGCTGGATAAACTCTATTAAGTGCACTAATATTTAATTATCTTTGGCTCGGAGTTTGAACTCCAAAGTCAATCTGGCACCATGGGCCACATCTATTAGTGAATCCAAGGGCTCACAAAATGCTCCCTTCATAAAAGGATGCAAGTTTCCTGGTTAAGTTACAATATGGGAAACAGCTGACTCAAAAATAATATAAATTATAGACGGATTAAAAGCTCTCATAACTTTAATTAAGCAATAAATCACAACAAACTGCACGGAACTGCTGATTTATGCACTCCTCCAGTGAGAAGCAGTAAATAAAATTAGAATGGACAGAATATACATCTTATTGGAGAAGAAGAATCTGTCCTTTGGCATTTCATTCATACACAAAAACCTGCTCACCTTTGGTTTTTCTAGTGGTGGCTACAGCCTGCAACACACTTATTTATAGCTCAAAGACATGTCATGATTTATAGATAATGAGGAAGGATTAGCTGAATTTGTGTAAACTCATATTTACAACTCTTTTCTTGGTGTCCCTGCTAAAACAAGGACTTCAGGAGGCAGGGAGAGCCCCAGACTGCCGCACAGGGAAGATGTCTTAAATTTTTCCTTTCTCTCCCCAAACCCACCTGAATGCGACTAAAGCGCATTTCAACTCGGGTTAAACAGCCCTTGCAAACAGCCCTCCCTGACACAGGAGCCGTACTTGACAACCACTCAGAAAGCTGCAATTGGGCCTTGAAATCTGAAATCTCTGAGTGGTTTATATTCCAGCCAGCAATCTGGTAATGCTGATGATCTTGATGCTGTCACTTAAGGAAGATGCAAAATTCATGTATTCAACTTGCGGTTCAAGTGCACACATTTAGCTGACGGCAAGCCCGGCACAATCCTTCCAGTCGTGTGGGGGGACATCAAGAGGAGGACAGAAGGTCGTCTGCACTTTTATTCTGCTGTCTTGGAGGAAGAAACCAATTAAACAGCATAAAAAGAAAATGAAGTCCATTCCTGAATCTATCAATCAGCTACACAGCATAAAACAAAGCAAACCCAACAAATGATTTGGTTGTAATTTCTGAGCAATGGCCACAAGAAACGTCTGCAGCAGAAAAAATATTAACACTTTTTAAGTATTAATCAATGAGAACTGCTCCAGACAGAACAACACAGCAATATTAAATACTTCAGAAGAGGCAAGACCAGGGTTATTTTAATAACCATCATGCAAAAGGCACCTGAGAGTTCCTGGGCTGCTCAGAAGCTCTGACAGATGAATTCACACAGCATACATCTTCATGTCCCTTCTCCCTCTCTGAGCAGCGACTTCATTTCCAATTATTCTGTCTTATTCATAAAGGAGAGTCAGAAAAGTAGAAATTTTCTGCTCTGAATGCTCAGAGTATGTTCACAGCATGCAGGTGAGTCAGACCATGTTTAACAAACTCCTGCTCCTCTTAGGAATAAAGCCATCCACCGGAATGAGGTCAGCTTCAAACTGGGGACACACAGAATCTGCCATAGATTTATGAGAAAATTCAGTCCTGAAGACACTGCTGTCCCCTGGCAAAATGAAAGAAGTGACCAAAATCCTCATCAATAACCAACAGCCTCGCACTGGTTTCTGATGGCAATAGATGCTAAATCAGGCCAACACCAGCACCTAATTTACCAACTCAGCCCAACCCTTGTTCAGGCTGGATGCTCCGCACCGTGATTCAGACTTACACAGCAGCTCCCTACACTGGACAGATCCAGGCTGCCTCAACATACTCCTGTCCAACATCTTGCCAACATCTTGTTGCATTCCTGCTTCAAAAAGTTTGGAAGTTGCTATGTGGCAGGTTCTCAGAACTACAAATTACTGTCATGAATTTCATGACTTGGCTCAGAATCTATTTCAAAAGAAATTTCCACATTCGTGTCTTGCGTTATAGCAAACGATGTTTTGCAGTCAACAAGATCATATTTTGGAAATTAATTTTGTTCAGAAAGGAGTTATAAAAGGGAGCAAAGAAAAGAAAAATGTGTCAAAAATCTTCATTTAACTTGCCAAAAGCAAGAGAATGGGTACTTCTGGGTAATTGACTCTCTCTGAAGACTAAGCCGTGGTGATAAAATGCAAGATGCCAAGTAACTGCTTCTCACGTCTTCTACCATATGAAAAGGTGAAGATGTACCAACGTTTTGTGTTCTGAATACTCTTGAGTTTGTTCCAATTAGAACAGAAGCTAGGTCCTCATTTTAACTTATGCAGCATCTCTCCTTCCCTAACAATTGCAAACCCAAAACTGAGAATAAATTGCAAAAACGTGTAGAAAAGAAATTAAAAAACTTCCTAAAAGGAGGAAGGAGAGGGAAAAAATTTTAAAAAGCAAGATTAAATCTGCTGCCAAGGAATAAACAAGGCATCAATCCTTCTTGTTCTCCTGCTTCTAAGACAAAGACAAGCAAGAGTAAGTTCCGTCTCAGTGTAAGACGCTGTCACGCTGATTTATGGCACACACAGTTTGCAGGTCCTCCAACATGACATATTGTCCACGAGAGATTCAGCACAAACCACACTCCTTTCCTTAAAAAAAAAAAAAAGTATTGCCTAAACCAATTGAACTTCAGTTCCTCAGGTGAAATGCTAATACTTTCTCCACTGGGCCACCCAACCTTCTACGGCTGATTTTCCATTTAATTCCATCTCCTCTGTCGAGAAATCAACAGGACAGAGCACTTTGGGTATAATTCCTGTCTTTTCCTATGCTTTGCAACAAGCCTCCACATTAAACAATAAATATTCCTTTCAACAACAAACATAGGAACTCCATTTGAATCAGAAATAATTCAAATTACATTACATTCCTAGCACATTCCTAGTTCCAGAGACCCAAACATATACATTTCATTTAAACCAAAAGTTCCTGCTTTGGTATATATTTCATTTAAAACTTGGTAGGGGCTGTAGTAAGCAGCAAGAATGTAGTTTAATCAATTAGCACAAGGCTTCTAATTTTTGTGGATATGAAAGTATGCCAGGAAGAAGATTGACATTGTAACATAATTAACTTCATAAAGTGTAAACGTTCTCTCACAATGACAGAAAGCAGGATTACACCATGCATCAAGCTGCTTTTTCATTAAAGAGAAGTTTAAAGAAGCTATCTAGAAAAAAAAAAAAAGCCAAGTGAAAAATACTTTTGAGGAAGTTGTTAAACGGCTCCATTCCTGGAGCTAAAGCTTTTTATGAGTGGCAATTGTGAAAATATGTTTATATGACTCTTTACTCAACAGAAAACCTGCAGGAGGAATGAAAATCAAGTGTAGATAGCTATTGAAGCTGAATATAAAATTAATACATGCTGGGAATTAGAGTAGACACTACAGGGTTATTATCCTGGAGGAGAACATGGGAACTGGCTCGATTCCCCTTTGGAAGTGAAGCAACACCCACCCACGTCGGGGACTCACTTCAGGCAGGTGAGATACTGCTCAGGCTGCTCAGATTTGGCTGCTGCTTCTGCTCATTTAACAAACTAAATTGCAGTTTAGTACCAAAACTTCCAGTCACAGCAAGAAAAGTGTAAAGGGAAACAGGAGGTTCTTGCTATTTTTTGACACTGGAAATTCTCCCACATTAGTGCAGCAGGCAAAAAACTTGTCATTTTTACGATACTGTAAAACTGCACTAGAATCAGAGGACAGATGTGTTTTATGCTGTAATTCCTTCCTTTAAGGCAGAGTGGGAGGAAATCAGACCTTCTGAAGGTAAAAAACTGAGATTAAGGATAGGATTTTTGCTTCCAGAAGTTAAGTTGCACTTGAAGCAAAGGAGTGCTGATAGACAGGGCCAGAGAAAAATGTAAGACAGATGATTTCCTCCATGACACAGCTGAGGGACTGATACAAAACTGGGCTCAGGAATGAACTACTGGCACCTGAAATCCATGAGAGGAAGAGATTCTGAGTGCCTCAAAAAGTTCGGTGACTTTTCTGGAAATTAGAAATCTGTATTATAAAATAAATGATTTGAGCAGGAGCTATTTATAGTTAGTACATTAATAACAATACTCTTGAAGACCAATTTCTAAGGCTGGAAGGAGAAGGTTATAAATGCAACTCACCAGCCAGGGACTGGATGGAAGCTCATTCAGTGACAGCAACGAAAGATGCTGGGTTCAAACTTAACTTTTAACACAACAGCCTAAAAGTTTTGAAAATGCTGGAAATAACTGTTTTTCTGAAGTGCAAGTAGGATTAAAGCAGCCACTTCCTATGAAAACTTCCAGAAATTCACACATCTTCACACCTGCTTCTGAGAGATCTGGTCTGCAAGTGCACCACCACCCTCCTTCTCCCTTTCCTTAAACTCCTGCATGCAATTTCAGAAGCACTTGCAATTCTAATGTGCAAAGTATCTGTATTTCTCATATTCTACAGTGAACACCAGAAAATGCCATTAAGAATAAAATATTCATTTTAATGAAAGCAGTAAGTTTACATTCTAAATACACTACATTTTTCTCCTGCTATGCCTGCCGTTACAAATACTCCCAATCCTTTAAAACATTTGCTTAAATATATCCAGCATATACAGAGGGGATAAACTACTTGCTATGATATTTGTCCTTTAGCAGTATTGGCTAAGAGAGAGGGGGAGGAAGGAGAAGGAGGGAAAATCTTGACAAGAATATGTATGAGAGCAATCAATAAAAAAATAATCCTTGGAATTCATGAGTCTTGAAAATAAGATGCATTTTCACACAGTAATCCTAAAAACCTATAAAAGAATATTCAAGCAATAAACCCCCCTTAACTCATATTTAACCTTTCATCATGTAGAACTACATATTAAATAGCTTAGCAACTGCACGCTGTGGAAGTGCATTCAAAGAAGAGCAGGGACAGAAAAATGTAAATGCTACACCTCTTTTAACATGCACGGCACAGCCAGGAACATCTGCCAGCTGACCCCCTAATCCAATCGGCTGTTCAGAAGCAATCACATCCTCAGATAAGAGCTGCACAGCCCCTACATGCAAAGCCCATTTTCTTTAAGAGATGGAGCAAAATGTAGTTAGCCAGCTCTTCAACCATTTTCAAACAGAGGTACAAGGCGAAAGTAATTCTGCATATTACACGGAGCTGCATTAAAATACTGTCATCTCTTCCCCCAAATATTGTAATTTATCCTTTAATTTCACAGGGCAGCAACACAGACAGAGTTCAAGGCTGAAGGGACTACATCAAATCGAGTGATTTTATCAGAAATACCAAGAGCATTCAGCCCATGCAAATGTTTGGCACTTCTATTAGAAAATAGCCTGGAATAAAGTCTTAAAGGGGCTCAACCTCGTCCATCGCCTACAGTGAGAAGAATAAATACAAAAAAGCTGAATTAATTCTCCTAACTCCGAGTTTACTTCTCACATCTCGTGCAAAAAGAATGGGCTGCTTGAGAGGCTCTACAGGCAGATGAAGACATCCAAAAGAAAGGCTTCAAGATACTCCAGAAGAGTCAAACTCTCTGGGGAATAAGGAGCATAAACCCCATGGAATATCATGCAGTAATGGGACACATCATTATTTCTGTCTAAAACCAAATTTCTGCTAAAATATTCTATCTTAAATACACAAGTGAGCTGCACTACCCTGACTGGACAAACTCTTGGGGGACAGTCTTTTACAAAACAGTTTATGCGATTCAAATAACTACTTATATTCATAAAATAAATTGTTTTGATTGTGCAAATTGCCCCTCTGTCCAAAGCAGTAGCTTTACTAAATATCTGTATTGGCAGAGCTCCAGATATGGTGGGAAATGGTAAGAAAGAATTGCCAGAATTGTGTTTCAAATAACACTGTCTGTAGTTAGATTTATGTCAAATATCTGAAAAGCACTGAAGAAAAGGATATACAGGGGTCTGCCAAGAAGCCTGGACAACACCCTGCACAAAAACAGGGTGAAAAGATTATCTGGCTTAAGGAAAAGACATAAACTTACTGAGGGGTTTAATTATAAGACACTGGAAAAATGGAGAGTTGTCCAAAGTAATTGATTAAGCAACAGCAAGACCCAACTTCAGAAGCAACAATCAAAACCAAAATAACTAAACATACTGGAGAAAATAAAATGGAAATCATAAGTGAAATCTACTGGCACCTGGAGGAATTCATTATTTGTTCTAAGTTATCTAAAATCTTATCAAATGCATAAAACACAACATAACACAGTAGCCAGTGAAAAGTAAAACTCAGCACCATGGTGATACAGTTTCCCCATACCTGATGCCAAACAAAAGCCAGTATTTACTGCAGGTATTTAATCCAGATTATACAAAATAATTAGGATGTCACATTTTTATATTTAATGAATCTGTAGAGCTTTGCTGTAGGATTTAAAACCTGCCCAGACCAGAGGGAACAGCAGCAGACAATCTGCCTGGCAGTGGATTAATGATATGTGTCCAGCTTAGCTAAGCAGCAGTGCCATCAGCTAATTTACTTTACCATCTGGGCAGGCGACTTGTGCATCCTGCAACGTGCCCAGGGACCTCAGCGTGTTAAATCTGGCCTGGAAGTCCAAGTCCAGTGGGTGCAGAGCAAAACTCTTTCTGAAGCTCACAACAAATTGAGAAGCATTTGGGGAGGCAATGAACAGAACCACGGGCACAATGTGTGTACTTGTGTGCATGTCTAAGTGTAATACATGTTCATGGATATAAACACACTTTCCTTATTAGCACAACAATTTCTTCTTACCCTAAAAGCCCTGAAATATACAGAATTGGACTCAATCCTTTAAATCTGAATTGGAAGAAGATAATCCATTTGTGTGCTAAACCAGTTAGAAATAGCTTCAGTTTTATCCTAAAAAACCCCCTCAAACTCACAGGCAAAGAAACAAAAACTCCAAAAAGCAAGCAACCAAAAAAACATCCTGAAAAACAAGAAGTCACAAACCTAAGGAAACAGACCTTAACACAATTCTACGTTATTTCTACTACAGCCTGCAACAGAAAGCCTCTAATGAATTCAGTGGGTTTTAGATCACGACGTGTGCTCCTGGTAAAGAGGCAAAAAGCACCAACCACGTTTATATTAATACCAGCCGTGGCACTTTGCAAGCACTGTGCACCAATAAACTGTACAAAGACATAACTTCCAAGTTTGAACAATTTCTTTCCTTTAATATCCTCTGAAAGGCTTTTGAAACTGGCAACTCTAATGTGTGTGGGAATAGGCAACACATGATAGCAATAAGTTTGCTATTAATGGAAGGAGTCTGCTGTGTCTGTGGGTAACAAACCCCAGTATCTTTTCATTACAAAGGAGCTTATTGTTACCTTATCACTTACTGTGGGATTTCACTTCGCCTCTCTGGTGATCTGTCTGATCTATTAAGAAAAGCACTGAGCTATGGACAACATACACTTTATAGCAGTTTTATATTTTCGTAGTCCCTGCTGCTTCTGTTAGCCTACTTCCGATGAATTTCAAACAGAAATAAGGAAAAAGAAGTAGGAAAAAAAAAACCCAAGGAGTATTTACCATGTTTCTCACAGGAAAATAAAATTAACTGTGAGGAAAATGAGGCAAGTTCATAATCAGGAGTTGGAAGCAGTGCTGCATTCCAGGACATGACTGCTGCAGAAGTAGTTGGGCAGACAAAAACCTGAATCCACCAACTCTAGCACCCACCAAATAAATCTTGGTATGATACCACCGAAGTACTTCTACATGTCACATATTTTATACATATTCATATTGTTCATAACATATATATGAAGTTCCTTCAGCATGACTGTTTCTGTCCTATTAATTAATTTTCATGGCTGAATCTGAAATACAGGGCAGGCAAAACTAAACAGTACTTCATCAGTGTTAATTAGTGCTGAGAATTAATCAGCAAACGTAGGAAATCACTATGCACTTTGCAGGAATGCATACAGCATTAAGTAGCATTTAAATAGATGCTGATCTTCCTTTAAGAGTAGCAATTTAAAGATTATTTTCCTCTGATGGGATACTTCAATATTGAATATACAGAGATTAATGTTCAAGGCAACCTGTGCTGTGTTGAAGGGAAGTGTTGCTAAAAATAGTAATTTTTATTAAAAAAATGTTTCTACAGCAACCATAGTCTCAGAAAGAATTAAAAAGTTTTAAAATATCCATGACATCTGAGCTCTCTGATCTCTACACGCTGTCCAAGTGGGATTATTAATCCAGGGCTTCCTGTGCTCTGGGAGATAACAATTTCTACATATGAGAAATACGGTGTCTCAGGTCAAATTCTGCTGACACATGAGCATCTCTCCCTCAGCCTTCGGGAAGGTCAAGGACTGCCCACAAAATGTGACCCAAGGTGTGGTCCCAGAGATAACTCCTATCTTTAACTTCTTCACCAGCACAGTAACTTTGGCTCCCGACCCAAAACACAGCACAGAGAGATTTCTGTCGGCTATCGGAACGCCGCTCACCTGATTCTTGAGATCCAGCTTGGGGCAGGGACGACCTCCATTGTAGGGCTTCTCCTTAAGCCACTTGGATCGGACTCTCACCCCCGGTCCACAGGAGGAGCTGCAAGGAGACCAACTGGACCAATCGCTTAATTTGCAATCAAACGGGCAAGGGACCGTGCAAGGCTCTTCAATGTAACCTAAACCAGAAATGTAAGAAAGGTTTTAATCACCGCAACCGACGAACTCCGATCCTCTGCTGTAACCTGTGCAACCAACACAAAACGAGAACTTCTTAAGGAGAAGGCATTTGGCAGACTGACAACACCGTCCAGCGCGAGGTTATGGCATTATTTGTGAGGAACAGCAGGGACTAAAATTAATTTCTACGTGGTTTAGTCCAATGAAGGCAGCGATAAAACGGAATGATGTAGAGGACACACACTGGCAAAAGTACCTATTGTGAAGCTGGTGGTCACCAATATGTGGTAATTACCTTCCCTATTAGACTGTGGCCACGATAAATTCTGGAGAATTAAGTGTACAGCCCAGTTCTGTACTCCTTCTGCATTACACCGGCCATCTCCAGAGCTGCCACAGGCAGGACACAGACACGGGCTCTCTTCCCAGCAGAGAGAACCAGAGGATGGTGGAGGCAATGGAGCTCTTCTCTTGGCAGCTCCCACCAGCTGTGTGAGGGACCTGCCTGCCAGCCGGAGCAGTGTGGGATTCGTTCTTGGGAGAAGCAGATGAAACCTGCTTCCCACATCTTACAAGTTCTCTTTATAGCTCTTTCCAAACGCTTTGCTCATTCTGGGTTTCAAAAACGGCATTTTAAAGCTTTGCTTTCACCTTAGGCTGGTTTGACATGAAAGTCCTCACAAGACCATCATCTCTTTAAATCAGAACACCAGACATCTGGAGGACCAGCACCTTGCGAATTAAAACCCAACAGGTTCCTCCAAAAAGGCACAACACCACAGCTGGCTTAGGAGCTGGCATATGGGAAGAGAGATTTTGCAGAGCCCAGCAGTGGCCGTGGAGCTCTCGGTGTGCAGAACAGCAGAGGAGGGTGGCCGAACCCTGGGGGTGTTCAGGGAATTAGTGGCACCAGTCCTGGGTTGGCAGTGTGGAATAATTCCCGCACCTTCCTGCTTATCATGCTGCGTTCATTCTCCCCCGGTTCCTGTTATCTGCTTGTCATGTCTGTATGTATTATTTTAATTTAAACAAAAAAGAGATTTCATGTTAGATCATGAAAGCCAGTGGCTGCTCAGATTAGAGGCAGCTTCATCCCTCTGACAGCTCCGGCAATGATGGTTATGGAAATAACTGAATTTCACCCCTACCACATTTCTGATGTTTCTCATTTTTATGCCCTTTATTTCTGTTTGGTTTTCATCACGAGAACACTCCCTCTTGATTCCTCACCTACAGAATACCAAATTAACTCATTTCGTGACTCTTTTAGAAAGGGTTTCCCCCCTCTACCCAGGTGACAGTCACTGCAGCACAGAGGTAAAAAAAACCCAAACAACAAAACTCAACCCAGAAGCAGCTGCTGTCCAAAACCCCCAGACACCCATGAAACACCAAGGCGGAGATGTGGAGATTGTTCTGGTTCAGAGCTGGATTTACTGGCTGAACCATGCCCAAACCTGCTGCTCACTCCAAACCACACTCGTGTTACAGCCTGGGCATCAACTCACAGCCGCAATTCGCTGCCTCCCTCCTGCTCCTCACATCGAAGTCAGTATCAAGAAAGGTTTCAGGCTTATTTAGGCATCCATCCCCTGGAAAATATCTTCCTTCTAGAGGTACAAGAAATACTGATGTTGCTTTTGTAAACAGTGCCTTAAAAAACGGCAGCAGCAACAGCTCCTTCAGCTCAATGATGCTCTATTTCTCCTCTCCTGATTCCCTGTGATGGTGCTGTTGCCTGTTTCTTTACGGCGGCCACCCCGCAGCCTGACAGCTGCAATCATTTCCCCACGTAACTCACGCCGTAACTCTTCCCTAACGCTGCAGACCTGGGCCCATACAGCACGCCCTGGTTTTCTTTGCTGCCTCTGATCTCTGCCTGTTGTGGTGCCTCTTCGTTTGCAGCTCCAAAGCCACTGGAATTGGGTATCTTAATTATTTCTGACTGAATCCATTCCAGTGATATTGGAATGTTTGAGATATTTCGACTTTGTATGCTTTGTATGCTCACCTTGGTGAGATGACACCCATGCACACACATACACAAGTATTTCTAAAACAGACTCACTTTTTTCACCCAAATAAGACTCCCAAATATCCCACTAATATTCTGTTCCATCTGCTTAGGTTGCCACTCAAAGCAATTCATAATACATTATGATAAGTAAAAGAAATTTTCTCATGATAGATTTATAAGAAGCATTTCTTAGGCAGTTCTCCAAAGAGTTCTGTTCCACCACCGTATGAAATATCATCTTTCCTTGGGCTGTGTGACAGCCTGGGTAATTAACTCTCAACAGAAACAAAGAAAGTGCCTTGTTTCAAAGTAGAATTAGTCAGAGGGGTTATCAACTTATCAGAGAAGGCAAAATGGGCTAAGACTTTAGGCAGCTCGAGATCTACGTCTATAATAAAGAGAAATTTAAGACAAAAAAGAGAAACAGAATACAAAAGGCAATAAGGAAGATGAAGGAAAAGCTATAATAAACAATCTTTCTTATATACAAGAAAGAAGTTTTTTACAGTGAAGGTGGTAGAACACTGGGTTGCCCAGAGAAGCCGTGGATGCCCCATCCCTGGAGGTATTCAAGGCCAGGTTGGATGGGGCCTGGAGCAACCTGGCCTAGCTCATTGCAGGGGGTTCCCATGACGACCTTCAAAAGGTCCCTTCCAACACAAACTGTTCCATGAAGACTGAAGAACCTGTTGTATCCCATCCCCAGGAAGTGCTGTGAGTTATCCCTCAGCGAACCACTGAACTTCCAAAGACATCCCGTTGCTAAGAGGCCGCTCATTCCTTTTTGAGTTTCCTCACCCGTATTTCTTAATTACATTAAACGTAAACAAATACTGGCCAGCTACAAAGCACTACATTTCCATATTGTCCAGAGGAAGCTGATTCTCCATCTTGAACAATGCTACCAAATCAAAATGGGAACATAACCTTCCTTCAAGCTCCTCTCTCAGACTGCCATTACTTTTCTACCAATCACTTAAGGTTAATCCTATGCTGAGATGCACATGGAGCAAAGACTTCATTCAACCAAAATTTTTCTCCAAAAACGTTCCTGTGATGCACCCTCTGCTCAAACAGAGAGTGCCTTTATGGCTATCTTTTTATGATAAGTAGTAAATAACATTGTACTCAGCTCATCCATTCCTGTGAGACCAGGATATCTTTTTTTTTCTGTAGGAGCCAAGCAATGACTTGCTGTTGTCAGGGGACTAAAAAGACCCACAATAATCCTAGTTTTGACATCCCTAGAAAACTTGTAACTTTGACGTGATGTACAATACTAAACAAACAAAAAACCCCAGGGGCAATATGCTATTGAAACAATCCATTAATAAAGAATTCTACATTCAGGCTACTATCCAGAGAAATATTCTTACCATAACAGAATATGAATAAAGGAAATAACAATTCTGAGCTTCTGTTGCTCATCTTGAGAGACCAACTCAAGGCTGAGTTTACACAGCTGGTTTTGTCAGTGTCATCCTTAAATTTCTCACTCATCCATCACACCCCCCATTTTTCTCCCCTCTGAAAAACCTGGTACCAAACAATTGTTATGTTTCCAAAACAAGATGTTCTATGCTCCCCAGCCCTGTTCAGCCTGCTTTTCATGTGTTCTTAGGTTATTTCTTGAAGCTTCCTTTAACCTCTTTATTATTATTATTATTATTATTATTATTATTATTGTTATTGTTATTCCTCAAAATCTCAAACACTGTTAAAATAAAGCTCATTTAATTCAGACAGAGCAGATGAGAGCCTCTGTCCTACTTGAACCAACAGCGGGCTCCTGAACACCACAGAGCTGGAGCTGCACACACAGATGTCACAGGAGGCAGTGACAAGAACACCGGGTTATTTAAGTGGGCACTTTGAAACGTGCTACTGGGAATTGGCAGGAAAAATTGATCGAAATGACCAAATAAGCCTTTTCTATGTTTAGGCGCTATTGTTTTTCTACTGAGACACTGTCAACATAATGGGATGAACAAACGCATTTACCCAGGCTGCACAGCTCATTTTACTATGATTTATTCATTAAGAACAGTGTGCTTGTTGCTCAACAAGCCACAAATGGAGTCTCTCTTCTAAAGCATCTCTAGCAAACAAAGCACCCACGGATGACACAGGATGTCCTGGGAAGGCTCACACACAATGCAGCAGCCACGACTGACCTCAATTCTCCTGTGCAGCACAGAGACAAAGCAACAGCAGGTGGAAAAAGTGAAGACCATGGTTTGGTGGTGTCACAGAGTCACAGAATGGTTTGGGTGGGAAGGGACCTCAAAGCTCATCTTGTTCCATGCCCCTGCCCTGGTCAGGGACACCTTCCACTGTCCCAGGTTGCTCCAAGCCCCATCCAACCTGAGCCTGGACACTTCCAGGGATGGGGCACCCACAGCTTCTCTGGGCACCTTGTGCCAGTGTCAGACAGGCACAAATACATGGTGCAAAACCTGTTATTGTCCCAGTTCTGCTGTGCCACCCAGCAGAGTCAAGGCAAGAGGAGGCAGCTGGGTGATGGGCTGGGGGGTGTCAGTGATGCCAGATGAGGTTGTGCTGGGAGAAGCAGGACATCCGTAGGTTTACAAGCAAACATCAGACACGCTCCCACCCGATTGTTGCACTTCCAAAAGATAAATTTGCTGCGGGCGTGAGGTCTGCACACAGCGTTTAAACAACAGCGCCAGCAGCATTCCGAGAGGCTGGCTTAAAAGTGATGCGAAAATAAACATTTCTCCAGCAGCTTTGGAAACAGATGCACCTCTAATTGAATTGGCTTTAAACTCATTTGTAGCCTCTCTAACATATTTCATGGTTTCAATTAACAAACTTGTAGCAGTTCTACCCTTGTTAGTAAACCTTGAGGTGCTTCATAAAACTCAAGGTCATTACTGTGAGAGGGACAATTCTGCGCATCACCACAGCTGCCACTGGTAATAACACTGCTAATTTCCCTTGGAGTCCGTGGGACAGGAGAGATCACCCTTTAACAAACTAGGGAGCAGCAGAGTGGACAGTGACACAGGAGAAATGTTTCCAATTACACAGACCAAAGGTAGAGGGGGAAAAAAAAAACTGATTAATTTTGCAATTAATATTTACATTCACTTGGTTACTGACTGTGAAATATCACAAAATAACATCGGTAAATCCAAGCAGTGCTAAAAATCTAATAGCTAAAGACTTCATAAGGGAGGTCTGGCGTACCCCAGCATTTGGTGGGCCAAATTCTGCTCAGCTGAAGCTCTGGGATCTCCTGCAAGGCAAACCTCTTGCTTTACCTCAGGTTAAAACTCAGCACTGGAGTACAGACTGCAGCTCAGAGACTTAA
Organism: Mohoua ochrocephala; assembly: GCA_013398855.1. NCBI lineage: Eukaryota > Metazoa > Chordata > Aves > Passeriformes > Acanthizidae > Mohoua > Mohoua ochrocephala. Next base: position 593,736 of record VZTA01005509.1, on the reverse strand, counting down.
CTCCACCAGCTGATCATAGTTCTATGGCTGAGGCTTTCCCAATGTGCCAAGAATAAGGCAGCTACTGGCCATGGGCCACATGGCACAACCAAAAGCTCCAGAAGCTTGTGAGCTGCAAGAGAAGCACCTCATCCCAAATAATCCCTGCTCAAAATCTAAATCCTGCCTCAAGGGAGAAAATTATTAACTGAAGGGAACTAAGCATCGTAAGTCTCGGAGACTTATGTTGCTAAAAACTTGAGTTATAGCAGAAAAGGATTTAATCTTGCCACAGAACAAATGTTTAATCTTCTTTTTTTATAGTACACAAGGATTTGAGAGATTTTATGCATTATTAGTTTGCTGAGAAATTTAGGAGATAATCTAATGAATACACTCCGTAAATGCACAGCCAAAAAACCCAGCAAAAATAACTTCCACATCAAATATTTTGCAAGGCTCAAATAATAGACCCTTAGCTAATTTATTCCCACTTGCTCAACAAAAGATGCACACGCTCACGTTATCTCGTGGCGGACTGATTAGAGATTCTAAATAGACCAGAGAGGACTTGTAAAAAAGGCTGGTAAGTTTAACTCAACATTATTGTTATTGAAATTCATCCAAAGGTTGGTTTTATTGCTCAATTTCACAGCCTCTATAAATCCCGAGGAGGCAGTTGGGTTGATGCTGACTTTGCATTATGATTTCTAATTTCTTTTGATTTTGCATTACAGTTTTCTTCCTTTTCTCCCTTCCTTGCAAGCATACACTTGGCATTACGTACAAGCCCTGGTAGTTGATATATTTAATCTTTTAACTCAAAAAGGAAATCTCCATTAATTAGCACTTTCCTTGTAACAGATTGCAGAACAAGCTGAGAACTCTTCCGGAGAAGGAGCCTTGTCTGCTGCCTTCTGAGTGCAAATAAATAGAGCAAATAAATAGGACTTCACGGTGTACATTCATCTCACAGGGAACATGTGATGCAGGAGGGCAGAAATCCACTGCACAAATCTGCCCAGGCTCCAAAACCAACTGTGGGAATGATGCTTCCTTTCCCCAGGGCTGCTCTCCCATGGCGAAGGGCTGGGGCTGGCTGCTTGGGAGCCCTGACATCTTAACAAAGTCCTTACTCAAATAAAAAACCATCCACTGGGATCGATAGCAGTTAGGGGAGCAGCTCAGCTGTGTTTTTCTGTATACTTTGCTCATCACTCTGCCACTGGGAAAATCATCTGCTTTCTTCAAACAAAACTGAGCAGCTTTTTTTTTTTTCTTAGCAGAGATGGAATTCTCTACATATCAGGAAAGAAACTCAGCCCACTCTACTTTATTATGGATTGTTTACCATATACACTTTTTCAGGCTACTCAATTCATAGCCCAAGCATGTTTTTAAAACAAACCCGAGACTGTGTTTAATTATTATTATTATTATTATTATATTTATACAAGAAAACAAGACTTTTTTTAAAGCCTGTCCACAGACCATCAAATTCCCTTTTCTCCTACACCTGACTCCTCTCAGAGGCCTGATGGCACAGCAGCTCTGAAAATAGATGTGCACTGCAGAGTGCTCTGAAGATCAATACAGACTTGGGGAATTTGGACCAGGCAGGAAGCATCTTCCAGAGCCAAGGGTCCATCACTGGGAGAAAGCTGCCGCCAAATGTCACTGAAAGTACCTACCCCCCTCAGTCAATCACACGTGTCCTGAAGGTCAATGGCTTCAGGCTCTGCTGGAGCACACTAAGAAACTCAATTCCAGAGTCTGGGGCCCTCTGTGGAGAGCATCTTTCTGCCAGTTTCTGAAGCCACGACATTGGGCACTGTCAACACAATATGCCACCTCACTTCTGCTGCCAAGCTGTGACCCCGAGACACAGGCAAGCCTCATTTAGACAACTTGTCTTGGACAACAACGTGATGGTTTTCATTTGACAGAATGGGACATGCTGGTGCATCTCCCTGCGTCCTGATAATTAGCATGTATTCTGCATCACAATATTGCTTTTATTTCAGACAAAATAAACCACCAGATGACTCTGCAGAAGACAGGAACACTAATTAGATCAGTGTGCAATTAATATTATCAAGAGGGCTCACAGCAGCACGATTTTTTTTTTTCTTTAAATGTACATTCCTTGTTCTTTAATTTACAAACTCGAGGGGTTTTACCCAGTGTAAGGGCCCCTGTTCACGAGCAGTGACCTCCACAGCCCCCTCCCCGGTGTCACGGGAGGTAAACGACACAGTGACCCCCCTGAATCAATACATTTAAATCAATACTCTGCCTCAATTCCTTCTCCCATCGACACTCCACGAGAAGCCCAACTGCACACTTTAATTACACAGGTGCTGTTTTAAGGATGCCACTAACCATTACCAGCACCACGAAGATCCATGAGTGCTTTCCCAAAATCCAGGTAGCTGCTGCTAGCTCCCATCTGCTTGCATAAGGAGTTTCACTCCACCTATCCGAGGTCACCTTGCTGCAGAAGCATCTGACCTTCTCAAATAAAGCTGTACTATAAAAAACATCTGACGAAAACACGACTTTAAGAAAGGGAACAGTCCTGGTTTTCCACAGCTCAGGCACAGGGAGAGCAGCGACTCATTTAGATGATGGAAAACCTTGAGAGAGAAACAGGACGTTTTTGTGACACTAGCAGGCCCCAGCACAGAGTATTGATGTACTGAATTTCTGATAGACTTTTGTTTCAATTTTGCAGCGTGACTTTGAGCTCTCTGGTTGTGTAGTTCAATCTCCTGTGCTGGAGGACTTCAGTGAATTCAGAAGCAGAAGGCAATGCAATCCTGTTAAATAACATTATTTTTAGTGGTGACTCCCCCATGTTACCAAATACAAATGAGAGCCAAGATTTCACAGTGGGGATCTCTGTCTGTAGTGAGGGATATCAGAAGATTTGCAAACCTGGCTCTCAGTAATTTAATTTACACCATCCCAATTTGCAAACCTTGGAGGACAGAGATTAAAGTGTATTTCAGGCCCAGGAACAGACTAAGGTAGGATAAATTCTCAACTACTCACCAGCATCACTGGGATAATCCTCAGAGCAGACCAGGCTGAAGTTTAAGTTTAATTAATTTGCTTCTGAAAATCTTCAGAATATGTCAGACATTAAACCCTTTAATGCTCACTGAACTCCACTACAACACCTACTGTGTCCAGCTGCCACAGGGCTCCTCAACAGTGGTAAAGACATGGAATTGTCACTCTTCACTCAAAAATTATTTGTCATTCATTTATTTGCCTTAAAGTCCTGCTCATCAGAGGTGTATAAAAGGCAAACAGGTTAAAAAACGCTGCAAAAAACCCACGAAAGACATGAGAGGAATCCCATGAACTACCACCACATGTCACCTCCCAGTGCAGCCACACATCTCAGAGGGATCAGGAAGCTCTCCGAGAGCAGTAAAAGCACAGAGGTCTTAGGACTAGAATATGTAATTCATGAACAGGATTAGGCTAAAAGGGTATTTCTTCATACTTCCAATATAGCATATTAAATGGAATGACACGTAGGAAGAGAAAAATGTTAATTCTATCTTTGTATGGTAACATTTTATTAGAGCTTTGCCTCATAACAGGCTGTATTTGTGACAAATGTGTTATTAAGGCTGAAGAGACGGGCCACATTTCAAGGAAATTCTCTTTCCACAGCCTGCTGCAGAAATCAGGGCAGGAGATCACCCAGTGCATTAACCTGCTATCACAGCTCTCCTAAAGCTCCCATAGACTATTTCTGCACTGAGTTACAACTTCTACACTAAAAACATTCCCGAGCCCCATGGAAGACATTTAATCAATCTGTAAAAAACAACAAAAAAAACACCCCTAACTCAGCCTAATAATAGAAACAAAAGGGATGGACATGAGCAAGGGCGGGCAGAGGTGGTCCAGCAAGAGGCAGCTGATGGTGAATGTCGAACATGAGAAAGTCTGTTTGAGGTCAGCAAAAAGCCATTCCTTCATAAAGTCTGGTACTGCCACCTCTTCAAAGGGGTCATTTTATGGAATGCAGCAAAAAGCATAAAAGAAATTTGGTCAAGAAGATAAGCAATAAAGATGTGTATTTAGAGCCAAGGAGTAGGAACAGACATCACTCTGACTAAATGCAGCACTTACAGAGGATGCTGCTCCAAAAGCCAAGACTCTAAATGTTTTTTCTTAAGATGCATGCTTCCTTTCTGTAAGAAGATAAAGACCTAGAAGAATGTGCATTTCTGTGTACTAATGCCTCAGGGGAAGTCTTACCTTGCTTTAAATAAGCTTCTTTGATAGCCAGTTTGACCCATTCAGAAATAACTTTTTTGATGGCTGTTTATCTTTGATTCTGTTGCCAGGAAAACACAGAGAACTCAATGTCTGAACAGTTGTCCTGTGATCCAATTTCATTTGATAAGTCTTTTAACATCCATAAAGGAAGAACCGTGGCCAAATTTTCTTATGGTGAACAGATTTTGGGAGAAAAAAAAAAAAAAAACCAAACAAAGGAAAAGATGGGAATAAATCAACGTTCTTTGAGCACTGTTATGGGAGCAATATGTAAAAATCCTGTAGTCAAACAAGAAATGGAGGGCAGGTCCTTCCCAGGCTCTGTGTCTGCGTTACAGCTCCCCTGGCAGCCACAGCTGTAATTAAGTGTCGCCACACACCCAAGGAGACATGCAGGAATGTCAGAGAGAGTCCAGAGGAGAACCCAGCCAGGATTTCAGAGCTAAATTTAGAAGCTGTTTAGCTGTGAGACAGCAGAAAACAGTCAAAGGTGGCAGTGGCTTTGAAGAGTCCTGAAGTGGGGACTCGAGGGCAGGACAGTCCCGTGATCCAGCCTTAATTCCCATGCCAGGGGATGGGATAGGCATAGAATAAGGCGAATTTTTAGCTGAAACTTCTTCCTCGAGCAGTCTTTGAAAAGCTTTCTAGTAGTAATACAGCCATTAATAAAATCCAGCCATGTAATAAAAAGGCCACAGAGAGAGTCTGTGCCGGTTTTGGCTGGGGTAGAGTTAATTTTCTTCACAGTTTCTGGTATGGGGCTGTGTTTTGGATTTGTGCTGCAGTGTTGATAAAACAGGGATGTCTTTGTTATCTCTGGGAAGTGATTACAGAGAGCCTAGCTGGGTCCTCAAATTAACAGGTTGTACTAAAAAATGGAATTTCAATATAAAATGTCACTCAAACGAAGAATGAAATGAAACTTTGGAATATTTTCAAAAACACAGGGAAACGTCTGTTCAGAAAAGTTTCTGTTTCTGAATTCAAAATCAGGGATTTCTACAATTTCACTCTTCAAAATAAAATTTACTAGATGTGGAAAGATGTATACCACAGTAATTACTGCAATTGATACACTTCCAAAAATAAACAGGCATCTATTCAATGATGCATTTTCAACCTTTTTTTTTTTTTATATTTTTCCCCCAAAACTGCCACCTTGTAGGAGCAGCAAGTTTGCTTTCAGGCCAGGATAGACCTGACTCACATTCCTTTAACCTATTAGGCTCTGCTTATGGCTTTTTGAGCTATGCAAACACAAATTCGCAGAATGCTTATTAAAATCTAGGGATTAAAAACTACCTAAAAACAGCTCATTTTCTCCTAAAATGGGAAGAGTCAATCCCATTTTCATTTTAGGATGGGTTTGTCCACCAGCAGCTGGAGCACATCCAAGGAGACGCTGCACTGGTGAGAGCAAGGAGGTATTTGAGCATCCCTGCTGTGCCCTTCATAAATTCAGAGATAATTAAAGCTTTTTAAGGTGAGTGCAGGTCGCAGCTAACCACTCTGTGATTTAAACCCAGGATCTACGTGTCTGTTGTGTCTTTTTCTTCCAGGTTCCTGTTGTTGCGAGCACAGCAGAGTTTGAATAGGATAAGCACTCTTCATAAATTCCTGCTTTCCATAAATTGCCCGTCGGATCAAAAGCAGAACCTCCATGCAAGAGCACAGAAATCTCCAGCCTTTGATTTGGAACAGATGAGGCACCCTATGTTCCTCTAAGATTAAAAAAACCCTGTTGGCATCACACACAAGAAAGAGAAGCAAAGGGACAACGGGAAATCATTCAAAACAAAGGAGATGGAAATTCAAAAATAGTACGAGCAGCTCAGATGACAGATTGAGAAGCGGATGAATCACAAGTAAAAGGACAATTTCACGGCCAAAGAGGATGCTCCAGACACCAGTTGGAAAATGGAGACCCTCTGGACTGGCAGTGAGCTCAACACAACATGAGCAGACTTCTGATGGGAAGGGAAATCAGGCGAACTACCCAATTTTGTGATGTGGTTAGAGATAGTTACCTCTACCCATGATTTCACAAGTGCATTTCCAAATTAAAGGAAGAAAAACAAGAGTGAACCAAATCTGGGAGAAAATCACCACCTCAACTGGAAAATGCAGATCACTCACTTCTCGAGCTTATTGAATGGGTGATCAAGGAAAAAGGTGACACTACCAAAATAAAGCAGTTTATCACACAAGCCAGCCATGAAAAAAAATAAAAGTGTACTTTTTTCCTGGAGAAAAGATTTGGTATGAAAAGGAGTAAAATTCAGGAAAGCCTGTGATTTGTATTTTTAAGCTTGTCATATCTAATGACCACGAGCTAACACACAATTAAACAGCAGTGAGGATGGATCAATCACTCAGTTGAGACTGGTGCGCCCACTACAGCTGACCCAAAGGGCTGACACCAGGCTTGCTCAGCTGTGCTGGGTCAGGCCAGAGGTCCCTTCCTACAGCCCAGCACCCAGATCCTGACAGAAGAAACTGTAGACCCCAGGGAAGTTGACAGAGAATTTCCAAAATGGAAAAGCTGGAATGCTTCTGTCTTGACTCTTTCTGGACCCTGGGACACTCTGCTTGCAGTAACTACACCATTGGGGAGAAAATACCCACTTCCAGTTGGGAAGGTATGTTTAAAGTGTTAATATATTTGCAGATAACAGGCTTAGGACAGTTAGAGTCTAAACTTCTAGGAAACGCAGATGAAGAGATTGAATTGGGTTTTTGGTTAGGTTCCCCCCTCACCCTCCAAGTTGCAAACAAAAAAGCACTCAGAAAAGTCAGTGTAAGAGCAGGGCCTCAGACCCTGAACCCTTCTGAGCAGTTTATTTCTACACTAGACTCCAACTCACAGTACATTCACTTGACAACTCTGATACACTCACATAGGCAGGTCACATTGACCAAGCGAAATCAACCCTACTCAAGTCTAAGTTCACAAGGTTTCAGTCAGGGAAAATGAAAATCACTGCAGCAAGGAGGCAAAAGCCCAGAATTTGCTCTCCAGAAAAGCTACAAACCGACCTATTCTGTTCTACACCATTTTTATCGTCCTACACCGTGTACTCAGGACATTATCAAATCTGAGACAAATTTACTCCTACTCCTGAGGCACAATTTACATCCTTACATCTCTCTTTCTACATGTTGCAGTTCTTCAAAAGGACCCATCAAAAAACTGAAGTCTAAGTCTTACAACTTCTCACTTCTGTTCTGGTTCAAGGGAAAGGAAGGAAAAGCACTGTCCTGCAGAAGGAAAAGAGCAGGAAACAAAGAGAAATCAGAAGACCTGAAAGGAGTAAAAGAGGAACCTGCTTATCCCCACCTCATAAAGCAAGAACAATGCCCAGATATCACAGGGAATGGCATTCAATATATAAGACAATGGATTAATTAGCCATAATCATGGCCAGCTAGCAAATGTTAAAAGGTCACCTGATACTAATTGTGAGCAAGACAAACTGAGCTGCTTAAAAAAAACACTGTCATGAATAATTTCTCAGGGCTTAGCAATTCTGCATGCTTCTGTAAATTGCTCTTCTTCATTATGGTTGAAAAGCATTCTGCTAATTATTAATTGGATAATGATTTGTTTCTATCACTAATTCAATAAGGTGCTCAGAAGTGCATTTTGAAAGTTCCCAGCTCCAGAGACCATAAATATCAGCCTTGTCTTCATGTAACCTTGGAAGGCAGGTCCCAGGTGATGGAAGTGGAGCCTAAGAAGCTTCTGCCCATTTTTAGTCCCTGTATGCCCAAAGTCACTGATCACCCCTCTGCCTCTGACGTGGGCCCCGTGCCAGGGCAGTGTCACAATCATTTCTGCTCACATAAAAAGCTGAAGACAAGAAAGCCAACAATAATCCCCTGGAGCTACCACTCCCTTCTACCTCCCTAAGAGCAGCCAGACCATTAAAAATGCCACATAAATATCACTGACAGAAAACAGGCTTCAAGGTTATTTAGAAAAGCCCCACGCACAACCTCCCCTTTTTAACAGTGATAAAAAACCCGAGTTTCTCAAAAGAGCAAGTCACGCCACAGGCAAACCCACCTTCCAAAACCCAGCAGCTCCCTTTCTGCAGAAGAAAAGGTAACGTGGGGGAAAGGTATACTGCTTCTCCTTCATGGGCCACAGAGGCATAATCAATTGGTACAAAAGCACATTGTTGAAACACAAACCATGGAAAGCTGCTTTATGAACCCGTGCAGCCATCTGGAACAGCCATCAACAGCTGCAAGAGGAATTCACTCCAGGAGTGAATCACTTCATTAGGGTGGAGGCTTTTTTCCTTTTATTACATGCAGCTCCGGCTGCTGATCCCCGTCACGAAGACCCTCCAGAGAGCTGATTTCTCTGCTCCCTTACACCCTCAGGAACATTCGTAGTGCCCCCTGTATCACTTAATCTCCTCCTGAGACATCATTTCTCCCCCTCCCATCACACAGCTCATCAGCTCACATCCTGCTCTGTGGTGTCCCAAGCCTTTTGACTGCAAGTCAGAGAGCAGCAGCGGTTTGAGGGCAGCACAGGCACAGAACTTGTTCCTAAAATAAAGGCTTATGTCTGTGGTAAGTGAAAGGACAAGGGGGAACGGCTTCAAACACACAGAGGGCAGGGTTAGATTCGATATCAGGAAGAAATTCTTGACTGAGGGTGGTGAAGCACTAGCACAGGTTGCCCAGAGAATCTGTGGCTGCCCCATCCCTGGATGTGTTCAAGGCCAGGCTGGATGGGGCTTGGAGCAACCTGGGATAGGGAAAGGGGGCTGGAACAAGATGACATTTAAGGTCATTTCCAACCCAAACCATTCTATGACTGCAATGAACTGCATATCACAGAAACTAGGAGAAAATATCCAAATGGAATGGAATTTCCTGCTTGCTCTGCATTTAATTCCGCCCTCTTTCTGTTTGATATGGGCTACTTGATCATACATGAAACACAGGCGACAGCACCCCAGCAAGCAGTGACATGAAAATATACTCTATGAATTTGAGCTTAACACTGGCACATAACTGCAAGGGGGAGACCACTGCCTGCTGAAGCCGTGTGTGCTTGGCATGAGGGACAGCAGGTGACATCACAGGGATTTTGTAATTAAATATAATTATCTCTAGAAAATTCCGAATTCCTTCATTGAAAACAACGATGCAAACCTCCAAACTTAGTGAAATGGAATAAAAATTTCCAGACAAGTAAAAGCAGAAGTAGGAGATATCTTCAAACAAAATACTGATTGAAATAAACATACCTCCTCCAAAGCTTATACTTTTAAGGGATTTTCAGGGAAATAAAAGAAATGCCTCTGGTATTCTGCCAGCGTAGCCAACTTTAGCCCTCTCGTGCTTCATTTCCATTGCAGAAATGCCAGCAGACCCTTACACTGAGGAAAACCTCAGTATTAAAGAGCAATAAGACGATATTCAAAGAACCGTGTTCAACACCCACGGCAAACTCGTGAGAGCTATTCCATCAAGCACACACCTCAGACAAGCCCCACAGCGAGCCATGGAGTGCCATTCACACGTGTTGTGGGCTGTTTTACATCTCCTTACCCGAACTGCTACAGCGGGATGGCTCCACCAGTCTGCCGGCCCTGTCGTAGCAGGCGATGGCTCGCAGCCGCACGCCCTCGCCACACTCCCTGGCCGCTCCCTGGGACGGCATTCCCGGCTGCAGCTCGGATGGACCCCCTCTGAGAATGCAGTCGGACCAATTTCCGTGGGGCTGGGAGGTGAACACCTCGCAGGGGCACGGCTCCGTTTCAACTTGAGGATAAACTTCCGTGTTGTGGCATTTGTCTCGCTTTCTGCTTCGCCCTGTTCCAACCACAGAAATCTGCGCGTTAGCTCGACATCTGCTACCCTCGATAACAACGCGTCATATTATTTATACTTGCATGAATTCAACACATTAGAACCAAGACAATCTGAATGTTAATATTCAGGGATGTTTCTGAAGCGTCTGTTAGCTGCTGCCAGTGCTCTGGTGTGCAAGGACAACGTACTTATCTCCCGGGGCAACCAGAGAACTTGGAAATGTTGTTCTGATGGGTAGATCAAGGAGTAAAATACACAGCCTTACTCTAGGAATGGTCTGCCTAGAAACCGCTTTGTAATTTCATATAATATCATTTTCCTCTAATTATCTGATGAAAATAAATTGATTGTTTTGTCTCTATTTGTTTGCAATCAGTGGTTCCCAGGACAACTTCTGGAGGACTCTACATTAGCTACAACTTCTCTGAGATTTCTTTACAAATTAGTCAGAAATGTGCTGTGCACACAAACCGTGCTTTGAAGAAAACAGAAGAAGATAATCCTCAGTAAATTATTGGGGCTGGAAAGCATTTCAATGGTTATATTTGCTTTCATGTTTTCCTTTGCTCTGTTCCTTCAACAGGTTTTAAAAGAAGGCTCTTTCTGTAGTTTTAGGAAGCAGCAGCATCCGAATAAATCCATAGTACGGCTCTCTGTAACTGCACTCTCCATGCCCTTCTCCTGCAGGACTTCAAGGCATGAGAAGGGGTCCCAGCACAAGAAGAAATCATGCAAAAAAGAGAGTTCATGCTCCCTGAATCCCTACAACTGCTCGAGGGAACAAATGTAGGTACACAGCCTCTAAAGATAAAAATCAATGCTTTTCTTGGCGTAGGTCAGCCGACGTGCCGTGGAACAATCTTGATGCTGGCTGAGCTCAGGAACGTCTTTGCATTTGGCATCTGCGCAGAAGGGAGAATTAATCTTCAGCAACAAACTGCATCTGTATCCCATCCTCAAAGCGTTCCTTGGGGATCTTGGATGCACTAAAAACACTTCTGCAGAAGGTTTTTAAAGCTTTGATCCCAAAAGAAATGTTTTCTCTTTATTGCACACAAATAAGATAGTAAAACCAAAAGATAAGTTACATAACTCAACAACCCCCCTTTCTAGTCTGGAACCAAGAGTCATTTCACCACACGCAAGCTGGGTCTCATCAATGCCTGCTTCCAAACAAACACGAGCCTCCAACGTAAAGGCCCCTGACTGCAGACCCTTAATATCACCATCCTTCAAGTCCCAGCTCTTTCAAAATTGTATTGCCAGTGCTCTGGGGAATGTAGAATTTGCCAGCACAAAGGAATGTTAAATGCAAAGAAATCAATTAGTGCCAGCATCTTTATAGCTTGGTAGATAAATCTATGCTTACGTTTTTATGTATATATTTATGATTATATTTTTATGATTTATGAGGAATTCAGGTACAACTCCCCGTACTTCAAGGAAAGTCTTTTAAAAGACTTTAAGTAGATTGGGAGCTCTCTAATGGCATTTCCAGCATTTTCTGTTCGACAAGCCAACAGGAGCCACAAACTCGGTATGTTCAGTTGTAGGTTCTGCACTGTATCAGTAAACACGGGAATTTGGGATTTGCTCTTGTTTTGCCACCATGACACGAAGCACAACAGACTGAGGTAAGGATGCTCATAATCTCACACTTATGTGACTGGTTTTTTCCAACTTGTCCTGCCATCTGTTTTGTTGGAATCTTCCCTCTAAATGAAGTTGCTACGAAAGCACTATTTTGAGGGGAAAAGTGACATTGATCCCATACTCTTCACAAAGAAATATTTTTAGAATTAGTGGTAGTGATATTTTTATCATCTTCACAGACTGCTTTAAAAATCGCTGCTAAAAATACCACCTCCAAATTTTTTTGAGGCCATAAAGCCACCAATTAAATAGAATTTTCTTTTTTAATTACATTTCTGAATACTAACAAACGTTATATATATTGAATATTATCAGGTAATACATACCGTACATAAAAATTATAGGAAACATTAAAAATACAGAAAGTGCTTTGTATCCATAATACAGTGAATTAACTGACTGTATTAATTAACTGAAGACTCACCTAAAAACTGTGTTTTCATTATAATGACTTTGAATTTTGATATGTTCTGTAATAAGTCTTTTGCTTAAGTAATGACTAATTTTATATGGAGAGTCGATGATGAATTACAAAGTAAAATGAATAATAATGTTAAAAATTGAGTGGAGGGCAAGCAAATACTTAGCAAACAATTAGAAGATTTCCACTAAATGACATTGTTAATGAACTCTTATAATGAAGCCAGAGCATTCACTTGAGCATAGACACACGCAGTGATGAACAAGAGGTACAATTCATGCACACTTACAGAGAGGTGAAATGCAAATTGATAAAGGACACTTTTAACATCACAAAATACTTTTGAAAACAGCAATTTCCTTAAATATTTGGACTGAGTTCCTGTGGATGAGATTTTTTCCTAGACTTTCGTCTACCTCTATTTTGTAAGAAGTTTTTATGCAAATACAAGTCGGTGCCAGTCTCACTGACTTCCCCTTTCGAGAGGGGGCCAAACCAAACCCAGTGTCTGATTTGGTTGTCCCTTGCTGCTTTCTGGAGCATTGTCATGTCCCCACCTGGGACACTCACTGCATGTTCACCACTTGCTTTTCAGGACACCTTCACTGGGCACGGGCTGAGACCGCGAGCTCCATCCTGGCAGGAGAAATGGAACCCAGCCAGGTCGGATGGGGAGAGACTGGTGGTGGTTGCTCACAAATGCAGTGCAGGTGAGGAGACTAAGCAGCAAAAGCTGGGTATTACAAACCATTTTTGGTCCACTTACTTGAGCAGATCTCCATCTGATATAGAACAGAGTAAGAAAGGGGATAGGTAGGGCTGTATCGTTTTGTAAGTTGCACAATGTTCATGAAGGAAAATCAGATTTGAAACTACCTGTAAGTAATTATTCATTAATTTTTACGTATTTTTTGCAAGATCAAGCACCTATTATTTTGCTGGGGATCAAGGATTTCTCCTACAATAAGCATACAAGCATTGGTATAGAGAACATTTTAGAATATGCTCTTTGCCAGAAACTACAGAGCATTGTATAATACTGGGTTTTTATGGAAAAGAAAAATCCTTATCCTTTAATGAGCCACACTAAGGAATGGCAGCTTGAAACCAGTGTAAATGTGTGCTGTAATTGTTAGTTAGTAAAACATACAGAACATTCCAGCAGAAACAAACTGAGTAACAAGACAGCCATGCAACCAAGGACAAGTGAGTCTAGGAGGAAGAAGCAGTGGTGGCCACCACGTTTTGCTGCCCTTCAGATCCCAGCTTTTATCTCAGCAGACTTTCTTACACCAACCTTAGCACTCTACTCCACAGCCAAAATCTTTGAAATTTCACCTCTGTTAAAGGAGCAAACTCAAGCCAGGTACACCATAGCTCTCAAACACAACACAGAAACATGAAAAGATGCGAGTGTTAAGAAGAACAATAACAGCAAATTTCTTGTAAACCTTCTAAGAACGGTGTAATTCATTTTTATTTGATTTAACTACGCATGTGGGGGAAGACAACTCCCAGCAAAACATGCAGTTCCAAACTATTCATGTTAAGGAGTTTTAAAGCTTTTCAGTTTGGTCAGCATTCAAATAACATTACAAACCTCAACAGCAAGTACAGGAGACTGCTCCGTCAAATGGTTTGAACCAGTGAGTTTAATGAATACATATAAAAGATCAAACAAAGCTTTTCTAATGGTAATGAGTTTTCTTTAGTCATGGTATTAATTTGCCCTGTTGAACTAGGGCATACTGCTGAGCACAGAACTCCCAGTTTTAAACTTCCCCCAGAAAATCACACTGATTTGTATTCTTGTACATGTATTTCCTGCATGCTGCCCAGATTAATAGGTCAGATAAACTTGCACAAAGCCTGGTTACTGTTTCATTTGGTTTATGTCTAAAACCAGCTTTCCACCAGCGAGTTTTTCTGCACTGTTCTTGTACTGGGAGGCTGGCAATGGTCAGTACCAGATCAAAAACCAATTAAGGATGGGAACTGTTCTGTCTGGATTTTCCCACCACCCCAGCATCAGCCCACCAACACCCCAGAAGCATTATCACAACCAGACAAACATTGTAAAAGCTTTTACCTGTGAGTGACCGCCTCCTGCTCCTGGTTGCGTCACAGTCAGAGGAGCAGGGGGTGAATTTAGACCAGGGGGTAAATGTGCAGTCATCCTTGCAGGGAACGAGGCACTCCTGGACAAGGGCTGGCATCGCCCCTGCCCACCGCACGCAGTCCCCGACGGCGGCAGAGCCACCCTGCTCCGACAGGCACGTCACAGCTGCAAGCAAAGGGACACAAATCTTTACATTCTTACATGTATTACACTCTGGGCAGTCACTCCTGCTGCTCTGTGTGAGATTCACTCCCCTGGATTAACAGAATAAAGCTGATTTGGTTTTAGGGCATTGTTCATGTGTCACTCGGTGATGTGCTGGAAGCTTCACAAAACCATAAAGACACGTTCTTATTTGACCAGTGTGTTATCTAAATGACGACATAAATTCGATATTCACAAGGAGGCAGTCGTTTTAAAGGTTGTGGGGACACCTTAAACAATGATACATTGTACAACCAAGCAAGAAAACAGGCAACACTGTGGCCATGTGCCAGAAAACATATTTGGTCGAGGCCAGGATTCACAAGCTGTGATGCACTTGCTACTCATGGAATTGAAATTGCTTCAAAGTGGTAAAAAAAAGCCCCTAAAAACTATAAAAGAAAGCTTCCTTCTCCAAAACTGTCATCTTTTCCATATTTCAGCTGAAGGGAATGACTGAGCAAATGCTACAGCTAAATGCTTCTTGCAGCAAGGAGTAAACACCAGGTCTGGCCCCTCCAAACTGAGCTCCCTAAATATTGTGATATCTCTTATACTCCCCCACTTTGTCTGCTGTCCCTTTTTAGAACTAGTAATTAATATTTCACAGTGGATATTGGTACTGTATAGCCATGACAGAGAACAAAAGTATTTAATGTATAACTCTGAGTCACAGGAAGCCTAGGATAAAACTTGCTAAATTCAGTGAATTAATAGTAAGTAATTATAATAAATAAAAATAGCCTGCACATCATGGAGGCTTTCATTTCATTAACAATAATTAATTCTCACAAAAATCTCCAAGATTATGGGCTATTTATATCCTCGAGTGTAGGTTAACCAAAGCAAAGGTAGGTCATGACTTGATTAAGGTAATAAACTCAGGGACAGAGTAATGAACTGAATTTGGCCACAAGAGTTTAGTCATGTCGGGCTCTCTGATTCCAGGCAAGTCCACACACTGCATCATAAAGCTACTGAGGATGAAATTATTTAATCCAGGTTTTATTATTTAACTTTAACAACCTGCGGTATTATTTTATGACAACTGCTAAATAATTCAGGTTTTTGAGGATGCATATATTTGCCTTGTTGCCAGCATGTAATGTGAGTAAGAGTGCATGAAAAGAAAGGGGGAAAGAACTCTGTTTTCTTACAGTTAAAAGATTTGCTGGGGTGTAACTCTGCCATGAATACACATGATTTTTTGGGTTTTAACTACAGTACTGTATGGGAGAAAGGAATGGGTTGACAACCACCTGGAAATAAAAAACCATGTTATTAAAAATCAGCATTTTGAAGAGCATGCAAAAGGCAAGCAATTGTTAAAAGTCTCTTTAGACTCAAGTGACAGCAAATCAGCATATTAATAACCACCTCCAAACTGCTGATCCTTGCCTTTCACTTCCAATCCTGTGACCCTTCCTAGCTCCCAGCTCCAGCCATCAGACTGAGAGCCCTCGCCCTCCTCAATTACGGCAGGGCGAGGACAGAGGTCACCGCTCTGCGCGGGGACACGTCGTAATTGCCCTCTTCAGGAAGGTTAAACCAGTGACAGACGCTGATGCCCGAGGCCTGTGTAGCCTCATTACCTTCAGCAAGGACAGCCCAGGTTTGGGCACACAGCTGTGTCCATGTGAAGCCTGGCCAAGGGGATGCAGAGCATCTCCTCAGCATCACGACAGCTGCTGGCAGCGACGTGAACTCCATCCTCCACTGCCAGCCCCACGCAGCAGGAACTGTGATTGCAGAGCAAACCACCCCGCTGCAGTGGTCACTGGAGCTGGCAGAGGAGCACGGTTCATTCCTGACGTTTATTAATAATGGCAGCACAAGTGATGGAAGTTCTAGGTATCGATGCTGAAGCAGGCATCCCATTGCTGTGATCAGTTATTATCTAACGGCCCCCATCTTCTGCACAAACGGACACAACTGCAAGCATACAAACAATTCACCAAGTTCCCCGAGCCTATCTGGATGCTTAAAGAGATGGAGATAGATATAGATATATAGATATATAGATATATATATATAAGGACACATGAAATCAGGGCAAATATTTGACAGAGATCGTGGGGCTTAAAGAAATTAGTGGCAACAGAAACATGAGTGAAGTTAAATTAAAATAACAAATAATGGATTAGGTATGTATAAGCATGGAGACAAGGAGTTGAATATATAATGGATTGTCTATTAAGAGATGTAACACCTAAAGGAGGGGAGCAGGAGGACCTCCTGTGATTCTTGCTACATGCCTAAAACCTTGCTTGAGGTGAGCTGCATGAACTGAAAAAATAAACTAAATAACAAAGTGAAAGCCCATTAGTCCATTTGAACAGATTGGGAAGGGGCAGGCAGAAAGTAGCATGAAGGACCCACTCCAGTGGTTCCATCAGGAACCAATCCCCCCATTTCTGCTTGCTGCAAACTTCCCAGTTTACTTAGCTTTAACTTCTAAGAGAAAAAACATTTTCATATACAGGCACTTCTGGAAAGAGAATGAGAGAAATTTGTTTTCAGTGAACCTTCAGGAAAGTAAAATTATTTATCCTCGGTGGTTTCAAACTACTCATTGGTTTGGCTCATATGTGGTTTACGCCGCATAAAAAATATTTCCCCTTAATCCTCAGTTCTGTCACAATGGTTTTAAATAAACTCATACCGCAAAGCCATTTCTGTTTAGTCAACATCTCTTTTGTTTTTTCAAGTGGGATACCCCCAGAGAGCAAATGCAGTCCATTTGCAGCCCTATGCATTGAGGAAAAAAAAAATCAGAGTAATAAATCCCTTCTAGGCATAATGTGTGATTTCTACCGTCTCTGCAGCATCTAAAATGGACGCACACACATATGAATAAAACAGCTAATAATAGGACACTGCCAGATAAAGGCTTTCAAGTTATAATATTGATTCCCACAAAGAGGGGAAATGTAAGATTTCCTTTTGAACGCCCGCTATTCTTTTTTATTGCCACCAGTCAACCCCACCAAACCGGAATTAAACACTTGGGGCCAAACTGTGGTATGACATCTTAATGCAGTTCTGTTGATATAAAAAGAACTGGTGTCACAAAAAAACAAAAAAAATCCAAACCACCTTCCCTTGTAATGATAAACATGAGATCATGAATTAAACT
Organism: Mohoua ochrocephala; assembly: GCA_013398855.1. Classification (NCBI taxonomy): domain Eukaryota; kingdom Metazoa; phylum Chordata; class Aves; order Passeriformes; family Acanthizidae; genus Mohoua; species Mohoua ochrocephala. The sequence continues at coordinate 576,087 of VZTA01005509.1, read as the reverse complement.
GAAAGGTGGCCAGGTTTAAGAGGCTGAAAGAAAATAACTTTTTTTCAGGGAAGGGCTGGAATTGTTTAGCAGACTGCGTGGATGCACCTGTGAAGGTGCCAACACAACCCAGCAATTAATATGAGCAATGAAAATAGCTGCAGATGCAACTGCTTTGCTTCAAGGCATAAGTCAAGTGTTAAATGTAGAGCTTGGGGAGCAAATTTCCCTTTCTGCTGCTACAGGACCCCGCCAGGAGACTGAGCAAGGACTGCTAAGGGGATATTCAGTGTGACAGTCTCTGTCTTATGGCTTTGCATTCCCACCCACAGGAGCGTGTCTGTGTGCCAGCATCTCAGCATATGGCACACAGAAGCATATGGGAGCTACATTCTGTAACTACATTTCTCCTAAATTGAAAGTAAATAACAGACACTTCTCCTATAAACTTTTAGATGGTGGAATCAAATGTTTGCACACTGTCAGATTGCAGAGGCACTGAAGGCATCCTTAGATGATGTTACATCATCACCAAAGAAGTGTGTCAGCATCAAACTGAGGGAACTCAGGTGCTCTCAGGTGCACATGCCTGACTTAAGGGCGTTGGAGATGATCCTAACAAAAGGAATTGTATTGAGAATGAAATATTACAGGCACAGTATCGCATCCAATAAGGAAACATAACATAAATTTAGTTCCTCTTAAGTAAAAATCCAATTACAGACAGCCTCTGTAATCATATTCATTTACCAAAGTTACAATCAATTCTCCTTTAAAAATGCATTCCAAAGGGTAAAAAGCTAAAGACTGAGAGTATCAACTAGGAACCAATAAAATTATATTGTACCGTGGCACTTTCAATTTGAGAAAAGTAAATTAGTGTTTTCAAAACTCTGGAATTAAATGTCATTAGAACATCTGAAAACAATGACTGATAATTCCAGGAAGGTACACTCAGGCCAAACACTAAAACTAAAGCTATGCAGTAGTGCAAATCAAATGACTGGAATTAGGACATGAACAATAGGATGAGCTATGAGGCTAGACAAGAGCTTTAACGCCAAGAGGTGTAGGTAAAACAAGGTAATAATCTTCACTGTCTTCAAATTCCAAGAATGTTTGAAAAATCAAAGCCAGCATGTAAAGTCAAAGCCATTATTTTAATATAGCTGTTTACCCTCTTGCTCAGAAAAATCCTCATTGCTGTTGCATAATTATTCTTGGTATCCCTCAATGCAATGAGATAACGTATCATTTCTCACACATATCATTAGTGGCAAGTGAAAAAGTTAAGGGATAATATATTAAAAAAATAAAGAATAAAATAACTTCAAAGGTCTAGACATGCTCACTGTAAGTACAGTCCCGTAACTCATGATGCCTTCATTTATTTTCTGTATTGATGCTCCTTCACACTTACAAGAAGTATTTTCAGAATGCCAGGTGGAACATTTGCACTGTTCTTGGTATGTTAATGCAGCCCCTAATTACGGGAGGCCAGAAGCAGACACAATAGAAGACATGAGATAAGGCTTTGCTGAGACTCAGGTTGAAGTTTAAAGTCCTGATTCTATAAGGACATAAATACACACTTAATTTCATCCCTGTGCAGCCCCCTTGGATGCAGCAGCACTCCCTGCCATGAAGCGTGGCCAGAGGTCTGGACTCACAGAAACACACCGTAAGATAACCATTGAAAGTAAGTCTGAGGAAAACAACAAATGATGCCAGGAAGGACATCACAGACACAAATCTCGTACAAATAACTGAGGAAGAGCTGGGATGACTAGCTATTCAGCAGGAAAACTGTCTCTGAGGTCACCAGTTTCCCATTTTGTAATTATTAATGATATTGACAGTAGTGCTAAAGGGCTGACAAATGCCACCGAGCAAACAGAGCGCTGAATAAACACAGATCCCGACCAACAGGCTCTATAAACAAACAAGGGGAGCCCGAGATGAGCTCGGGATGCAATAAAGATGGTAAATACCAACTGAAAAGATAAAGGAAAGCAACTGAAATGATTTGCATGAAAAGGGGTCAGAGAAGAAATGGGCAGAAAAGCTGGGTGCAGAGCATGAGCATGGAGAAGAGATTGTAACAGGAAAGGGGAGAAGTTTGGGATAGAATTAGAAGGGAGGGAAAAAAAAGCATGCAAAACTGTGAACATCCTTCTCAAGCCAAAGGTCCGTGTTGTAGCTGCTCTTTAGGTTGGTTTTTCTCTGCAGCCTTTCCACAGTAAGACACGTGCACGGGGTTAATGTAGGCACAGGAGCCTCAGAAGGAACTCCAGCTGCAGCTGAGAGCCAGCAAGGTGGGAGGGCACCGCCGGTACCATTTAATGCCTTCAACCGGACTCACCTCTGCTCCACCTAAAATAACTCCTCAGAGCGCAATTTTTCTTTGATACTCATGGATGAGGTGATCAATTATCTGGTTTGGAATACAGGACTGGAACTGCTGTAAGAGCTGAGCTGCACATGTCAATTTTGCCAAGCCGTGTGACTTGAGGTTTTATTTTTCCTCATCTGTGAGCCAAAACTGCCCACTGTTTGAGGAGAAGCAGGAGAGAAGTACATTGCTGTAAAGCCCATTCCTCCTCCCACCCACACGCTGAATGCAGAACACAGGATTGATATATTAATGTCGAGCACTATTTTCATACAAGTGTTTTCTTATTCTAAGTGGTTCACACTCTGCCTGGCCAGAAAGGCAAAATAATACGAGTTTTTAATGTTTCAAATTTACTTTGTCCAGAGAATAACTGCAATCTGAGTGCTTCTACATTACGCAATCAGTCTAAAGAATCTTTCACAACTTTTCCCTTTTCCCCCTAACATTATTATAGGTTTTGAATTGCTTTTGCTTTCATTTTCTATTAAAAAGAAAATCAATGGAAGCGCATTAGATGATTAATGATAGAAATTACGCTCCTTTCAGAGAACATAAAATACAAAAACATGTTAAATTTTTTCCTCTCTCTGTGGCCCACAATTACCAAAATTACTCGAGTTCAATTTCTTTGTAGCGCCTATCATCAAGTTATATTTAAGATGAATTATTTATTGCACAACTTGAAAATAAGACTAAGACATCCTGCTATAAATACACACATTGAGATGACAGTAAATACAGAGAATCAAACATGCCAAATAACACGAGAGAGAGAAAATGGAAAATAAACACATTTACAGTATTTCTAGTAACTCAAGTTGGAAAATTACTTAGCTGATTAAGCAAGCACTGACTTTCTCTGCAGTGAAGCACAGATACTAAATCCAGTACACAACACTAACGCACCCACATATTCACAACTGCCCCAATATTATATTAAAAATATGATAGTCCAAGTAACACTTCAAAACTTGAGTCCACCCTTCCTCCTCATCTCTCCATTCCCCCGGCTCTGGCTCTTCTCATTTTTCCCACTGCTCTTGGCCCCTCGCTCAGGGACCAGCAGCTAAAAGCTACTGGAACACACACAGGCCCTTCAACAACTTTTCAACTCATCCTAATCTATATTCCCCTCATGGAAACTGCTCTCAAAGGTTTCTAAAGTACCGATGGATTTTGTATATATGGTCCTGCATGAAACTTCCCACTTTAACTATCACTTTTCTACCGTAAAACAACAGATAAGAATACTAAATGCTTTGAGGTCTGAAGTCTGGCTACTCATCTCCAGCCTCAAACTGATAATACAACTGAAATTACTTTGACCGAAGCTAATAAAAATGCATTCTCAAATAATTCATGTTATCTAAATTAAGTATCTTTCAGCCATCATACAATATTGTCCACCTCATGAGAGAAAAATAAAGATATTGGACTTGAGATTCAAGGGTCAGCACAATCTAAGTACAGTAAAGACACTGTACTTAAATTAAAGGTAAGAGAGGCAGAAACAGATTGTGAAAAATTTCCCACCCACAGCCTTGAAAAATGAAATGTTTGAGGGTTTTCAGGAGATTTACCCAGTGGGAAAGCTAAGTACGCAGACTGGAATCCCAGTAAGAGCAAAGTCACACTCTGGTGTGTGGGAGTTCCATACATATATACATAATATATAAATTATACATCCAGAAAGGCTTTTCATACTTCCTCCTAAACATTCCTGCTGTGGAGGGGAAAAGTGTTTTTTGGAAACCCTACGTCAGGGCATCCATTCTTTGGCAGGAAAAAACAAAAAGAAGACCAAACAAAACCAAAAAAGGTACCCAAATTCCCTGGAAGAGACTAACAGTCCAAGAAGGGTGTATTTCTACATTGGCCATACAAAAGACTCTGATTCCCATAAGTATAAGGAGTGGTATCTCCCCTGGCTCTTGCTAAATGAACTTCTTCTTTGTGTGAACACAGCAGATCCAATAGCTTTGCCTCTTAAAAATAATAAAAACAATTACACCCATCTTTCCATAGGTTTGCTCTTCAGATCGTTCTCACTGCTAGCACGTTCCTTTTTACTCTTCTTTTGAAGCTAACAGATCTAAAAGGACTATTTGTTTTTTCCTTCTGGTCTCTTAAAAACAAGCCAGAAGATCAGAGAACATGCAAAGGGAGATATCTTACAGGACATTGTGATTTTCATGCAGTGATCCTCTCCTCCTTTCTCACAGGCAGAAGAAAAGAGAAACATTTCTTATTTGGCTGCTGCTACTTATCTTAAATTTACACTGAATTGTTATAATTGAGGGGGGAGTTATAAAGCAGATTGCATTCCTGACGAAACAATGGGAAAACTCACAATTATTTTAACAGGAAAACAACAGACCCTATTACACTTTCTTTTTAATGATTCTTCTATGAATAAAGCATTTGTTTGCAAGCATTTGTTTCTAAAGCAATTACACAATCCAAACACGGACTGATCGCAACAGGATCGTTCACGTGTAGCAGATACAACGTTTGGACACGGAAAGTTCTCTATCATGATTCCTTTACCATTGGTTCAGATCATATAATTGGTGGTTTACTTAACTGAAAAAAAGCAATCAAATGCAATAAAAACAAATTAACACAATAGAACATAAATTGCATCAGATCTAGAAATATTTTCCACCCTGCTGAAAGATTATTAGTATTTTTAGCTAATCTTCATTCTAGGCAACCACAGGCTGGGACACTGCACTATGCTGCATTTTCTTTCATTACAGTCTTTCCAGTACAAATCATTTTAATCTTGGCTATAATAAATCACCAGTTAGATTCTCAGCTTATACCCTCCTTTCACCTGTGAAGTTTTGTTCATCTTTGTTGGAGCTCAGAGCAGTTTCTCCCATAAAATTGCTCTCTGCGTGAATCTTTCTTGATGCAGAAGGTTTCTGGCAACTGTCATTACAAGATCAGAGGTTCAAATTGAGGAGCACTTAAAGCAGGGGAAGGCCATCTTTGGAAATTAAGTTGGAATGAAATTTTATGGAAGTGGAGGTGGCTATTCACACTGTGCCACTGCAACAACAGCAGACCCGCCGTTTACCTCACACGCGCCTCCCGGCTCATCTGAGAGCGGCTGAGCCACAAGGATTCATCATCAGCTTCCACCTCCGGTGAGAGCAGAAATGCCCTTCACAGCCCTGTCCACGCACAGCAGCAGGGGCTGTGCTCACCTGCGGGGAGGCAGGACCCCGACAGCCAGGGAGGGCATCGCTGAGGAGCACATCAGCCACTCAAACCTTAGGCTGCCTCAGTGACACGAAGCCCAGAGGAACATCTGACCCCTCCTTCCCTGGAGAGGGAACAAAGTCTGTCTCCAATCACGCCCAGCACTGCCATGACCCTTAAAACCAAGGGGACATAACCAGAGGGACTTCCAAAATTTCCCAAAGCGGTAATTACTTCTTCCATCTTAGAATAAGTTATTTAGGAAATAAAATTCAATGCAAAAACAACTCGAGACTTTGAAAACCCATCAGGATTCACATCACATTTCCTTTTCAGAAGCGAGAACTGATATTTGGAATTTTAAGCGTGTATTTCAAAGAAACAGTAAATAGCAGCTTTTTAATTCATCAGAGGCCCAGAGGAAAGGGAACTTTCCATACAAATGTGCTGTACTTGGGAGACCAGCTCTTGCTGTTGCTATAATGAAAGTATAAATACAGCATAGCAGGAATTCATAGTAATTTGTTTCTATGAGCAACTTTGACATGGCACAGACAAATAAATTCAGATTGTACAGCTCCACAGAAGTGAGACATTCTCTGAGCTACTGCACTGGCGTTTTGCCTTTCCTCCATCATTCATCGCATCAGACCTTTGTCCAATTTCTCTCTAAACCTTTGTCTTGTCCTATTTGAAGGCCCACGCTCCAGGGTTATATCTTATCAGTTAATTAACTTTTAGAATGGAAACACAGCAAAAATGACTATATAAACTTTTGCTCATATATATCAAAGCCAATGTCAACCAGTGTGGTTCCTGTGTACCTAATCCGGGAGACTTATAATAAAATCTCATCTTCCATTTATAGCCTGAGGCAACAGTAGGTCTTGCAGAGAGAAATGCGAAGTGATGAGGTTTAGTAGAGCAATAACGTTGCTCAACAGTTTAAATATTGGTCTAGCTACGGAACTTTATGCCAGGAGGTTCTGGCATTACATTATTAAATGCCAATATTTCATCCACGGTTTTCACTTACTCAGAATAATGCATAATTCATTTCAGAAAAAAAAAAATACTGAAATTTAAGATTTTTTTTCTTTCCCCACCACCCTCCAAAAAAATCCCCTTGAATGTAACACTACTTTCAACAGATCAAGGCAACACTAATGGGGAATTATGGAAATTGTGTGTGTGTATAATATATAAGTTCTTCACTGCAAATTAATGAACAATTTAGCAATAACATCCCAGAAGCAATGAAAACCATTGCCTTCATTCAGGCCTGTAAGGTCGGTGCCAACAAGGAATAAAGGAGAAATCGATTAACCTGAAAGTTTGAATCAACAAATAAGGAAGAGGAGGATCCTCGGAGGCAACTTTGATTTTTATTTTACTGACTCTTCACCTCACATCTGCAGATCTCACTGATGTGTACTTAAAAAAAATATGAGGTAAGAAGGAATTGAACAAGAGCCAGTGTTTGCAAATAATTTTGCTCACAGGTCAAAATTTCAGTGAAAAGCCCAGCAGTGGAAAGGATGAAACACAGAAAAAGAATAAAGAATCTAAATGGGAATTGTAGCCTGACAGGCTGGGAGCATCCAGCAGCCCCTTGCTCAACTCCAAGCACTCCTCTTCCACCCAGAGAGGATCACACACTTGAGCTCCTAACTCCTGTCATTCCAGAAAAGCTGTATGATCCAGGATAGATAGATAGATAGATAGATAGACAGACAGACAGACAGACAGACAGACATCTTATAATTTGCTGCCATTCTTGATTTTTTAAATTAATTTTTTAAGGAGAGGGTTAAATCTAAATAGGTTTATTAAGACGCTTTCTAAAGAAAGTTTCACCAAGACCAGTTTTTAAAAGTCAAGAAAACTTCTTATTTTTTTTTTTTTCAATAAAATGCAAGAGAACACACTGCAGATTTAGATTACCATATCAGCACTTTTGATTTACTCACCTTTTCAATGAGAAGACAGGCAATTCCCATATATAACTTTATTCCAAAGCTGTGACCTTGACTTCTACCAAGAGTTCAATTGTATGGGTATTGGTTTTGAGGCAAGATGAAGGAAGAAAAGAGTTCTCACAGATAAGATAATAAAGTGTCAGCTGCAGTTTATGAAATACTACTGTTTCAAACAGATGAGCTGATTTAGTATATGCTGACTGTCAATTTAAAAATTATGACTAGGTCATTACGTAGCACAGTGAGTACAGAGCTTGAATTACTTTGTCTCATAAAGCATTTGCTGTGTGAACAAACACGTCTTCACAGCCTTCCATGTAAGGATCCAAAGTAACAGAATAATCCTGAATTAAATTAAATACCACATATTGAAGGTGTATGGTTAACATACACAAATTTGGACTTTGTCTAGAGGCAAAGAAAAAGGTATTGAAAAGTACTATTGGTAGAGTTACCGATTACATCAAGATGAAAAAGAAAAGTTTTTCTCTAGTTGTTGAAAATAATAAAGGAATGCATAAAATGGCTATTTTAACTATTAACCCACCGTCCTCAGTACTCATACAGCTGTAAAAATAGAGTGAAGTTTAAAAAAACCCCATCCCAAACCACATTATCTCCTGAGAGTGATGAGAATTGTGTACTTGTACAAACTACATACACAGGATGTAATCTCTTGCTTTTTCTCTACTCGACTTAGTAAATGCAGTTTTTTCTAATAAAAAGAAAAAGAGATGAGCTACCAACACTGATGTGTCTATCAATAAATGAGAAGTCTTGATGAGACTCCCATGTTTTCCAATAGAGTAAATACACAAAAAAAACCCTGAGATTCATATGGTGCTTTGAACAGATTCTTGTATCCTACATTGTCCAATATAACAACAGCTCGTTTCACATTGTTACATGAAATTATTCTAAAAAACAGAAGTGTTTACTGGAAGCAGGGACACAGGTTACATCTAAGTTGAAAGTGCAAGATTGGCAGTTCTCTGACAGCAAAAGGATGAGCACAGATTGCGAAGAAGTAAGGAAAAGTTTAACTCTCCAACGTTTCAAATGCTTATCTACCTTTCCATCACTTGCCTAAAATGCAGTTTAATACACTTTCCATTACAGTGGGAGTCTTCAGCAACAACCTTAAACAAACACGTTATATGAAATCACCTCCCAAAATCAAATTATTCTTTATCAACACAGAATCTGCTACACCTGCAAAAACACTGAATAAACAGCAAACAACAGTCACCTGCTACCAATATTAAACAACTCTTTTCAGAGTAACTTACATGAGGAAATAAAGAAGTAGGGACTTGATTTTTGTTCCCTACAGGACAGCTGCCCAACGTGCCTACACTCTGCGAAATACACAGGCAGTGCCTGATGAAACACCTAAATCCCTCTCCCAAGTTGTGATGGCTCCTCCATCACCTTCACATCACATTTCAGCTTAGATAACTAAGGTGTCACAATAAGAATATATTTACTTAAAAACAGACTGAAAATGTGTACACAGTTATCACACTAACATACATTTTGGGGTGAAACCCTGTTGTAGCCAATATTTAACAGGTGGATTCACGTGACTGGAATGGTAACATAAAGGGGTACAGCTCTTCTGTAAGGGCACGTAAATGATAGTGACATGCTGTGTTTTATCTATAAATTTTACATCTTTTCCATCTTTGGAATAGTCTGTAGAGAAAGACTGGCAAAATTTGGTGTGTCAGGGTGGAGACAGAGAAAATTCCACTCAGCATAGAGCGTAAGCCATGAGCAGGAACCAGTGGGGAACAGCTGGGATGGCAGGTAGACAAATACATTCCCATACATATATTTGCACTAAAGCTAAGTAAGGTGTCCTAGAGAGTTGGGCTGGCAGGACAAAGGAAACTGAAGAAAGATGCAGCTCAGAAAAAAGAGAAAAGCCAAAGTGAAAGCTCTCCTGTGAGAGAATGAGCACGACCACGCTGGGGATAATCTGGAGTATGAGAGATCAGCTGAGCTCAGGCAAAAGCTATTCACTGCCCTCGGAACAACAGCAACAACAACAAAAAAGGTGAAAATTAGGTCAGGTTCCTGCGGATTATCACAAGGCAGCAGCACAAGCATGAGAAATCAGAATTAGCAATGGGCATTAAAAGCAACAAAGGATCCTCCTGCAAACGTCCTGGCAGAAACCAGACACCCTCCACTCTCCCACCCACATCCTCGAACCCTGGCCCAGGCTCTCCCCACCCTTCACGGGGCAGGACAGCTGCATTCCTGGGAGTGCATTTCCTTTCACGGACAGGGCTATCAAGGGTGAGCCAGCTATTTCAGAAGTGTCTGTTCTAATGCATCCTGGCTCTAGCAAACTTAGGGAAACTGATATTGATGTGTCAAGAGGTGAGCATCAGCTTAGTTTTGATTTGCCCAAAAATGTTGGAACAAATAATCATCCAGCAGGGACAGACACACCAAAAAAAGATTAAAGTTAAATACATCAACTTTCTTTCTGTAATAAATTGATGGACACAGCAAAACCAAAAGAACAACGGCCTTATTTCAGAATAGTTTGCTTCCTTGAGGACAAAAATCCCAAAAATGCTCATCACCATGAATCCTAAATGACTTCCTTAGTAATTAAATTATATTGCATCAAAAAGCACACGCCTCCAGCAGTTTGATTTGGATGTGCACACTCTAACCAGGAGTAACTGGGTAAGCAAATATTGGGTGGAGTTGACATAAAAACATATAGAATGCTTAGCACTAAAGAAAACCTCTGAAATGGGATAGAGCCTTTTGCTTTATGATAAGCTCTGGGACTGATTCACCACTGTTTATTACTGACTTTTGTTATTGTATCTGAATACAATTTGATTTTATGAGATCTTAAATATTACCTTTATAAACATTTCATGGGATGTTGACTCTCTATCTGCAAATTGCTTATTTGCTTATTGCATCTGTTCATTGATGCCACTGCAATAGCTTGTTTTTGCATTAGCTTCTTTGTTGAGTCTAGTTTATCTTCTGAGAAAACCCTGAGATGAAATTTTTAATAAGAAATCCTAAAAAAAAAAAAAGATATAACTGTAACTGGTAAAGACATTTTCCCTTATAGCGTTCTGTTTGCAGCATAATTCAATCAGGGTGTTTATGCCAGTAACCGAGATTTCAAGAAAGTACTTTGTTTATCATTTAATCAATATGATTTGAGCAACCCAGAAAGATTTTTAAGTAGTAAGCTAAATTCTGTTCACTCCTCCTGCAACTTTACCCAAGTTTCAGACTCCTGCTCAATAAAGGCTCTCCACACATCATTTCTTTTGCTTCCACCATTCTGACTGTGCAAACTCAACACCCATAAAAACCTGTGGCTGAATTCCATCCACAGAACACACGTTAACTCGTTTGCAACTAACGCAAGATGATGATGACTGCACTGGGAGAAAATACAACAGGATCATTGGGCTCCCCTCATCAACCTATTTGACAGCTCTACTTGTGTACCCATCCCTTATTCCACTGCAAGCCTGAACAAATTACATTCCACAAAGCATATCATCAAATTTCATTCAAATACAGCCCAAGAACAAAGTGCATTTAACTTCTGGGAACACACTAGGTGATTATTTCATTCATAGTAAAAATGCAATACTTGCAAAACCAAAGAACCAACTGCAAATTGCTAATATGTTTCATTATTATTAAGTCTGCCCCTTGGAAACACCAGCAATTAGGGTCAAATGAAATTCCATAATCCTTCTAAATTTCTTTCATGGTTGCCTCCAGTATTTACACTTACCTGTGAAATTCATCTCACTAGGAAAGACAGGCATCTTTGAAAGGCTTCAGATAAGACAATTTGAGCAGACACATTTTGCCCTCTTTCTCACCGAAGCATTTAAAATTACAAAGTTTATGCTCTTATATCAGATTTACAGAGTATTAACATTTAAATAAGCTTTAAAAAGGGGCCAGATATATAATCTAAACCCCAAAATTAATAAAAAGCAGCCACCTTCCTATAAACGCTACAATTAATCATGACGATGAACAGAGAGGAAGCAATCCATCTCGCCATGCCATAGAGCTGATGTAGCTCTTCTTTTCACACACCACACAAGTTAATTATTATGAGCAGATCTGCTTAGATTACAGGAAAATTTATACTCCATGAAAGCGGGCATTGAAGATATCTATTCGTTTTGAAGCACAAATTTGCCCCTCTTTGTTTGGAGGTTTGCTCACGTGCAACTACCTCAGCAACATGGCCCACACGATACCCATCCAATCCCACAGGACTGAGTCCTGCGCTGCTTTTTGTGTGTTACACTAACCAAACATTTCAAAAAGGTACTGAAAAAGCGTCTACTGATCAAAGCAGCTTCTCACAAACAGGGCAGTTCTGATTTGTCCCACAAATTCTCCACCGTGCCCTGAACAGGGAATGTCTGCCATGACCACACTGTGTGTTCTGGGGGTTAAAATGCAACAGAAGAGATAACTGCAATTGAAGAGATAAACAGAGAGCCCAAACGCTCTCAAGACTTCACGTCTGCAGTAGCTGCTCACTCCTGCAGGCCCATTTACGCTTGATTTTCTCAAATGCTGTTAAGTGCCCATTATGAAGATGCCCTCCAGGAGCACGAGGAATAAATAAGCGGCAGCGGAGGCCCGTGGTCAGCGAGGGCAGCGGCTGTGGAAGGCCACGTGCTCCAACCACACAGCCGCGGCTGGGAGCGCTGCCCCGGCACGTCCCGCATCCCTCGAGGATGTGCTGATCTCCTTCACCCCGAATTAAATGGATGCTGAAGTAGATGGCCTTGGACAAGCCTATTACATTTTAATAGGTTGGTATGATCTCCTCACATTGCCTGCCTCGAGTGCAGGCAGTTCCTCTGCCTACACTAAGGCCAGGATAAAAACTAAGATACAGAAAATTGATATCTAAAAGACAGTAGGAAAGAGATAACTCAGAGAAATTTCAGTCACCTTGGGGCACATCACAGAAAACAAATATATGATTGTGGAGCTGAAACTTCAGTGAACTGTCAAAAAGAAACAATAGGACTGACCAGAATCGATCAGAAAAACACTTGCTACAAGGCTTCACATCCAAGATCCAAATTTAACACTACAAAATATCCTACTTCAGGAGAACTCTGTCAAATACCAGAATATATTATTCAAAACTTTCCGTATTTCACAAAGCCAATATCAGCAATCCTTTAATAAATGATGCATGCACCTGGCAAAACCAGCAGCTGCCAGCAAAAAAATTGACTTTAGAAAAATCTTTGTTAGAAGGTGACATGTTTTTCATTACTAACTATTGCCATCAAGGTATAGAGATAGCTTTTTCTTGTGTAGTAATTTTATTCCAGGGGAATTCCAATTTTTTGGATGAAGTTTCACTTGATTTATTATAAATAAAGAAGACAGAATCTTCTCCTGAGTCTTTTCAGAAGGAAATCCATGACGATAAGGGAAGTGGAGAAGGGCTGTTTCCAACAGGAAAAATGTTTGGAAATATTACTACTGCAATCATCAGACTTGCTTTAGAAAGTGCTAAACGCACCACTCAGCATTTTTAATATTTCTGAACATATTTAGAAAGAGTGCCAGCAGAAAAGAGCACCACTGGACACCCAAAGCAAATGTAATATTGACCAGTTCACAGGCACCTGCCGTATTCTCACGAGTGCAAGCACTTCATAAGCATCCCTGTCACTTCCAGTTACTCTTCTGTCACTTTAGTGCACCTGTTTGAGAGAGAGATGCTGGGAATTTTGAAAGACAGTTTGAGTCAAGGTTATTCATTTATTCTGAAATTGAAAACTCATGTCTAAAACCTCTACTGCAGACATAAAGCAATCGGAGTAACATGAATATACAAATTCTGAGTCAACAAACATGACATCAGGATTCCTTTTACACTTTTGTGGCATGACACTTCTTAAAAAATCTTGTGCTTGAAGATTTACAGTAAGCCATACTGATGAACTCTGCCATTTAGGATGCTAACATTCATGGTGAGTATTAGTTCTTAATTATTGAAAGAAACTTGACTCAATAATTTCCATTAAGAAGGGCTTTCTAAGTGATGCAGAAAAAGGGAAAAAACAAACTGCAACTTTTATCAAGTTTCTCTGAAGGAAATTCCCCAGACAGGGCGAACCTTAGGAGTCTGACAATGAACTATATATGCTATAAATCAAACTCTGCATTCTTTTCAACATCTCCATTTTCCTTTCACCAACAGCTGGGTTTGTTTGTTGATTTGTTTTTCTGTTTGTTGGTTTAGGTTTTTTGTTCAGGTTTTTTTTTTCTTCTGGGGGGGAGGTGGTTTGCTCGTTTGGGTTTGTTGTTTTGGTCTTTTTTTCCAGGAGGTGAGAGGAGGAAGTCCAAACAATTGACAGAGTCCTTGAATGTTTCACTGATTTAAGCAGGATCAGCACTTCAACCCAGAACTGTCTCCTTCTCAAATTAAACCCCTTTGGTATTACCATACTGTAAGAATAAACAAATGGTCTTCATCCTTCCATTTAATGGCTCTGGAACGTCTCACAAGCTGATAATCCACTTGACTGAGATCATTATGGACAAGAAAGAGGTTATTTGGGTAAAGACTGCGAGAGTAACATCTCTAGAGTTTTCCTGACAACTAAGAGTACAAAAGTGTTTTAATAAACTTGCTACAGTATAAAAGCTTTTTAATAAACTTGCTTATTTTTGGTCATGCTTCAAGCTTTCCTATTTAAAATGTCTATGTGAAGAAAAGTCCTCCTTAAGGCCGTTTTCAAGAGAACCTGGATCTTATCCTGCTCAGCTCAAGATGAATTTTTAACAATTTCCCTGTGAACCGCAGCGGTTTTGGCATGAATTGTCTTTGGAGTTGTAAACAGCACAACTGTGACATGCAGGAAATTAAAATTTTATAAAAGCAAAAGAAGATCTAAATCAGTACTGAATGAGCCTGCCTGCACATGGAGAGGTGAACAAGAGGGATGTGAAAGTGTTATATAAAATAGCAAACAAAAAAGGAGACCAACCAGGACACGAATGCCTCAAGAACAAAGGATGATTCAATTAAATTAAAAATCATCAAGAAACTAGAATAGTTCACTCCCGGCAGGGTTACCCCACTGAACTGAGGTATGCCAGACACATGCAGGGGCTAAAAACCAGCAACAGTTACACGAGCTCATTTAAAATAGTAAGGATTAGAAACCCTCGTGTTTCAGGCTCTAAGTGAAGAAAACAGAGTTTTAGGATGAAATGGCTCCTGTATTTCTGACAAAGAGCACACAAGGCTGAGTGAACAGTTCTGCTCACAACCCACCCATGGCCACAGAAGAGATTTCTGTTCCAGTCTGTAACATCCTCTGCACAAACCATGACGTGTCAGCACCCAGGCCTACTGTTCACAGAATACAAATTTCTCAAGATTTGTGTGAAAAGTCTGAATCAACTGCTCATAACTAGGATTTTAAATCACCGGAGTCTAGTGGTAAAAACAAGTCATAATTGGAAGGGCCTGTCTCCAGTTTGAGGGAGAGATTGCTCTTCATTTTGTCTCTCATTACGCCTTTCATCCTCCTGAGCAAGTCTCGGCACAGTTTGGTTCTCCTTGGACCTCTTTCATCTACTATACTCTGTTTAATGACAATCAATCATTTAAAAAAGGACCCCAAAAACGACTTTCGCCAACGATAGTTGCTTAGATCATACAGACTCCACACTAGATAAAAGAAATCTTGGGAGGACCAAAGAGAGCTGAACTTAATCAGAGGGATGAAAGACAAAATGAAAATCTATCTACCCTTACATTTAAAAAAGGAGTTTCCTTCAGATAAGATGATCTCGACTCTCTCCCTCTGTGCCTGTTAAATATGGTGTGAGCACTGTCAGATCCTGTGGGACTTTCATGATTGAGATGCTCCAGCAAGTCCTGTAAATTGTACACATTTGGATGGTGCTGTCTGAGGTGACCCGGCCACTTCCCATTGATCTAAAACCCTTTTTCCCCCCTTCTTCCCTCCTTCCTCCTAATCAAGGCAGAAATACATAGCCTAGCCAAGCTTTGATGTCCCTCTGCTTTACTTCTCATTATTTTGATCTTTTAACAATCCCTCTATTGGTACATGCCCTTAGCGTGCATTTTCAGGGTCCAAACCTTCTGGCTTCAAAAGACTGTTCTACTTGATTAAGGCCTTTTTGTTCCTTTCCCCCAGAAAACAAATGCTCTGTGTGGCACTAAGATGCTGAATTTGTTTTGTTTATCAGATAAGAACAGTATACAGTTAAGCCAGAGAGCATTGCTTACTCCCTTCTACAGAGTGGAATATACTGCCCCGGTTCTGAAGGAAATCAAATACTTGTAATTTATCTGATGCAGTCTTCATCATCTTTATTTTACGGAAAGTCTACAGATCATTGAGTTGCCTTTGGATAAAATGCTGCACTGTAGATTGCTGTCAGGACAAATTCTCTAAGAGTCTCCTCAATTTTTATGTTGCTGGCATAAGGCTACAGTCACAGAAATGACTCGGAGTCTCTCCTGCTATTAGTTCACGTCTATAAAGTAATGTCATGCCAATTCTCCTCCTGCCTATGAAATACTCCTAGAGCAGCTCTACCTGAGGTGGAAGCTGGGCAGACCCGGGCTGAAATATAGTTTTAAGTGTCCTCTGATGCCTGCTGACATCCCCCATTAAAAACAGGAGGGCCATCCACCATCACTCTTCTGTGAACAACCTGTCACTGGCAAACCAGTATCAATCTTTCTTCCCCTTGTCCTATCAACTCACACCCAAAGAAAGAAAAATTGGTCTAGGGGAACATATTACCTGGAAGATCAGTGGGATGTAATACAATATGAGGACAAATTTCCATGCCCCACTGCAGTGCCCAGCTGCAGCTTCCAGCCATGCACATTTGCATAGACACCTCTGCTACAGCAGCAGGTTTTAAGAAATTGGCCCAGGATGATTTCTATGCAAGCAGGGGATTTTATTTCTCACAAATTAAACTGCAGGAATATCAAAGGCAGCCAAAATGCTCAGAGAGATTGATCCACTGTATCTCACATAGCCTCATCTGTACCCTCCCCTCCCCTCCTGCTCCCAGTCAATTCTAATGCTACAACACTGAAAGCACTGCCATGGAAAATCTCTCTGGGAGAGGGTAACTCCCTCACTCCCCTGGTGCAGGGAATGCATACATACGTGCATGCATGACATTAATATGGCATTTTCATCTCCCCCTCTATTTTTCCTTGATTCCCCCTTTGTGAAACACTGTCACACATTTTTGTACGAAGCAAATCTACTATCAAATCTACAGCTAAACTCAGACTTTGGGAAGTAATTTAAAGATCAAAGCCTATAGGTAAACCGATGGAAATCTGACACAAGCAATCTGGACTCGTGCAATCACACATCCATACTGCAGTGATCATTGTCTCCATCTCCCGTGTGCAGATATACACAGTTCAGCAAGAAAGAAGATTAGTTTTAAATGCAAAACCAAGGGTAAAGTTTCATTAAGCTCAAGAGATTTTAATTTGTTCAGTGCTATTCACCAGAGGTAGACTCCTAAATACTTAATTTCTTTCTGTTAATGAAATTTGGGTATTTTGAAAAAAAAGGCTCTTAATCTATTCTGAATCCATTGGTAAACCAGGAATTGGAATTACTCAAGAGAAAGTTTTGGTGTTTTTATCTGACCTCAATTGTTTGTCATTACTTATAGTGGCAGAAGGTATTATGGAACAGAAATAAAAGGGAGGATTGTCTGTTGAATCTATTCTAGTTTATGAAACAGAAGAATAAATTTCAGGAACTTGGAGATGAGAAGGAAAATGTAAGCAAAACATGATTTTATGATGGCTGCTTTTTTACAACAGGATAATGTAAGTCTGAATTCCAGACTTTCCTCTACAGTACTGCTGCCCGCCTTTCTACAGCGCAAATGCTGCACGTTCTTTTCTGTAATGAAAATTTTGCTTTTCTGATTCTGGAGCATGCTTGAATTTATTCAACATGTGTTTTTGGTCTGCCCTTCAAAGTACCCACGATTTGCAGTTACCCAGATGTGTTACAGATGTGCTCTCTAGTTCACCATCCACACCGTTAGTGACAGCACTGACGACAGCCCAGGGTGCGTGTGCCCCGTGGGAAGCTGTCAGGATCTGATCAGAAGCCATCTGAAACAGCCTTCCCGGCTGACAGCAAAGAGCTGATAACAGAGCTTGGAATGGGTCTTTTCAACAAGTTGTACAACCACCTAGCCCTGCATTTCTCTAGGTCATGCTTTCTTACTGCACATGGGAGACTGTCACGTAGGACTGGACTCAATGTCTTCCTGAAGTCAAGAGAATATTATCTGTGCTGCTTTTCACTTCCCTTATTGCCTGACCTCCAGCCTACTGCCTTGGCAAGGAAAGAAATCAGATTATCAAAAACAATAATAGTGAATCAATTCTGGTTTGGTTGTTTCTTACCACCTTACTACTCTCCACGTCTTTATAAGCTAAAAATTCCATTATCAGCGACAAGAGGATAACAACACAACACATCCTTTGTGAATTTTCAATATGATGTAGAGTAATTATATCTGTAAAGTGCTGGTGAAGCCCTGGGCAGACATGGCTGATAAACAGACCAAGGTTCTTCATGCTGGAGAGGCAATCTCCTTCCTGAACCTCAGTGCCGTCCTAGACAAACTCTGCTTCACAAACTTTCTTTTCAAACAGATTGCAGACAAGACTCAGCTCCTGTCTTTACCCTGGTAGTTATCTTTCCCCTCAATTATTTGCTCCCAGTGCCACCAGCTGCCAGGGAGGTCTTCCAGACCAGGACTCTGGCTGGGACCAGTCAAGCTCAGCTCGCTGTGCTCTGTTTGTGTCCCTGTAACCACCTGTTACACCCTGGACCAGAACCACCAGAAAGAAACACTGACCAACTAATGAACGCCCAGCATCACTCAGAATAACGCTCCAGGTGCCGTTGTCCTACCTGTCCTACCTCCTCCCTAATACTGGAGGGAGCTGCTGATGACAGGTAAGCTGCTGTCAGCTGGAGAGATGGACACAGGACTGCTCAGAAAACATCTCCAGCGAACTGAAGCAGTCGAGTCTCCGCCACGTTTACTATCATAATTGCATTCCTTGTAAACTTCAGGTTATCACATTGCCTTCAGCCTGTAAATTGTCACAGGATTCTAATATGTACCTCCTGAAATTGGTAATTCTGTGCAAAAGCATTCTGCAACTCAAATCACAATGATGTGTTAATTTAGCTAATCGGCAGTTCTATTAACTACCTACAAAACAGGGAATAAGAACTGTTGGGTGACTTATCTTATGAGCAAAAAAAAAAAAATGGTGACACTGATGCTTTTTTTGATGGTACATCTCATTATAAAGAGGTTACCATAAAATAATTGCAGAGGAAACAACAACAGTGTACATGGCCGTTACTGAGTTACTGATGGATAATACACGAGATAATATAGCTAAAGGACGCCTGCTTGAAATATTTGTGCAGATGCAATCTTAACAGGCTATATCTAAACTCATCCTTTCATCTTGCTTAATATGATGCATTAACTTGGTCACTATTGGGCTTGTGATCAAAGTACTGCCTATATTTTATATAAGATTTCACTGGAACTATCACTGCATTTAGACCCACTCAGGAAACTTAGATAGAAGATTGTTACCATTTTTTTCTTATGATGATAAGCTCTCGGTCTGAATCAGTCTAAAACCAGTCTTGTCTGCAATGTCCCTACAGCTATCAGAAAGCTCCAGAGCAAGAGCCAGAAACCTGCAATGAAGGAGACAGAAACCTTAAACTGCTCGAGTCTGGTGCTGCCTGCACCTCACGTTTTCACTGTCAATTCATACATCAACTTTTCAACTGTAACAGATTATATTTAACACCAACCACCTTAGCAAAGTCCATGTGGTGTCAATTTACAACCCAGCTAAAGCAGGAAAGGAAATACATCCTGTGTGGTCTGACAGTAGAGCAACCAAAAGAAATACACCACCGAGGTGCTCAATGGGGCTGTCCAGGATCGATCCACCTCGTGCCCTCTGGTGAGACAGGGAGAGTTCTGTTCTCCAAAGCAAAGGAGTAGCTTCTTATTGCTGCATTGGTGAGTCTGTGTTGTTGTTTTCCTGTACACAAATCAATAAACTACCTCTAAAAATATTTCCTGCTCTGTGTCACAGCATTTCTGTATTCTTGTGATGGGGAGCAACAGCTCTGAGAAGGACTTAACTGTCTCATTAACAGGGGGAAATATGGTCAAATCCTCCAAATGAATCAAAGCAAAGTGGCAGGAGCAGGAGAAATAAGACACGGCATTTTCCATTGCTGCGGCATCTCCTTGCTTTTGGAAAGTAACTCGTTTTTTTATAATCATGTTGTCAGTGTATTTCCAGGACCAGTTTTTAAAGCAGAGTCTCATTAGACCCGTCTGGTCTTTAATACCTGTCTATTTACGCTACCAATGGCGTTTGAAGCAGCCTTCAAAGACATTTGCTTAAAACAGGCTTTCCATCCACTAATTAAACCTTAACAATCCCTTGTAACGAGCAACACATTTTTTCCCAAAAATTGTGTATGTCCCAGGTGGCTCTTCATGTCAGCCCTGAAAGGAGAGGTCATTCCTGAAGGACCCTCCATCACAAACATCTGAGAACAGGAAAGTCACCAAAGTGGCCCCGCAGAAGAAGGGATTCTCATGAAATCATGGAATGGTCTGAATTGGAAACCATCCAGCTCATCTCATTCTGATCTCCCTGCCATGGGCAGGGACACCTCCCACTATCCCAGGATGCTCCAAGCCCTGTCCAACCTGGCCCTGAACACTTCCAGGAATGGGGGCATCCACAGCTTCTCTGAGAAACCTCTGCCAGGGCCTCACCATCCTCACAGTTCAGTCTTTCTTCCAACTACAAGTTTTGTCACTTTAAAGCCAATCCCCCTTGCCCTATCACTCCATGCCCTCTCCAGCTCTCTCAAAGCCCCTTCAGGGCACTGCAAGGGGCTCCAACATCTCCCTGGAGCCTTCTCTGCTCCAGACTGGATAACCCCAACTCTCTCAGCC
Source organism: Mohoua ochrocephala (assembly GCA_013398855.1). NCBI lineage: Eukaryota > Metazoa > Chordata > Aves > Passeriformes > Acanthizidae > Mohoua > Mohoua ochrocephala. The sequence continues at coordinate 555,414 of VZTA01005509.1, read as the reverse complement.
TACCTCCATAGTACGTGTGCTTCAGCCTTCTGAGCATCTCTGTGATTTCCCCTGGACCTGCTCCAACAGATCCACATCCTTCTTATGTTAAGGACCCCAGAGGTGGATGCAGAGCAGGGCAGAGGGGCAGAATCCCCTCCCTCACCTGCTACCCACGCTGCTTTGGATGCAGCCCAGGACAAGGTTGGGTGTCCAGGCTTCAAGTGCCAGCTCACGTTGAGCTTCTCATCAACCAACACTGCCAAGTCCTCCTTCCCAGGGCTGCTCTCAATCCGTTCTTCACCCAGCCTGTATTTGTGCTTGGATTGCCCTCGACCCTGTGCAGGACTTTTTCTCACAGTCTTGACACCTTCCAGTAAATTAGTCCCTGGTGGAGGGAAATGACAGCTGTACAGCAACACAAAAGTTTGCAAAGCTCCTCATTTACTGTTAGAAATGTTGTCTATGTAACTGCCAAGCAACAGCAACATCCCCACCCTGTTTTACTTGAGTGCCCTGTCTTGGGGGCTTTTTGCCAATCGTGCCTCAATTAAGTTTAAATAGCAACTATATTTGTTAGTTCTAAAGGCTACCTCCCTCTTTCCTATAGCACTGCTTGCTAAGTAAATTAGTCCACTAAAGCCGATGCAAAAAACGAAAGGCTATTGCAATTAGTGTAATATCTTTCCAAGATAAAACCATAAAAACTGCAGCTTCAGACAGCTGTCATCTCTTTGGCTATTCTGCTTATTATTCACAGACAAACTCGGATATCTTCTGCATACTACACAGTACGTTTACACGCAATTTCAGTGAAAACGCTCACGGAACAGGATCTCTAAGTATCTATCACAGAATCCAGCTGAGTGAAAGAATGGAGCTTGAAAGTAATTTCAGACCTCATTTTCCCTCAGTACAGTCATTGTCCTAAATAGGTACACATAAACACAAACTGTTTTTCTTCAGAAATAATTTATACGAGTTCAATGTTCTTATATAATTGGCTAGATATGACAGTCACTGAAAACTAAAATCCTCTTTTTCACATGACAGTCAGGGTACAGACAGAAAAAAAAAAATCTAAAAAATGGATGCTCCAAGGAACTGCGAGACTGATTATCTTCAGAGGTAAAAGGGTAATTGCTGTCACATGGTGAAAAAGGAACCAGGCAAATTCATATGAATACTCTTTGGAGAAGAAGCACTTACTGGCTAAAGACGCTCTACATTATGTAAGGCAATTACCGTGTGGAGTGGTGGTGATACCTCGAATGCAAGCTCATTCACAGGATGCCTGAATATTGCAGCAAGGCATCGTCTGTCTCTCACCTGGGATTCCTCTACCGATGGCACAGATTCCCCTGAAAACACTCACAGACTCCAAGTATCATACAGGGTAATTTGGGATGGAAGGGACCTCTGAAGATCCAATGCCTGCTCTAAGCAGGATTGACCTCAAAGTTAGAAAAGGCTGCTCAAGACCTTTTTTTGTTGAGTGTTCAGTCTCTCCAAGCAATCTACAGTCTCTCTGGGCAACCTGGGAGTTTCTCTCACTCCAGCCTATGACTTACCTTCTGTTAATTCACTGGGCACCTCTGGGAAGTGCAGCTCCATCTCCTCTGTGAACTCCGCACTAGACGCTCTTCTAGGCTGAACAAGCCCAAATCCCCAGCCTCACCTCACATGGTAGCTCAAAAGTATCTCAAAAACCCCCTTCCCAGTAAAGAATGACAGAATCAGAAGTCCTCCAGTGTTGAGGTTTACGAGCTGAAGAGCCCCTGCAAGGCATGCAGGCAAACTCCTCCCTTGGCTAAAGGGCTGCTCCCTGACAGCACAGAGCACCTCTGCACACTCCTGAGGAGTTCAAGTAGCAGCAAGGAGAGGTATTAACAAAACCTTTATGAAAGTTTCCCTTACTAAACACTTCTACAGGTAAGATACAGAATTGCTGAAAACCCAGCAGCTTCTTTTCCAGACACAGCATGGTCAGAGTTAGCAGCTTGGTTTCAGCTGCCTTCTCTGTGGACATCACTCCCCTTGTTCATACAAAATATCTTTTAAAATCTTCTTCCATGGGTTTCGTCTGAGAACTCATTTTCCTGAGACCCCGCTCATCTTCAATAACACCCAGCAGAGTCGTTCTATCACTACATGTAACTATGAGAACCGAAGCTGTTACAAAAGCCACAGTTAATTACAAAAAGTGAATGTGGCACTGAAAGGATTTTTGCTTAAACCCCCCAAGGCATGTTTTTCACGATTACCCCAGAACAGCACACAGTCTAGGTAATTATTGGAGGGCTCTCCACAGAGTGAAAGCAAGTGTGATGCTCTTCTGTTATACTCCTGGTTCTGTCAGAGTAAGATTAACACAAAGTTCATGCACCTACTAGAACATAAAGATTACCCTCCCTTCACACAGAGGCTGAACAATACAATTTACAGATTTGAAAACTTTGTGGTCAAAACCTAGTTAAAGATATTTACTCCTTCGAGTTTCAGTTTAAAACACATTTCTTCTTTCAGATACATCCCACATACTGTCAGGGCTTTTCTTTCTTTTCCTTTGTTTCCAGATTATATAAGAAATTCATTTCATCTTTAAAGAATAGCTTCTGCCTTTGTGAAGGAGTAAATTATTATGTCAAGTTTCCTCAGTTAGCATACCTGTATAGCAATTTTTTTTTTTTTAATAAAAATAACCTTTTGTTAAAGGTTTCATTGTATTTCCCGGGAGACTGATAACAGCCACATCTCCAGCCATCTGCAGGCACCACTACAGACTCTGATGCACACTCTGAACAGTGACATTCTTCTCAGCACTTCTGTTCGACAATGAGACCACTAATTTCTAAGTGCTTAATTATGCCAAGGGCAGGAGCCCAAAGCCTTTACCCATGCTGAAGTTCTTCAACAGTCTTAATGAAAATCAGGCCTCAGGCAAATCATTAGCAAAATTCAAAATCATGAGGAAATTATCCTTTCCATTTTTAGCACAAAGAAAGGATTACTTCATAAAGGCCTATAGATAATTCATTTAAAGCTCACATGCTTCAGCTTTAGGCAGAAGAGCAGGTTAAGATATTTGAACATCAAGCACAGATCTCCTCCTATACTCCAAAATATTGTGTTAGTGGTACTTTAAAGCCCAGCACAGGAGAACAACTGTATAATGAATGCAGTTCCCAAAACACTTTGTTTTATAAAGTACTTCAGTTAGTTTTCAAATTATCTACTGCAAAAGAGCAAAGACCCTCCTCAAATGTCACATCCAACACCTTAAATGCTGGGGGCTGGAGGGAGGAACCTTACCCCTGGACTGCAGCCCGTGCCCACACGCCTCGCCCTGCCCTGGCAGGCCCTGTCTCACCGACTCTGGCACCAGCACACAGGGACTCCAGCGGTGGCTCTTCCACCTGCAGTGGGAGCAGCAAACAATGAAGGGGTTAAAACTGGAAGACAGGGAACACAAATCCAGGCACAAACTCTAGTTACGAATCATAATATGCTGTGGGGACTTTGGAGCTGCAAAGCTGTAATTACTCCTGAAATAAGCACTGGGAACTGAAATTCAGATGCCAGGTTCAGCTTCTAGGAAGCCACATCCTCCTCCAACAACGCTCCCCTTTCTCATTGTTGCAGGGCATGGCTCAAAGTGACGTAAGACACACAGGAGATAGCTCCAGTGGGCTTTGTCATCAGGCTCTCCTCCTGTTCTCATACAAGTGATGCTGTCCCCAGCCTGCTTTCCATGCTCACAGGTGTGCCAGCCAGGAACACCGGGAAGCAGCTTTCCATGGCACCAGGCAGAGCAGAGCGTTGTGTCCCCTGCCTGGCACCGCCTTCAGCTCCATGCTCTGCTCCAGGACCACCTCCTGTGAGATGTGCAGGCTGGAGATTCATATGCAAAGACATAATGCTTTTCTATTTACTAATATTGCACAACAGATGGGCCACAGAATCTTAATGAGGAGCAATGAGTAACTGCTCTATTGTATTATTTGTCTAATCAGAACTTTTCAAGTGCGTACTATTCACTGGAGTGAGAGTACCAGGGGAAAAGACAAGAGTTTCTGCAATAAGCATGCAATTATGATTAAGGCACTCTAGGGCTTGCGGTCCCAAAATAGCTTACATTGATTTTTAGATACAATGAGGGGGGAGTTCCCAGGAACAGCTTCCCTATACACATCAGACCCTGAGGTTGCCATTTCTAGGAGCTGTGTCTATTGGTGCTCGTTCTGATGATGCCAGATCTACTGAAATCTCCAGTCTGAACTCTACTCTTACACATTTTGCAAGGTACATTATTTGTTTTAAACGCTGCATTTTCCAACATTATGTTATTTTCTGGTGAAAATTGTGCAGGACAAGAGTCCTTTCTGGAGAAGTGGACACCCACCAGAGATTGATTCCAAGCTAACAGCTTTTACCTATACACTGGACAGATGGGAACGTCTTCGCATTCTCTTTCCTCGTACAAGGTGTCCGGACACGCCTGTCCCCCACCGGCAGAATCCTGAAGGATAATCCTGTACCGGGACTGCTTCACTGCAGTGGCATTGCCTGTAGAGCAAAGAAAAAAGGTGTCTTTCAGCCATAGCTGGCATCCCAAGTTAGCGATTTAGCTGCCTTGGTCAGAAACATGCCCTGTGTTTCATTCGTATTTTGCAACTATGAGCACTCTGTCACATTTCTTCCTTTTAAATAACTGGTTGTTCAGCAGGACAGCTGCTGGAAGGTTGATAAATCAACAGCCTAAGAGATGCATCAAAAAATATCTATTTAACAGAACACCAAATCAAGTAAAAAAGTAAATAAACAAGAAAATAAACACCTTAACCAGGGAAAAGAATAAAAGCAAAGAAATAAACTGTCATAATAGAAGGTTTTGTTTCTGAGAACACATTCTGGTGGTCTCAGGCTGCTACCAGTAACCCATCTTTATGGCTCTAGAAATTAAAGATGATAACTTCCTGATAGGAAAACCACTGCAACCAACAGAGGCTAACTCTCTACTTAACCTGAGCTGATGCGAGATCAATCCATCTAGAAACACAGTTCACAAAATCCATGGCACAGAAGGCAGCAGGAAAGACAAGAACAAGATTTATCTATTTGTCTCTACAGCTAAAGCAAACACAATCCTTGGCTGTGTAAGTGGAAAGTGCAAACTGAGAGCTGGTTTAAACACTGTAGGGCATCTGTACTTCTCTGGGCACTGATTCACACTTCAAAAACAGGTGCTAGAAAAGTAAGAAGGGGTCTCAGGAGAACTCCTCAAAGGATTACAGACCATGTAAACATCTTTAAATAGTGGACTTTATCAAATTTGTCTGAAAGAGGAAAGCAGTGTGCCAACAAGCCCACTATGAGTATTATTTTTCCAGCTCAGAATAAGGGCAAAGCTGCAGCAGCAAAATTACAATGTAGTAGAGTAGAAGGAAAACTCAGAAGTCACACCATGAACACAAAGTACAAGCACAGATCCAAGAAAAAACGTTGGCTTTAAAAATACCAGGTCCTACAAGCCTTCACTGGCAGATGTGCCACCACTGTGAGACCACTGCAAAGGGACACTGCACTGGCAGGAGGCTGATCACCACGGCTGCTGCCCTGGGGCAGGAAAAGCACATCCAGAGAGATCCCTCTCCTGCTTCTTTCACAGCCACTACCTGAGGCAGCTCTACGGTTTCCTACAGTCTCCTTTCACACGCCTGATTTGGTGCCTGTAAAGCTCCACAAAGAGCCTTTTCTTAAAACCTACCCCACACCATCACTCCTGTAAATTAAACTGTTTTATCTTCTGTCCACTACATGAAGAAAAGAGTTTATCCCTGTCGCCTAATGCATAAGCTTTACAAAACTGCAAGGCCTTGCATCCACTCTAAGTCTTCCCGTCTCTAAACTAAGCAATCTCAGTCCTTTGCAGGTCCAATTCAATTCCCTCTCGTTGCTCACTTTCTCTCAACGCTGTGCCCAAGGACCTGCAGCCTCCCCAGGGCACAGCACAGTGACCCCTCAGGGATGTTGTCTTACATACAACATGCCCAGGAATTTGACAAGCCCAGTTTGAGTTTTAGCATTTCTAACTGCTGCCTTTCACTCATTTTCTAGCCCATTGTATCTCCAGAGGTGCTCGAGGCCACAGAGACTACTTAGGGAGCAGAGCATCTGACACACAGAAGAGCCCAGGAAAGCTGGGACACAGGATCTTACCAGAGTCTATCAACACACTATAACGGGCAGTAAAGGAGACACAGACAGACTATTTTCACTGGGATATCCACTGTGAGATTTCTCAAGCAGCTGAGTACCCATTTAAGAGTGATTTAATTTAAGCCACTGCTCCTCAGCTTCCTGATAAAAGTTTAATGTGTCAAAAATCTACCACTTGCCTTAATTAGAACAGCCACCCTGTCAAAAAAAGAGGAGATTAGATTTATTGGGCACAATTTGTTCTCAATAAATCCTTACTGGCCAGTTTATTACAATCTGATTCTTGAAATGTTTATGTCTTGAGTAATAACTTGTTCTCGTGGCTTTCTACATAATGAAGCTAGGATGAGTAACCTACAATTTTCCTGACCTTTCTTTTTGGGGGAGTGGAGGTGAAGGGAGAGGTTTGGTTTGGTTTGCCATGGTATTATCAAGTTTTCGTTCTTTAAGACTGAATTTCTCACCCATAAGACAGCCACGTGATGCTCTGGCATTACTTTACTATTTCCTTCTTATTCACAGAACCTCACTGACACAGGAACAGCTACTCAATGGAAACACTCCTCAGACCACTCTTCTCCTGCTTGCAGACAGGAAACAACGGCAGCAACTGCACATTCCCCATGCTGTGCTCCCCCCATTTCTCTGAAAGCACATTTCATTCAGTTTCCCCTTACTTCTAACCCATTTATGCAATTTCCACTATCTAATATCCTCTAGCTTAGCTTGCATTCTTGATTTCTTGTTTCTAATCTTTGTGAAACAATATGACAATCCAAAAGGAAACAAGATCCTGAACAACTCTGACAGTAAGATAAAAAAGAGCTTCTTCAGCTGTGTGTGATGTTCTCTCTTCATGGTTTGAACCTTGAGCTTGCAAATCACATAGAGACCTACTCACACCTTGCCCCCGGTGCTACTGGCTTGTTATTAGCACAGTTTCAGAATAGAAATCACAGTCCAGTAGGGCTTCAGCCCTTTGGACAGCCTTTCTTGGCAGCTCCCAGGTCTTCTGTACTCCTGTCTGCATGGAACAAGTTCCCAAGAGGTGTAGATACCAATTCCTGCAGTTTGTTGAAGTCTATTTTTTTTTTATGTCTTGTTGATATTGCCATCCTTCCCTTCCAAGAATCATGAACTCAATCACTTTGTGATGATTTCCATTCAAATTATCTACCACCATTAGAATCTTACCCATTTCCTTCCTATTAATCAGGACCAAATCTAAATGAGCTTCCCACAGTAATTTTCTCCACCTCAAGAAACTAAATTATCCTCAACATTTATTGCACCTTACTCAAACCCCATTTTCAAAATTGAATTTCTTCACCGGCTTTTCTATAGCATTCCTTACAAATGTTGATGAGGATAATTTTTATATTTTCAGTTAAAATTTCTATAGCCCGATTTTTCCAGAGTACTTGCACTGTGGAGGACCGTCCTTTTAAAGCCAAACTGATTTCAAGCATGGCTATGACTGTTTGCTCTCCTGAATAAAAGTCAGGCCCCAGGATCTAAGGACCATTTTAACTCGTGTCCTTGACTTTGCAACTCAGATAATGCTGTTTGAGAATTTCAGGGGTGCCTTACCTCTGCCTCCACTCCTCAGCCTCCATTCTACTCCCTTACAGGGCCACACAACTCCTACCAACCCGCTCTTACTCCTTCCTGGATCTTGCATCCTTCCTTCCTCTGTCTTTCACCCCCAGGGCTTCCCTGCCCAGGGCTCAGAGAGCTGCATACCACCACTCTCAGGTGAGGGATGAAATCCCTTTTCACTCCTGGAACATGTGCTGTATCTGGTCCAGCTTCCACAGAAAACATTCAGCTTCACACTCTGCTCCTGAGCAGATGGAAAGGCAGAGTCTGGACAACACAAGACTCTGCTCATACAAAAAACAAGGACAAATTTTCTGAGATTTTCTGAGATTTTAGTCAAAAAATCAGTGCCGTCTCCAATACCTTTGGAGAGATAAGACCTCTTAAGTCTTTCACTTGGGCCAGCTCTGGTTGGGTGTTTATGAGGATTGGAAGTGGCAGACCATGGACTGTCTGACACAAAGTAGAGGCTGTCGGAATTTCTTGTTGTGGCACACCATGCATTTTATCCACTTTTACCCCATTTCGTTTCAAATCTGATTTAAGGCATGGGGAGAAAATAGGACAGCTACTACCCAACATTTCATGTAAACTTGTTTAGAGAATTAAGCAACTGTGAAATTTCTAACCTTCCTCCTGGACAATGCCCAGAAGAGAAGCGGCACTTACAGGCACCATCTATTTTCAGAAGGGAGATGAAAAATGTTATTTATTGTTAGTTGCTTGCTTTTTTTAGTCTCCCTGTTTTAAATCTACGCTGACAGACCAGGGAGTACCTCACCCATGCTGAAAGCAGTTACCTCTCCAGGCCACCTTCGCCCCCAGGAAAGCAGGTGACAGAGGAGAATCTATCTGCTGCTCATTCAGAACATTTCGCATTCTGAAACCACCCTACTGATTCTTTGATCCTTTTTTCAATCCACCCTCAAAGACCAGGTAAAACAGATACATTACAGAGACTGCAGTAGACAGTTGCCACCTTTAAGCATCTGAAATGGCAGAGAATCAATAACTTGCAACGACCCCCCTGCTCCTGCCTCCCCAACAGGTGCTTGGATTCAGTGGCACTTCCTTTGTGAATTATGTTGTCCGTCCATCTGTTACTGCCCTGAGTTCAGTGCTGTCTGCACCTCTGAGGCAGGAGATAATCTTCTGCCAGAAGACAGACGGTTGTCTGATTACATTTAAATGTAGGGAAAATGTCAGCTTTTTTATTGTTAGATGGTAAACTCGGATGTATTTCCTCAGATAAACTGCAGACAGCTCAACTGGTAAAGTTCTGTGCAAAGCTGATTTAGCGATTCCATGTTTGTCTAAGTTCTGATTTTATGCTGGTACACAATTAATTTTAAATCTGCCAAGCAATACCTGTTCCTGCTTGATCTGATTAGTAATTCACCATCTGTATATTGCTTTCATTAAATACAACTTTTCTATAAAAAAAAAACAACACCCCAACAACTCACGTATGTATAGCGGCTTTGAAATTTCATTATCCTGCTGAGGTTTTAATTGTGCAATGCAAATTAAAAAAAAAAAAAAGAATCTTGCAATGCAGCCATATCAATAACAGATTTAGTAAAAAACAAACTCCCTCATCTAAGAAGTTTTAATTTAGAATTATATTAAAATGATAACACTGCCAAGGAGGTTAAATAATTAATTTCTTCTCATTTTAATTGTAGACTATTATTTAATAAACAAAGTAATTTACCAGGTAATTTATTCTACTCCTTCATAGGCAGCTCATTTAAAGTCTAAAAATAAATTGCTAATTAAAACAGGATTCACTGTTTTAGAAAGCAACTCATTTTCCTGTAAAATCTAACAAGGACTATGCTAAAGCATCCACTGAGAATCTTTGAAGGGCAAGGAAACTACCAACAATAATGAAATATTCTGATAACTGAGCAGACTTTCATCTGAACAATTAATGAAACAGACAAATTTGTCAGAAAACCCAACACTAGATGATTATAAAGAAATTTCATTGTACACTCGGTGCCTCAAAGTTAACCAACAAGATTAAAGAGATGTTTGGCCCTTGAAAAACCACAAAGCACAGGAGGCACCTGCACAGCCCTGTACGTACAGCCAGGCTGGTCAAGAAAACTACATTTCATATGTGAACAATTCCATGTGCAGCCATACAGCACAGGGGCCTCGGAGCTCTGACTCTGAAGGCAGAAACTCAGAAGGAATTCTTTCCAGGCAGGAAGAATTTACACCTCCCAAGCTGCTCACAAGGATCCCGCCTGCCCAAGAACACCAGCTCAGAAGTCAAGGTCCAAAGCCCTCGTGTCCAAAACCCGCGCAGATGAATGCCCTGAAAATTACTAGACTGGTGTGAACTTCATCTGCCACATGTTTCTAAGCCAATTCTATAATTTCTCCCCCAAATTTTGACTTCTTAAAGGCTTACCAGGCTGACAGGCTGTGGGACAGGGCGTCCACTCACTGAACAGCGTAACAAGGCAGTCCTTCCTGCAGGGGAGGAGACACGGCCGCACCGCCTCAGGCCGGATGGACTCCGGACACCTACGGACCCAAACACGGGTAAAACAAAATAAAAAGTTAAAACTGTGGAGAAGGATTTTATTCCGAAGACTTTCACATACTGCCATATCAAAGACACCACTCCTGGCCAGAGCAAGCCTTATTTTTCTTCTTCTCACTCATGCAACCCAGCTGAATTGAGTACATTTCAAGGACTAAAAAAAAAAAAAAAAAATAGGTTTTTTTTTAAAAAGGGAAGCTCGATGCTTGATGACTACAGGCTAAATGTAGCTCTGTCTGTGACATCAAAACCATAAAGCTCATGGGAGTAAAACAGATATATTTATTACCAAAGAAACTGAGTAGTTATGTTTATAAAGTAGTCCTGTTTTAGCACAATATGCAACAGCCTTCAAACCACCTGTCTGTAAGGGCTGATGACATATTCCTCAACTTTCAACCCCCAAGGAACACAAAAATAGTTTCAAGTGTAATACAGTAAGGAGAGCTCTGTGATTTTCTTCATTCATTTTTAACTCCTACACGGAACACATGTCATACATATTCTAATAAAAGTTTAAGACACAGTAAATATATAAGGACTCAAAGAACAGAAAAGGGACAATTTTCTGGGATCAGGCAGATCTTGCATATCAAGTGGGTGAACGGGAAGGGAATTACTCTTTCTCACTCCTTATTAATTTATATTAAAAAGATCACTCAACAATACTTAGTAACGCATGCAACCCAAATGATCCCATTTGAAGGAGGAATATGCCACTAATTCTTACAAGACAAAAACAAATCTTAAAACCATGGTTCAGCTACTTAAGTGTTTACTTACCCCCTTCAGTTCCATTTCCTCTTACACCACCTCAAAAGTGGAGGGGGCGAACAACTATTTTAGGCATTATATAGCTTTATAAACAATATGTTTAATTAGGTAAAGTTCAAGCATATCAATGCATTTGAGACATACATGAATACCAGATTTCTTTCCTTTTATTTAATTAACCCTGTTAACCTCAAGAATTTTAATTAACTTTACTGAAATCAGCACAGTCTGCTTATACAAACAGGATTGTTTTGAGAGCTACAATAAGAAAGGAAACTCACTTGTAAGTCTCTAGACTCATTAATGGTGCGAAAATAATTAGCAACGTCTTGATTTTTCGATATTAAGGAAAACATCTGTGCCACTTATTTTCCTCATTTAGTAAAGCAAAGCAAAATTTGGGATATTTCTACTGCAGAATACATAATTTTGTTGTGCTGTTATCACATTATGGAAGTTACATAAACCAACCGAACGATACAGATCACACATATGGCACTGCCTTATTGGAGTGTAAATATAATGCAAAATCTATTTACTTTTTCTATTTTATTAGAGCCCTGCTAATAACGTGTTGTTGAACATTATATTCAAATGTATTTTATATTTTCCTCACACGTGTCCTTCAGGGAAAATATTTGCAGAAAACTGTAAATTAGAGTCGCAGAGGAGCTACAGCAAAAAATCTCCACCACGGAAAGTGTGCATTTTGTCTGGATTTACGTGGAAAGTTAAAAAGAGCTGGATATTTGGTTTCTCTACCTGTTACAACATAGTAGTGATGGAGTAGTACCTGGAAAATTAGTCCTGAAATGAAATTATTTCAATGCGGCAGAGTCCATACACTTGCAGAAAATGCCTTTATACATCACGCATTTTATAAAGAAACACTAATAAGCTTTCTTTAAATACCTTTTGGGAGTGACCTGGCCAGAGCTGCTCTTCATGCAGACGACTTTCCTGGTCTGTATGCCCACCCCACAGGTGGCTTCCCCGCTCCAGCTGACGGTGGCGTTGAGCGCGGTCCCCAGCGCGTCCTCGGAGCAGGAGCTCCAGGGAGACGCTTCCCAGAAGAAATGCACGCACGGGTGCTCATTGCAGGCCCGCTGTTCCTGCAGGGCTCGCTCAGGGGGACAGGCTTTTCCACCTGGAAAGGGTCAAGAGAACACGATATCCTTATCTTCTCCTTTCTTAGCAAAAGAAACACATCGCAAAATCTTTTAAAAAGTCAAGTTTGCACAATACGGTCTCTTTTTTCCCCCCTAAAAAAAAATAAATAAATAAAGCTTAAATAAAGCTGTTGACCTTTATGGCTGCAATAACAACCTTCTAAAATATTGTTTCCTCATTAAACTAGCCTTGCATAAAATTGTATTCCAATGCATAATGGAAACAGAAATAGCCAAAGTATATTTCGGAGTTACTTTATTGATAACTCCTACACGCAGCCAAGTTAATTCCGTTTAAATGCCAGTATCACTCAGCAAACATGCAATCAGGTTTAAAGACGAATTAAGCATTATTTTTATGTTCATTCTCCTTGCTAATCTCCCAGGGAGGAACATCTCTCCCTCATATTTGGACTCTATTCACGCGTTGCCTTAAGATTCGAGCAGTAGAGGATGCTGAGCTGTAATGACAGCAGGATGCATCAAATGACACCCACATCTGCAAATCAAGGAGGGCAGAAACTTGAAAGACACGTTTTGAGTATGAAACCTTCACTTCTCTGAAGCAGCATCCTCCAAACTCACGTCCAAAGATTTGGCTAAACTGCGGCACTTTGTCAGCAACTGGTGACAAAGCCCCAAAGTACAGGAGTTTGAAGAGCCTCCCCAGAAGCTGTAACACTCCAGCCAGCAGCCTGAATTTATCCATAAAAGCAGACGATCGTAGCTCAAAAGCTACGCAGAAATGCAGTGAAATTTAACAGTAAGCGTTGTCATTTTAGGAAGAAAGAAGTAAAAATTACTAAAATCAAAACTGTTGTCCTCCAGGAGGGAGAACCTGGACAACTTGGGGCACAGCCAAAGTGCTGCAGGTTTTGAAAGAGCTGAAGCGTTGGGGCCAGACACCACGAGGTGCAGAGCACCTTTACACCCTACCAAAATCAACCGGAGCTGAAGGGATGTCGAAGGGATGCCCATTACCTGGCAGGACTGACCCTCCTGAAATAAGGCAAGGCCTCAAATGGCCATAGTAAATAGCAGTGAGAAAAGAAAAAGAGAAAGAGAAATTACCTAACCCACTGGATAATCATGTCACATTACCATTCATCCTTTCATGAAAATGGACTGTTCCACACAGCGTTCAGTCTCAGAAATGTTTAGTGTGACAATGGAGTAGAAAATGCCCCAGGTGACTTACTTCCTGAAGAATTTGACTTGGCAGAAAAAATGCAAACCACTTATTTTTCTTGTGTGTTTGAGCACATCTTAAAAATAAATAATTGTAACAAGCAAATGGCAAAATGCCTGATCCATTTGGAAGGAAAAAAAAAATCTAAAGAAAACATCTAACTCGAATTTTGAACTTCCCAGGGAAAAATTAGGGTGGCTTTTTTTCAAAATTATGTTAGTTACAGTATGTTAAGGAAGCTCTCCTAAACACAAGAGAGTAGTAACGAGGCAGTTTTAACTTAACGTTGTAAGAAATGCCACACGGCAAATCCAACCTGGCCTGCAACACCGCAAGCAGGAGATGCTGCTTATAAAGAGCACAACGTCCTGGCCGCTTCTGCAGTTCATTGACAACTTTTATACAAAGAAAGCAGGACAAAGTGCCTCTGCCTGGCCATTCCAGCAGCCATTTACAGATTTTTTTATGATGTTCAGCAGTTCCTACAATTCATTTTACACCTGCTGAGAAAGCCTGCTCCACGATCTCCTCTTGCACCGAGCTTCAGAAGTTTGCTGCGTAAAGAATTATCTTTTAAAACCTGATTTAAATCAGGTCCCCCAAGTTTCATCAACAGCTTCCTGGTTATCATATTCTGGGAGCAGGTGAAGAGCTTGGAGAAAATGACCCAAAATTTCTGTAAGTCCTCCAACAGCAGAGCCACAGCTGACCCCTCCTTCACTGACAGAGGGCCACGAAATGGCCCTTGCAGAGGTACCAGAGCTCTGTAGAAGTCAGGTGCTCAGCTGTGAGCTGGATATGAAAAAGGTAGAGAAAGCAGGTAATTGAACATTGCCTTAATACTGCAGTGACAATGGCATTAACTCCACTTCCACTCTCCCAAATTTCAATCACTGTCTACACACAGGTGTGTGACTCTGCAAAACAAACTGTTACACCATTGCTAAAGATGCACAGAAAAAGTCAGGGAGTTTGATTTCAATAGTTAATTATTCCTTCCTGAGAACCTTCAAGTATTCAGTTCAGAGTACACCATTTTTAGGTTAGTGCCTTTCAGGTTGAGGTGACTGTACTTCTGTACTTCCAGAATTCACTCCTTCACAATTTCACTCTCATAGTTCCATGTTTTATCTGGTATTTGGATTCCATGGAAAATATGAAGCCAACTGTGTTTTCATTTTAATTATTCTCTAGCTCATAGACTTTTTTAGTAGTAGTTATTATCATTCAATCAACAATTATTTCCATCCTGAAGGGTCCCAATTTTCTTCACAAGTGCTTATGAGGATGTTTATGTGAATACAGACCTTTCACATGAGTAAGGGGTTGCAAGATCAAGTCCTTACATTAGCCCAGAAACAGTGGGTGGCTTTAATGATAATTTACAAAATAGCACTTAACAGAGCCTGTCCTGAACCAGATTTGCATCTAAAAGTGTTTTGCTGCTGCATTAACTGCACCTAGTTTTGGCACTAGCAGGTATTTTGTGTCAACAAGGCTTTAGTCTGTTGGACCTCTTCACATTTCATGAATTTTTATGCACTTGATCCAAGACCTTTCAAATCCTGTGTGATAAACTAACACATAAATTAATTACCATGTGTGTAACTGTATTAAACACTACACTTCTAGTACAAAATGGTTTGTTTAAAGAGCTGGTCACTGATGTTAATACGTAAAAAAACAGACACATGATGTGCCCATGAAGATCCAGAAGAAATGACATATTTATCAGGAGGTATTTACTGACTAAAGCAGAAAAACAAGCAGGTCAACACATTCCAGGTCTACATTTAAAAATAAAAAAAAAGGCAGGTCCTTTTCCATTTCCTCATTTTTCACAGCTCACTGGTTTTAAATCATTACTAACATGTTCCCATATAAAGACACTTGCATGACGAGCCTGTCATGCAGCAATTTTACTGGTAGAGGATGAAGCTCTTCAGAACCAAATTCACACCCAGACAGGCCCTCAATAGACAGCAATTCAGAGGCTGAAGTAAATAGTTTTGAACTGTGACAGAATTTCTCCAAGTGACACATGAATTCCAGCCCGCCACGATCTCTCAGTCTCGAGGCAGAGACAAGCATTCAGTATGATTGATCCTCGATTCCTGCAGAACTGGGATTAGCTCTGATCTAAACACAGTTTGGCTCAGGAATGCAAGTCAGTGCATGAATGGAACAAACAGTGATTAGCCCAGAAACGTTCAGCACTCACCCTCGGCTGGAAGGGCCAGGATGGACCTGCTCCTGCTTTGACTGCCCTCGGCGTTTTTGCTGGAGCAGGAGTGGGAGCACGGGGACCACGGGGACCACTCGCTGACGACGCAGTCCCTCGCACAAGGGACTTCACAAGCCACCACCTCGGGGCGGGGAAGCTCTGAGCAGAGGTGGTGTGGTACTTCTTCACCTGGAGCAAATGAAACAAGACAGACATGGAGGGAGGCACAGCTTGGTTCAATACCCACAGCCTGCATCAAACAGACTGACTTCATGTCAAACGTCCACCTGCCCGTGGAGGAATGTGCTACAGAACAGCATGTGGTGAGGCTGCAGGCTGGAAAGTGTAATACTTGAACAACTAACTTAAAAATTTATTCGGGAAAGCAAAGAAGAAAAAAACGTGTTTCAAGCTCGGTGTGTGACATCTTGGCTGCAGTCCACTCTCTGAAGCAGGTAAGCAAAAGGAATGAGACAATTTCATCAACAGAGAGCTGTATTACATCAAACATATCAACAGAACTAGTGATCACTGCCCCATATTTTCTAGCAATCTCTACCTACAGAACCTATTTGCCACAGTACAAATTGTGTGGGTCCCCAAAGAAGTCAAATTTCTTTTTTTCTGCAGGCCAGAGAAGTATCTGGCAGACGTTTTGGTCCTTCCACTTCAGCCTCACCAGAATGAACCACTCTTACTTCTGACTCTTGCTTCTCACCCAAAAACCAGGAGATCCAAAATTATCAATCTGTTAGGCCACCCCCATCCAAGGGAGCAATGCATTCTGCTGCAGATGAACCAAGGGACCTGGACCAAAGCACAACTCCTGAGGAGAAGCATCTTTTCAAAAGCCCTTTCAACAACAAGGTAGGACAGTGGGGACTGGTGAGGAAAAACCCATCAATCAAAAGAACCACCACCAGAATGAGCAGCAAAAGAAAGCACATGAGGGATGCGACGTGGAATACAACACACAGGGAACTATTGTTTTTAGAATGGAAAAAAAAAAAAACTTTTTTTTTAAAATAATAACGGAAAAGTCCAGAAATTTTAGTAATTAAATAGAATTTGCAAGGACATCATGATTCATAAAAATTCATAAAATGTAGCTCTTTTAGTACTGAAGTACACCTAGTATCTTACAAATCCATTTTAAGCCATGAATAGTCATGCCTGACTTTGTTACACTATGTCTTAGTATTTCTGGATCCTCATGAAATTTCAGCTACATATCTGAAACTTCTGGAAGCTCGACTGTTTATAAACAAAAGGGTCACACCACGTTACCTCCTCTTTTGCCCTTATAATAGTCACAAACCTCTCCTTCAAGGTTTCTTTGATTATGAACCGAGGAAAAAAACATAATGACTATCCAGGCTTAATTATAAGGAAGAAAAAAAAATTACAATTTATAATGGCAGAAAGTGCCTCTTTCACCTCATGCTCCAGCAACAGGCTCCGTAACAAGGCAGCCCGGGAAGCAATTATAACTGGGAGGGCAGAAAACTGTGCTGCTTTTACAAGAGTCCACATCTACGAGTGAGTAAATAAGAGAGGCAGGCTGTGAGCACATAAAGCTGTCAACAGCACAGCGCTATTATCTGCAGTTGCATCCCTAAATGAAGACAGGCTCATCGCCCTCGAGGCACAGATAAAACTTTTCAAGCGTATTATGAGAAGGAACAGCGGATCCAGCAGGCAATCAGACTGCAAGATATGGTTAAAAATACTTTAGTTTTATCCTCCCTTTCCTTCGTGCTCACCTGGAAAGGCTCGATGAGCCCAGTTTTTGTACCACTCCCCCCCCACACAGCTTCATCCATTGGTGCTGCAATTGGCACCCCAAAAACCAAGCTGAATCCACTTTGACCAGCCCCTGTATCGTCACTGCTGCTTTGGATGCTCACCTAATGCTGAGAACTACCTCCAGAAAAAAAAAAACCAACAATGTGAAAACAGCAAATAAACCTGTAAGCCTTATTCCAGCTGTCTTCCCGAGTCACTTAAGCGTCAAAATCCCCGCTAAGGTTTTGACAGCTTGTCTGTACAGCAGCAGGTAACGGAGGGCGGCCTGGGCAGGCTGATTTAGGAGTCAATGGTACAGCAGCAGCAAGAGATTACATGCTTTGGTGAAGCAGGGTGCAACACCTGTCCTCCTCTCCCATCACTGACAGGGCAGCACGCGGACAGCCAGGGACAGGCTCAGATCCAGACGGGATGAGAAGGGACACTGGCCCTGAGAGCACGGCACTCATCCCTCCATCCACAGCACAGATTATCTCTGCTACACCAGGACTTTGGGGCCAGAAAGTGTCATGTTGTTCACCAAATTCTGAATTTAGCCCAATTTTGTCCACCAATCTGTTCTACAGATCTAAGCATCAGAGAAGAACTACTTCTTGAAAGCCAAGAGAGCCTTTCCACTGATTTGATCTGACTTTTAAAAACCCAAGCCACTCCTCTCGGAAGGTGATTTAAAACACTTGGGGCCCCTTTGGGGTGGCTTACTCCACCCATAAGCTCACATGCCACACATTCCGGGGTGACCACCGTGTGGAGAAGGGAGGCAAAGGAGGAAAATACACTTTCAACTTCTTCCTGCCATGATTTCTTTTCACACTGGATTTACAGCAGGTGACAGCAATAGCACCACTGCAAACAGAGGCTGCAATTCACAGTTCCTGGGCAAAGAAAGGAAGCTTTGTGCTTTGTTAGAAAGAGTTTACCACCGGGTGCATGAAGGTACAATTCAACACTCACTTTGATTTACTTTATAGCTGCATTCACCGTGTTCAGGTTTAATTACTGCCTTCTATTACTGCAGAAGGGGAATTTCTTCTGTACCAGCTGCCTGGCAGAGAATTCTCAGAAAACTACTGTACACTACAAAGGGAGGTAATAATCTTTCATTTTCCATGAAAAATACTAGAACAGGATATAGCTGAAGTGTGCTTTATGCATCGTCGCAGATTTAAAGGGAATATTAAATTCTCAAGAGCTTCCAAACTGTCCACTCAGTACCTTGAAGGTGCAATTCTTATCTCACATCTGCTGAATAATCTTTCTGGATCTTTCCATAATCTTTACATGCGCAAGCGTGTTCCATGGGGCCAGAAGGGGGATCCACCCAAATGTACTGAGGGAGCTGGCAGAAGGGCTCACCAAGCTACTCTCCACCTTTTACCAGATGTCCTGGCTATCCAGGAAAGTCCCAGAGGTGACTGGTGACTGGAGGTTGACAAATGTGACACCCAGCTACAAGAAAGGCTGGAAGGAGGATCCAGGGAACTTCAGGCCTGCAGCTTGACCTGGGTACCAGGGAAGGTCATGGAGTAGATCATCTTGAATGCCATCACACGGCATGTACAGGACAACCAGGGGATCATTCCCAGCCACCATGCATTTAGGAAAGGCAGGTCCTGCTTCACCAACCTTCTATGACAAGGTGACCCACTGAGTGGATGAGGGAAGGGCTGGGGATGTGCCTTCCCAGACTTTATCAAAGCCTTGGACACCACTTCCCACAGCATTCTCCTGGAGAAACTGGCTCGGATGGGTGCACTGTTCGCTGGGTAAAAACCTGGCTGGATGTCCAGGCCCAGAGAGTGGTGGGGAATGAGTTACATCCAGCTGGGGCCATCACCAGTGGTGTTTCCCAGGGCCCAGCACTGGGGCCAGCCCTGTTTAACATCTTTATTGATGATCTGGACAAGGGGATTGAGGACACTCTCAGTAAGTTCACAGATAACATCAAGTTGGGCAGGAGCGTGGATCTGCTGGAGGGCAGGAAGGATCCGCAGAGGGATCTGGACAGGCTGAGGCCAATTGTGTGAGGTTCAACAAGGCCAAGAGCCGGGTCCTGCATTTGGATCACAAAACTCCCAGGCATCTCTCCAGGCCCAGTGGAAAAGCACCTGGGGGTGCTGGTCAGGATCAGCCGAGAGCAAGAGCACAACCAGACACCATCACCCGAGAGCACAACTCACACGATCCAGCTGCTGATCTGCCTGAGGTACACGCACTGAAACAGCACCCTCAGCACCCCCAGAGCCCAGCAGATCCCCCTCACACACTCTTTTATTTCATGCCTTAAGCACTGATTGTTCTCAGCCTCACTGAATGCTTGCTTTCCTAAAAGAAGCTGTAGCTTAAGAAAATGTTACAGTTTTCTATTCAAAATGCTTTATTGCAAGCATCCTGACCAACTCTAATGGCATTTTTTAAACTGATTGCCTTGTACTTGAATAGTTTAGTGATTACAAGGCTAAATACTCAAGATATACTCACCAGATAGCATTTCATGGGAAAGATTTCATCCATTTTCTTCCATGTCAGGGTGTAATAATCACAAAAGAGAAGACAAGCACGGCGTTTGTGTAAATATATTTGCTAACAAAGTAGCTCATTACCTAAGGTACTGGTCCTTCACCTGAATTCTTTAACAAGGTCACAGAGAAGCACCATTCTGAGTGGAATTTTTCATTCACCTAAAAGCAAAATGAATTCTTCCCAAGAAGAGAAACAAAATAAGGAATGACCTAAAACCCTCCTTGAACTAAAGAGCTTGGGGTTTTTCCAGAAACTTAATTTTTTTCTTCATTGTCTTTTGCATTCCAGAAGGAGAAGCCACTCCCACAGTCCTGAGGAAAGCACTCCATGGTGAGGCACTGAACCAACAGGAATGTTTTGTTTGGAATCAGTCCAACATTAAACTGCACCTGTCTATTTTACACCCTGCCTTGCAGCCCTGGTGCATTGTCTCATTCTTCCCAGTGACCTGTTGTGCCCATCTCCCGTGACACAGTTTTTAATTACTCCTGCCAAAGACATCCCTCCTGGCTCAGGAAAAAGGGAATGTCCACTGCACAGGAGACGACTAAGGCAGCAAAAATAAACATCCCATCAGGCAGCAGGAATCGAAAGATCAACTCAATAACAAACCAGGTGTTCTCCTTTTGACATTCAATAATATAATACAACGCTCAATTTTTAGAAAGAAAAATTTCAAAGTCACTTTGAAGTTTTCAGGTTTGCACACGTGTGGAGCCTCAAGTGACCTCCATGATGGGAAAAGAGCCAAGATGAAGGAATTGCATCTCAGACCGTTCTGCACTGCTACGTAGAAGTTCAGAAAATTTATTTTTTGCACAAATGACTGCTGCAAAAATGCTGCATATTTAATGACAATTACCGGTTTGCCATCAATATTTCTCCTTGTAGCATTTCAAATTATTCAGTGGAAATAATGAAGCTGTCATCTAAAATACTATACGTGTCGTAAAATTTTACATCCCACTTAAATCTCAGAAAAGAATGACAATAAACTTTGATTAAATACTTGCCTGTAACAGAGTAAGATGTCAACAGGCAGCAGTAAATTCGGAGGGATTCCTATTGACTGCATGCCAGTTTGCTGAGAGCAACTGCATGCAGAGAAACTGTGTGCTGGCAGGATCCTGGCCTGGGCATCTCATCAACTAAGGAAAATGTTACATTTAAACGCAATAACAATCAAATTACAATAGGAGAAATTTCTTATAACCATCCCGAATGTCTTCATCTCATCACCACGTCACAGATTTATTTTTTTTTTCCCCCATGTTGCACAACCAGCTTTAGAGAAGAAAGCATCCAGGGCTCGCCGTGCTCAGTCATCTCCGGCAGATGAATGTCACACACCACTGAAATCCTGGCTCCTGGTTGACTTTGCTTAATGCCAGTCAACAGGTAAAACATCGGAGAAGAGAGGTGTCAGTTTGTCAGGGAAAGCAGTGGTGTATGGAATAAATTTAATTGCACTGGTCCATCACTATTATCAGAGCCCCACGGAGGGGAAGAGGGATGCAAAAGCGATGAAGAGGAAGGGAGGTCAAGAGCGTGAAAGAAGGTGAAGCTGTGAAATAGAACAAGCCAGTCACGACAGACAAGAGGAAACAAACACAAATAAACCAGGACATTCTTTGGGGGAGAAAAAAAACAAAAGAGATGAGACAATCCTTAAGGTTTTGAGTCAAAAGACTTGGTCAAAATGCAACTACAAAAACATTTTTAACCACATAATGCACAATGAAGAAAAAGGGAATAACAACGCAGGAGTACAAGGAAAAAGGAAAGGAAGACAAAAAATACAAAAATTGAACAGATGCAATGATAATGAATATGGAAAAGAAATGCATGTCTGGAAATATGTTACAAAATCTCCGTAAAATCAAAACTCTCACCCAAATCCCTGCATCACTGGCCACGATCCTGTCCCTTACTTTTGCCCAAGCGATAATTACAGAGGTTATGAGAAAAAGATGATGATGAGTATAGGAAAAAAAGCAGTATCTGTTTTTCTTCCCTATACATTCTCTACTGCAATTTGGACTGTTTATCCACAATTATTTTCTCTCTTTACGTAAATGCACTTAGAAAACTGATTTGTGGCTCCAAGGAAGCTCCACAAAAGCTCAGCACGGGAGAGGCACATCAGTGAGCAGCTGCCAGGCCTGCAGAGAAGGTCCCAGAACACCTCGGTGCAGCATTGCCACGCTCAAGGTTAAAATAACCAACACACCTGCAGGAGGTTACCTACAGAGAGATCAGCTCTGGCGTGTCTCCTACCCCGCACGAGAAAGACAAGTTGTCACTTAAAGGAATTTGCTGCACCTTCACCTGCTGAGCTTGGGCACGGAAGCAGAATTAGTTCTACCTCGCGGCTGTTTGCACAAACCCTCCTGAATGAAAGAGAAATTGCTCAGGTGGCAGCTGAAAGTAAACATGGGTTCACTGTATCCCCAGAGAAAAGCACAGAAATTCAGGCTGCTGTTCCTAATAGTTAACATAGCGCAGCAATCTGAAAACCTAAAGTCTAAGAACATAACATAATCCATATTAGTGTCCTACAGGGGTTTTTTCCCTCTCTTTCTTTCCAATTTTTTCCTTTCTTTCTCCATTATCCCACCTCCTTGTAAATGAGGGAATCTACACAGGTGGGTTGATCAAGACTGATTGCAATTAAGATTTATTGTTGAAATTGCTGCTATGGTATAATTGAAACAGGTGTCCCTCTATTTCCTTCTCTGTACTGCTTTGTTCCAAATGCTAAACAACACAAAATATTGTAGAAACCAATTACACAAATAAGTCCAATGTATTAAAATATTATAAAATATACATCTATATTCAAAACTTTGAGGAAAAACGTATTGTGGACTTGTTTATTCCAATAGTGTACAGCGTCCACTCCATCTTGTATCTTCGCAGTGGGGCAGAATAATTTTAGTGGAAGCATTCAGGCATTTTAGTCCAGAAAAAAAGAAGGTGGCATTTTATTCCCAATGCATCACACCCGTAAATTTCCAAACATTTTATTTCTGAAGACTTGAGGCGCCATCTTCAATCTCAAAACTTGAAAAAAATGTATAAGGGGCTTATTGCAAAGGGCAAACTAATTGTGCTCTCACACAGCCACTGACCCCAAAAAGAAAATGTTGTGTTCACACATGGAAAAGTGCAAAGCTTTTGTATCTTCTGGTTTGATTATTATGATTTTTCCTCAGATTATGCTACTCTTAATAATGACGTGCCTCGCTCGTTTGCTCGTAAGCATGAGAAACCTATGGCTGCCTGATATCCAAGTGATATTCCCAAAGTAAATTGGCAATTTGCAATGTATTGGGAATAGCAGACCCTTTTCTCTTGTAGCCCCAGAAACCACCCCAAAAGTGAATTGGCATTGACATGGGACACTGAAAATTCGTAAACAATAGTGCAGCAGATGAGGTTGATCTAAGTTGGCAAAAGTCTTGTTTTCAGATACAGCGAATGCTAATGATAATAAATAATTGGAAATACCATCTGGACTCTTTAAAAAACATCTTTCTCCAAGTCTGCAATTGAATCTCTACAAAAAGAGGATCAATGCAAAAGAAAATGAAAACAGTAAATTAAAATTAGATTTATGCCAACTACTTAAAACTAAGAGCTCATTTAGAAGCAGTTAACACAAAAATGTGTTCTAGTTCAGCTGCAGAGTCTGGCCTAAGCCCATAAAGCAACGCTGAGAGCTCCCACTATCCATCAGGAAATGTTCAGAATCTGCAGGACCAAATACTAGGCTATTTTTTATTTTTATTATTACTACTATCTTTTTCAATTTTGTCTCTAATTGATCCACAAATCTCAGAACCGAGCTTTTAAAAAGCGCAATAAGGAAAAAAATACACCCAGTACCACAGATGATGATCAGTCAAGGGTCCAGATAAATGTCTGAGATCTGTTCTTGACCAAAACAAAACAAACAGCGAGCCACGACCTTCGGTTCTTGAGGAGAACTTCCCACTGTACACACAGGTTTAGCCAAGTACCAACTGTGCCTGTAAAGTGCATTAGACATTTTTCAGCTGGGTTCAGTTACTTCTGGCTAATGTACCCTGACCTCTGCTTGAACCATTTTTACATAATAAAGCTGTGAATTTTAGACAGAGTGTTTAATTCCCACTGTATTTTGCATAGATCATTTAGTACTTAAAATGGGGATAAATCAAATGTAGGAAACACAATATTAACAATATTTTCTGTGTGCTTCCACTTCGCCTATGAGGTGGAACTTTAATTACATCATTAATAACAATGCCTGAATTTTCAGTCAGTAGTGCATCATTCCTCTAGGGCCATTTAAACTGCATTTGGTCTCCAAACTGCTCCACCCTCTGGAACTGGTTCACTGATTATATTGGAACAGCAGCCTCATCCTGCTTACATCTCAGCTACCACGGCACCAAGGGAAGAATTTAAAGGTAGGAACCACTTATCATGACCTAAAACGGTTTATTTAGAAAAGTGTCCTGGTATTTTCTGTCTCCAGAAAGTTTCTATAGACTTAAAGCTGACACTTGTTTTTGGGAAGAAAAAAAAAACCGCTAAAAAAAAAATCCATCAATGTTTTCCCCAATTATTCAGAGTCCAAATTGTCTGAAAAACGTAACAAACATATATATATAAAAAAAAAAATTTGGTCTGTGCGCACCTACGGCTGCTGGATTTTCCCAACGGATAAAACTAAAACCTGAAGACCGTATGAATAAATGACCATAAAAAGATCATTGCCAATGCTTTGGTAGTGCCCTCATGGTGTGCACTGGGCTCACAGAAAGAGAAGAGAGGGAGGCGACAGAGGACAGCGTAAAAGGAGGGCAAGGGAAGAAAACCCAGCAGAAGGAACTGCCTTTGTTGTCAAAGGTTCACCAAGCTGGGGCTGTCTCAGAGAGGCTGAAGGACCACGTGCTGAGGTGAGAGCTCAGACAAATGATGTTTGCTGAGCTCAGAGCCCCTGTGCCAGCAGCTGCCCTCCCACACTGACCTGGTCCTTATTTGCTCCAAAGTAGAAAAGAAAAAAAAAAAAAATGAACCCCAAAGGGCACAGATTGATACCAACCAGTCATCCCATAGCAGATTGTCCAGCTCCTGTTGGAGAGCTGCTGTTTTAACTTTGCCACCAGATTAAAGGAAAACACAGAATCGGTAAATGGAATCGAATGAACGCACCTCACCCCATTTTTAAACACCCCGAAGTGCCGAAGCTGTCAGGAGACATTTGGACATGCTCTTCACACATAAGAATAGAAACACCAAAAGAGAAGAATATCCGGCTAAAATTTGGTTTTCTACCACTAAATTTCTTTGTGTGAAAAAAGCAATAACCTCTCTGCAACTTAGAAAATATTTTTGTTCTGATTATTCAGCTATTAAAATAGGAAAGTGTCGTTTTATGACAATTGCTTTCGGCAGGAGATATTTTACACTTATATTTGCAAGGAATAGGAATATAAGGAAGAACAATATTAAAACCTTCAGCGTTAATCTCTATTTTCAAAGCTAAGCACATTTTGACAAACTTTCTAATAGACACTGTTCAAAATTCATAACATATATGAGCATGATTACATTATTCTAATTTATTTTTTCTCCCCCCATGCGTAGCAATAAAATTTTACCTTTGAACTTATATTTATTGCAACTTTTACTCTATGGAGGGCATGCAGGCACAGAAATATAATAAAGCTCTGCTAATTCCATACATTATTGAAATCCTAACAGTGCAAATGGTATCTTACTGTCTTCATGCATACTTAAAATTTCAATCCAAAACCTATTTCATTAAAAGGGATGGTTAAGCAACAGTATGTGTTTCTTATACATTTGTAAATTAATGTAGCAGAATTGTATTTTATATATTCAGGAAAAAATTATGTAATACTAGTGTTTGTTTAGGTGTTGTAAGCAAAAACTTGATAGATGATAAATAATTGAGAGCTCCATCCATCAGACTCCCAAGCACTATAAAAATACAGAGAGGGGAAATGTTAGAGAATAACCTTTGCTCACCCATGGGCTGCTGTAAATTGGATCTAATTCCAGCGGTAAAAATCCCATTGAATTCCCCAAACTGGGAAGTGTACAGCTATGCAGGATTGCTTTGAACTTAAGGAAGCACAAAAGGAATTTAGACCAGGAAGATTGGGGGGTCACCCATAAAACAATGACACCCAGCCAAGGAAAACATGAGGACTAACATACAAGAGAATGGGGCATCTCTTAACCTGGTGAACAGAAGAGCAACTGATCCAGCAATCCAAGCGAGTGAGGGAGCAGCTCCTGCAGTCAAGTACATGACAAAGTGTAAAAGTTGACTCCAACTGCAAGTGCAATATTGGCACGAGCTCCTTTCTCCTCGCAAAGGTCACTGCGCACATTAGCTCCAGCTCCAGTGATTAGCAGCTGAGATAGCAGCGCTCGCACGCTCCTCGGAGTCGTCAGGAAAAGAGACAAGGGGGTGACTTTCTGCATGCCATGTCCTCATCACATTCCTCGTAATTGCCCAGTCACAGATAAGGCACAAATAGGGAAAAAGGAGCAGAACAGAGTCCTCTGAAAACATTAACAGAAACAACAACCTTTACGTTTGGCACTGAGGCATCAAAAATGATAGCTATTATTACTGCTGTAATTACATGGCTGGGACTCAGAAGAACTGCATTTTGCTTCCCTGGAAACACAGCCACGTGTTTGACATGTAAACCCTCAGGAACAGATCTCCCCACCACAGCCAGTTTGCAGAATGCCTACGGGACCTGAAGGCACGCTGCCAAAAATCTTCCGAAGAGCTCCCAAACCCATGGGGTCTTCCTGGAGGCAGACCATGCCAGCTCTCAATTTTGGATCAAATTTAAGCTACCGAGCCATTCTGTGCCACAGCAAACCCAGACAAGACGAGTCAAGCCTCACCTTTGCATGAACTCCTGCCACCAAGCAGCAAACAGCTCACCACAGCAAACTACGACGGTGTGTCTCTCCTACATGAAGGTGAACTTTCAATATCAGCTACCCCAGCTACAGAGCCAGAATTCAAGAAAATCCTCAGTAATGGGGTCTCAACCATGTCTGGCTTAGAGAGGAACGCTCACTTTTAAAAGTAAGGAGAAATATTTTTCTCTGAAACCAGATAAGCAGAGCAAACTTTTTACCTGGTCTCAAGCAGTTAGTTGAAACATATTCCACTACGGACTTGAAGTCACCTCACTGGCAACACAACATATTGAAAACCAGCAGGAAATGTTGAATTAATACATATATGCTAACAAGCACTCCTACTGCCATGAATGTTTAATCCAGTTTTTCACTAGCTGACACAGTCCCCCATGGCTGCTCTGTGGTTTTGAAGCTTTGAGACAAGGGAAGAACTAGGAGGAAAAGGCTGTAGAGCAGGGAACCACAGAAAATCAGTCAGAGGGAAAAGTCTCTGGAGAAAGCCCGGAGCAGAACACTCACAGCACAAGAGGCAAGGCAGAAATGTTAACAACTGAAGTGGGATGGAGGAGGGAGAGAAGGGCAGGAATGTGAGGACCGGGGAAGCCAGCCTCTCTCTTCAGCAGTTGTGGGGCTACATTTGGATGATGTGTAGAATGCTTCTCAGCAACGTGTAAGATTTTAACATTTATGTTAAATGTATATTATGTTAATAGACAAAGAGATGCAAACAGAATGAGTTTTCAGAGACAGTGCAATTCTGGCTGACTGCACAGGGTAAGTTATCACACACTGGAAAAAAGGAACTTCTACACACCTTTGGGGTCTTACCAATACATCTTAATGTTCTGGACCATGACAAATGATTGGATAACAACTCTTACTCCCCTTGTCATCATCCATCTTCTTAGGAGGCTTATTTCTTCAAATCCTGATGATGAACCTCTGTAGTCACTTATCTGAGCAGTGAAAATTTATTGCCTTTACCAGAAAATGAAATTCTCTTCCAGGAGAACTGCACTGGACACAAAAGGGCAAATTTCCACCCTGGAGTAAATGGATGCATTTTCTTTCTCCTTAGTGGAAACTATATACATTTATCCAATGTCAGGATTTGGACCAAAGGGTATCTCCTCTGTTAATAAGAATGGCTAATTTCCAATTAAATAAGCTTACAGATCACAGAGATGCCCTAATGAGAAAAAAAAAAAAAAAGAAAAAAGATGAGGCCACATACTAATCCTGCTTTCACTGCACATATTTAACAGGGCTGCCAAAGCACAGTCTCCAAAATACTTACTAATTACACTGGATTGCCTCCAGCCGCTGTCACTGCCAGGGAATGGGCAAACTTTGCAATAAACCAACCCACCAAGAGTTCAGAGATGATATTATTATTTTGGGATAGCCTTGAAGGGGTCAAGAAATAAGAGACTAAAGCAGTGCAGGGCTGATTTGGACAGAAAATAGCCTGTGGACTTCGTAAGCAGCTACAGAAAAATATTTTGGCACAGCTGGGAGCAGCTCCCAAACTGGCAAGCTGCAAAAGTGCAGACTAGACACTCCACAGCACCGTGCTGGAATTAAACACACACTGTCCCCAGCAGTTCCAGAACCTGTAGTGCAGACCAGAGCGTAAAAAGAAGAAAAGCCATAGGGCAGAAGCCTATAAACTCTGCTGAAATAATCCACACGTGTCGTCTTTTTTGTGTATTCAGTGGCAAGACATGGCACCCCAAGGGTGGTTGTTCCCAGCACAGGGAGAGCCCAAACACCAAAGGATGACTGGAAGACCTGAAGGCACATCACTAAGAAAATCAAGTTCCTACTTCTGTCAATCAATAACGAGAACTAGCAAACGTGTGCAGGTGGCATGTGACCTTCACGAGAAACAGCACCAGGAACAGCCTCTGCAGCCTTCTCATCAAGCTGCAGCTCAGCCAGTAATGGCTGGAGTCAAGAACCTCCATTCCAGCTTTTTACTGCAAGAAGGGTTGAGAGAACTGCAGGTGCCCAGAGCGACACCATAAATATTGATCACAGTGCTCATTCCACTTCATTAGCCATGGAGCACACAATGCTTCCCAAGGGAGAGGAAAAGGCAGGCCCAATTTTAATCACACTGTCACACTAAAACGCAAACCTTGTGGAATATTATTTTAATTACTGCTGCTTATTCATACCAATTTCAGCCTATTAAAAAAAAAAAACAAAAAAAAACCTGTTTCTGGACAGTCAAAACTCTGAACTGCCAGAGAGGTACATCCACACTACATGAATCAGCCCAGTGTAATGATACCCAAGTGAGCTCTGCGATCAGCAGAAGGCAGTTTTTCAGCCCAGCACCTCACCCTGGGCTCCTCAGAAGCACAGGTCATTAACCAGCAGGACTTTTGCTGCCACAGCTGTGGTGTTTCTGAGCTACAAACTGGTGTCTGGCAACGAAGGGGCCCTATAAACTGAGTATCTAATTCAGACTGACTGACTGCACTGGGCTGACCCTGCCCGGGCACCAGCTGCCCAGCAAAGCCACTCTGTCACTGCCCTCCTCAGCTGGGCAGGGGGACAGATTATCATGGATTATCATGGATTATGGAAGGTTCATGGGGTGGGACAGGGCAGGGAGGGATCACTCACCAGTTACCATCACAGGCAAAACAGGCTCCACTCAGGGAGATTAGTTTAATTACCAGGATAATGAGCAATAAAACCAAATCTTAAAACACTTTCCCTCCCCCCCTCCAAGCTTCACTTTAATCCCGATTTTCTCCTCCAGAAGCCACCCCTGTAGCTCACTTGCTACCAAAACCTTGCCACTCAAAGCCAATACACCTACATCGTACAGTGCATAAATCCTAAACCATTTAACCTTCAAAAATATATGTCTGGGAACACTGCCAGAGAATATTTGAAAGGGATTACAGTAAATGTATTAGTTGTCACTAAAAATTAAAATATGGATTTCAATTGAAACTCCATATAAGGGGGACTTTTCCCCCCAAAATCCGTTAGTTAGCAGCCATGCTGAACGAAGGGGAAATTGTACAGTCAGCTCAGACTACCCAGGGCAAGCTGATATATTTTAAAAGCTACATTTTTATCTATCGAAATAAAACATTTTACTTTTTTATTTTTCTACTTTAATCAGAATATAACCTCATTAAATGACAGTGTGTGAAAAGAACATATAAACTAGAAAGAAAATATAAAAACTTTCTGAATAATTTAATGTTTATTGCTTTTAGACTTTGATATTCTGGTCTTTACTACTTAAATGCAGTTTAAATGTATTACTTGCCACGGCCTTTACGTTAAACCCACTAAGTCTGCAATTTGTGATAAAACTCCTTATCTCCCTCTTTCTGAACCTCCGCAGAGATCCAAGGTTAATTTGCAGATAATATTACTTCATGAAATAATTATCTTAGTCTATAGTACTTAAAATAGCTAAACTCAAGAAAGGCAGTTCAGCAAAGGAAGCTGTTAGGGCTGCAGGATGAGGCTGCTGATGGGGCACACGCATCCCCACCTGGCAGCACCTTCGGTGGGGGGCAGAGCTGGGGCAGCCACTCCCCCAGGAATTCAGGGCAGGGATGCTCCCTGTTGATGCTCATGAAGGTCAAGGATCCAGCCCCATCCAACCTCCCCCTCTAAGCCATCCCAGATGCCAAGGGCGAGGCAGCCTCTGCCTTCCTCTTCACAACCCCTGCACTTGCTGAAAAATGACTCTCTCCAGCCATTCTTTCTCATCCTGCTAATTTTTCCAAGCATCCTCCTATTAAACTATACAAATATATTCATTTAGTAAACATCCCATTAACCAGGTCAGCATACAGTGTTCACAACTTATTATGGAGCAGCACCAAATCAGTCACAGAAGCAATTATGCAATTTCAGAGTAGACAACTCACTTTAATCTTCATATGGGGCCGGGGATGTACATGCCAATGTTCATTCAAAGGGCTCATTCATTTCCAAGTATTGTATTCCATTTGTTTCACCCTCACTTACACGGCACTCGTGTCTTTTGATTTGTAAGTTTTGTGGGCTGTCAGAAAATATGAGCTCAGCGCTCCACCCTTCATGTCAGGGATTTTTTAATTGAATTTAAGGGTACTTCTATGCTTCTAGTGCCTGGGGGCAGAGGGAGAAGCTGGGCTAGATATTTAGAATCAAGACCTAAATAAGCATTTTTTAAAAAAAGTAAAAATAGAAAACCACCCAACAACAAACATTAAAGAAGTGAAGATCTTTCCAGAACTATTTAAAATAGGTGGCTGTAGAGAAGAGAAATCAGAGCTAAGAATCTGGGATGCTACAGTTACAACACAGGGGGGAAAAAAAAAAGCCTGTTAAAATCCCAGCTTTATTCGAAGACATGCATTTATTGAAGCGCCTTGGGAAAATGGGATGCCATATAATATTAACAAACAAGAACATGCTCTGTCAACCACATGCAGCACCACAGACATTTTGAAGACCTAAATAAATAATGTATCAGAAAACCTAGCCTAGGCTGAATTAATTCAGACTCCAATGATACAAATGAACAGCAGTAGTGGAATTATTTCCCTGGGACTTTAGTCGTATATAGCATTAAAAGTAAAGGCCTTAAGATACTTATTGATAGGCAAGAAAGTGCTGTCCTTAGATCTATGCATGCCCAGGGAGCACTCTGCCCAGCTTAGAGTCTCAGAGTTTCCAAGAGAGCTACCAAATCACTCAGCTTTATTTGCAAACACCATGAAATAGAACAAAACACCCTCTTGGCTCCAGTCCCCTTTGACACAGCACTAAGTGTACAACAAACAGTGCTGACTCGGTACTAAACTTGGGAAATCCGCTGGAACCGGGGCAGGGGGGCGATGGGAGTTCTGTATCTGGCAAATAAAAAAATGGAATTTGAACTTACAGGATCATCTTGGTTTCTACAATATACTATGGGCACCCAAGCCCCACCTCCCCCCTGCTTCAAGCACATAGGGAGCCCTTCCTACAGAACCGCCCAGCACTCCCCCTAAGTTCTCGAGGATTTACCAGTTCTGTTGCATTTTCACCACAAAAACGATGTGGTTGTTCATGTCACAACCACATTTGCCAGCAATGAATGGAAACAACCCCCAGATCAGGGACAGACCTAGGTGCAGCACCAGAGGAGATGTGGAAAGAGGCCAGGTGGACCTCACACCACCTGGAAGTGACTTTGGGACTCCAGCAAAGCACCCTGGGCTCACCCAGCCCCAGAAAATTCCCTGCTCACTTGCTAATGGCAGATTAGATTCTTCCTTCCAGAAAAGTCACTTTTCAAGCTACAGCCATCTCACTCCAGATGCCTGAATCCCCATGGACAACACTGGCCACAAGACCAGTCCAAGAACTTTGCGGGATTGTGTTTTCCTTCTCAGGAACACGAAAGGAAAAGCAGCATTGTCCATGTGCTATTGCCCCAGACCACGTGGGTGTGCTGGCTCATTCTTATCAGTTCTTTCTCTTTCTGGTCTTGATAATTACCAGGTCAGTGCATGGGTTCATTGGTAGCAGCACCGTCAGGCAGCTGATGGCAAAATATAAACCACAGCTGTCAGAAAGGAGCTGGGCAAATTCACGCTTACAGTCCACGTCTCCAGGGGAATTTTTTAATAAAGCATCTGTTTTAAGAACCATGACAAAAGGTGACACTAAAATTACACCGTAGGGGAAGACCAGGCTCCAAATTGTAAAATGCATCCCAACAACCCAGGATGATTCAGTTTCTAAGGAAACTCCACCTCAGATATATATGTTCTCTCCGCAAACTTGGCTCTGACATTTGCAAGCTGCCTAAAGATACAAACCGAACAAGCTGTTTATTTAGAAAGGGATTATGAAATATCTTATCCTGCTACTTGTTTAACTCTCCTAAACAAAGGAGTACCTAATTTGAGGCAATTACAGCCGTACTTCATACAGACAGAAAGAAAAACACCGCACAATGGAATTTTAAATTGTTCTCAATCTCCTCACAGAGCTAATCTTTCTCGACTCACTAATTCACATTCACTCCAGCACTTCACAAAAGCTCCCATTTATTAAATACAAGATTCAATTCACAGATAAACAATTCAATAATGTAATCTACACTTAAAATAATAGCTTGGCTTCAAAGTTTGGGGGGAATTAGGAGTTTTCCCTCTTTGTAGCTGTTCTTAGCACCACTTCTTGTCACAACTTCAGAGCTCAAGTCCTGTAATCAAGGTCCTCTGAACTGCTGTTTGCACACGAGGCAGGATCTGTGTGAGGACTGAATCCTGTCCCACAGAACTCACTGAGTTCAGTGGGAAATCTGCCAACAGGGCCATGCTGAAGAGCATTTAGGAGCCACATCTTACGGCTGTTTTCCCTGCTCTCCAATTTCTCTACTACTTCATCACATGTTTTTCTCCTTCCATTACTAACACCTGACTAATCACAAATTGCTGCCTAATGAAGAGTGCTGGCATTACAATATTTAATTAGAATTAAGAGGAAGATTTACTTTAAAAACCTGACCGACCAAAATGCCCCAGAGCCAATCTCGGTAGTGCAGAACTACCCCAAAATTTCCATGTTCCAAATTCTTAATTAAAAGTTTGTCAAAACTTCTTATTTTACGGGGGGAGCCTTCCCCTCCGGCACCCATTAACCTCAAAACAAGTGACTAAATTGTTTTTAAATCAGCTCTACTTCATAAACAGCTTGATAAAAAGAAACTCAAAGAAAGTACAAGACTTATCTTTCATTTCCACTCAACAGCCCTCAGAACTACTGTACAAAGGTGGCTCTCGCAATCACTCCTGTCCAGCACCGACGGAATTCCAGCTACAGAAAAAGCTTTCTGTAGGGCCACCCAGCAGGGAAGGATTAAATTACCAAAAAAAAGCCCTGCTTTTTTCCCTCCACTAAAGGGCTGTGGTCAGAGATCAATGCGAGAAGCTGTCTATTGAAGTTACTGGAATTATTCCCTTATTTAAGCCTCGGGAGAAGGTTGGTGCTGACACCCAGAGCACGGCACACAGCCAGACCCCGGGTGCAGCTCCTGCCTG
Organism: Mohoua ochrocephala; assembly: GCA_013398855.1. Lineage (NCBI taxonomy): Eukaryota > Metazoa > Chordata > Aves > Passeriformes > Acanthizidae > Mohoua > Mohoua ochrocephala. The sequence continues at coordinate 521,351 of VZTA01005509.1, read as the reverse complement.
AGGAACAGGGAGCACTGAGACCTCCTGGCTGCAGGCTGCTTTTCCTCCTTTCCTGCCTCTCCTCCTACCCTGGCCCCTCCACATCCCTCCTCTCCTCCCTCACCCCCATCCCTCCTGCAGACCGAGCTGCAGGGCAGCCCCCAGCCCCACACTCCCACTTCCCACAGATATTCACTACCAGTCTCCAGTCTGCAGAATCAGGTTTCATTTATTTCCACCTCGTACAGAACTGAACTGGCTTATTTTGAAACATTTTTACTTCCATGAGTCATATCATGTGATTTGCACTGCATCCCACTGAACCTCACACACAGAATGAAATAAAGCACAGCCAGTCACTTCTTTACCTTAATGATCTCCTGTTTAATTTAAGCCTTTTATGCTGTTCTGACTACTTCTCTTAGGAAAAAAGTCTTGGCTAAAATAATTTTGAACTGTGAATTGGGCAATTTTCTCTCTATTAAGAATTTGAAAAATATCAAATGTGCCAAATACTATTTTCTGGCTTGTTTCAGCCTGGCAACCTAAGAAAACCAGAATTTGCCACTGCACATTTTATCCATGAGCTGAACACCAGAAAATTTTGAAACCTTTTATTAATGTAAGCAAAATGCCTTAGAGACTCCACTTGGGATGAGGAGGATAAAAAGGTGACATAAAACATCCCCTTTTCTTATATTCCCCAAGAAGCTGTGAGTTTTAAAGTCTTAACTTAAATGTTACCAAATCATGATCAAGGAGAGAGGAATGCCAACTATAATACCTACATATGATAAACACTTCCTTCACCAGTAGAAAAACAGTGAAATCCTTAACACCTTTTGGAACCCACTTAATCCAAAAAATCAGGACCCTTATGGATGAGATGAACCCTCACTTCACATCTTCCACCTGCTCCTCCTGGTACCTTCAGCCACATTTGGGTCACAGACGCAGAATTTTGTCATTAGCAATGCTTTTCAAACAGATCCTTCCACCCTCCTTTCATCCACTTAGTTAATTTTAGAACTTGTCATCAACCTACCTTTTTAACACAGTTCTGGAACAATCCCATTTTTCTCACATTTCTTTCTGAATCAGAGCTCCCCAAGAAATACAATAACCCTCCAAAAAAGAATATGAACTACATGTATGTGAAGTTCTGCTTAGTTTAAAGAAAAAAGCCAAGCAGGTATTTTATGCTTCATTTCACTGAGAAGACAGGAATTGCTGCTGGTACTTACAGGTATTTTTCTAGTTTCTTACTGAAACAGCTTGGGAATTTTGTCCCCAACAGGGGCAACACCAAATAAAACTATTATACAATTTCTTCTCCACACTTAAAAAATTAGCTCTAAATACTTCTGCAGTTACAAAATACAAGAACCTTATCTCAGTCTCATAATCAAAAGATTAGAAAGCATCAAACTCCATAAAGGCTTCCTAGACATTAAAAGCAGTTTACAGAGAGATAGTTTGAAACTATACATATGCACTAGCCTGGTGTATAAATGCTAATCCTTCTCTGCAGTTTCTTCAAAGCACTTGCACCAAAGTAACAGACCCACAGGTCACACACACCCCCCCTGCTCTTTCGGTAACCTTTACCAAAAGCTCGGATCAACGCAGGTCAAACTTATTCCTTAACATTTAAAACAGAAAGGGCAATACAGATCTTGCCATATTAACTGATGTTTATATTTTTCTTAACGTTATAGCTCCCGTTTCTGAAAGGGCTACCTCGACCCTTTGTTCCGAACCTCCAAGTGTTTGAAGCTCAGGTTAATTTTTAAAAAACATCAGGACCTGTTGCTCTCTCTCACCAGTGCAAGTGGGAGCTGGCTATTTGAAAATCCACCTCCTCTCTGCTGAAACAGCCATAGGGAAGAAACAGCCTTTGCCCTCACCATTTTAGCACTGCTCTGAAGTCTTGTAAAACATCTTTTGGAGACAGAGGGTATCAAAAAGGAGCACTAGATACTGAAAAGCATCATGGTTTTGCATAGCAATTCAGTTGAGGGCATTCTGCACTGACCACAAGCTCCCACTCAGCTGGCACAGAAAAAAAATAAATTCACAGGCGGCTGTAATACCTTATAGTGACAGCACAGCAAGGAGGAAAGCTGGCTATATTCCTAATAAACTCCACTGTATCTCCATCAGCCAAATATGAGGAGCTGAAATTACCACTGTTTACCAACTGTAGCTGCCTTCTGGATGACTGACACAAGACACACCACCAGCATTTGAAACAGCCCAGTCACAGCTTAGCTGGAATTCATGCAACATATTTGCATTCAAAGATAAAGAAAATGAATCAGAGTATGCTTGAGTTTAACCTCTCAATTCAAGCCTACAACCTTCCACCTGTTCAGCATTAGATATTTCAGCCTGTACTTTACTGAAATATTCCTGACTTCTAGACAGTTATTTACACACACACAGCTATTACAAGAATCATTTATGGACTTTTCCATTTCTGCCTTCCCTGGCTGGTGGGCCACGTGTTTGCTATAATCTTGAATGAAGTAAAACTGTTAAAGTGTGACTAAGCAGAGAAAGCTCTAACTTCCCCGCAGCTCACCTTAAAATTAACCTGAAGCTGATCTTCTGCTCCTTTTGCAGACACCAATTTCAGTAGAGGATTCAAAGACAGTAAATTCTCCTGAACACGGCAGTGTCTGTCCTCAGATTGTCTGTGCACCAGTCCTGGAGCAGGGCACAATCTGCATTTTGAGTTTTTATATGTTTCCAGCAGGAGACATCAAATATTTGGCATGGTACCAGCTGCTGGGAGGTAAGGCTTGATGGAGGTAACTAAATCCACTCCACCTGGCTCGTTAACAAGCAGCCTGCTCAAAGAGAACATCAATCTTTATGACTACAAGAAACACAGGTCCCAAATCTACGGAACAACTCACACACCATACTTCAGCATTCCTCAAACACTCCTAATACTCAGCCCTGCTACTACACTGCAACATCCTCCTTCCACCAGGGCTGCTAAATGAGAAATATGGATCTTGTCTAATTGCTAGAAAGCTTTGCATGCTGCCTTTTAGAATCTGCATTTCTAAAAGGCAGGAAAACCCACTGGGTTGGGATCAGCAGCTCCAGTGACGGGGTATGGTGGGACACACTCCAGGAACTAAGAGGAAAGAAGTTAGTTCAAACTTATTTTCAGTAAATTGAACATGGTAAATCTTTTCTCTGAGAAATTAAACAGAATCTGCACATTAATTCTATATCATTAATCCACTGGAAAATGAAAAATCATGAACTCTGTCCAAGTAAGAACTTGGCTTTGCTGAGATTGGACTCTTAGAGAAACTCTCTTCTCCTACCTAAGTGATTCTGTGACTCGTGTTAAAACAGGACTGGTCAGGTGGCTGCCTCCCTCATGCCCTGAAGGAGGAAGAAAACCAGCTGTGCTCTGCCCTTGTAGCCCCTTCCTCCTGCAGGATTCGGGCTCAGCTGGTGGGGATGCTCCTGCCCCTCAGGATGCTCCTGCCCCTCGGGATGCTCCTGCCCCTCGGGATGCTCCTGCCCCTCGGGATGCTGCACACAGAGCAGGGGAGGGATCACAGCCACTCTTGGGGACCACAGGACACACTGGGACTGACCTGGAAGCACAGACAGGCAGCTGAGCACACCACTGTTAATATTCTACCCCCAAAGAGTGCTCAGCTTCTCCGAGTGCAGAGCTTCACTGTCAACCCCTGGCAGAACGTAATATTGGATCTTAAAATAACACTGCTTTGATTACCTTACTTCCCTTTACTCCTCGCTTCAATTCCAACAGGATTTCACTGTCTGCTCTGGCAATTGAGTTGTGTGAATAATGGATTTCTGTTTGGGCACTGAACCAAAAAAAAAAAATAAAAAAAAGAAATAAAGAAGGAAAGGGAAAAGGAAGAAAAAACTAATGTTTAAAGTAGTATTGAAGAGAGACTGGGGGAGGATTTAGGAAAAAAGTAATTTCAGGGTAAGGGAAAATGTTTGTTTAATCTGAAAGGAGTATTTTGCTTCTGTTAACAATCTCTTCTAAAAATATTTTGAATTTTTAATTTTGTTTAACACTAGCTCATTTACCAAAAAAAACCAAAACCCAAAACATTATTCATTTAATCTAAAAATTACTGAAAGAAAATATTTTGTCTCTGAAATACTGTTCTCCAGTTGTACAAATAAAACTGCCACATGGAACAGAAACTTGGAAATGGATATATTTCAACCCAAACATGTACTTTTTCAGTGAACTCATTAACACTTAATAACAAAAACCCTCTTGTCTTCTTGGGAAGTGCCAGGTTCTAGACTCCAACTGCCGAGAACCAAAGAGATGGGCACAGAGAAATAAAAGAAAACTGCAGTGCTGCTCTCAGCAGTACTGCCAGAACCCCTGTGGCAGCAGTGTTTCACTCCTAAGCTCCCCGTTGGTAGATGGTCCATAGCAGGGAGGCTCACCCCGTCCAGCCGGGAGTCCTGAGACCTGCCAGACGTTATTCATTCATCAGATGAGGCTGGGAGGGGGGCACAGACACCCCCAGGGTGCCTCGGAGCACCTGCTGAGGCAGAAGGTGCTGAAGATGGCGTTTTTGTGGCAGGTCCCAGGACCAGTGGTTCAGGTGCTGCATGGGGAGAGAGAGAGCAGCATCCTGGGCCCCTCCAGACTCTGCTCCTCTGGCTCAGCACCTGCACCTCCCTGGCACTGCATGAACTGTGCAGGAACAAGGAACAGAGAGGTTATTCAGCATTATGATAAAAACTGTCCTCAAAAGGAAGGCAGCATTTATAACAAGTTCGGATTGCCAGGTTGGATGGGGCCCTGAGCGACCTTGTGGCATCCCTGCCCATGGCAGAGGGGGCTGGAATGAGGTGATCTTTAAAGTTCCTTCCAACTCGAACCATTCTCTGATTCTATAAATTTTAACTCCCACAAACCAAAGAAACCCTGACATCCAAGCTGAAGGTACAAGAAAGGCAAATACTCAGCAGCTTTTGAGCTGTGCTTACATTTGTTAACCAGGAGTAGAGTAGAAGAGCCTGAATCCAGACAAATCACGTGACCTTTGCATTAATCCCTGTTGTTGATCTAATAATTTCTGATTAAAACAATTAAGCCTTTGGGTATAACTTATTTCGTGTATTTGATTACTTAGACACCATGCTGTTCACTGTCACAGAGAAATTCTCTTTGCTACTAACAGTTCTTCTGGTAGGAATCTGAACAAGCAGAAGCAAATTAATAAATGATGACATGGGAATTCCAGCAAAAGAGATTGATGACTTGTGGGCATGATTCTGAATAATAACATTTTACAATCTACTCAAGAGCACTGCTAATAGGCAAGAATTCATTTATGGCATTGTCAGAAACATTTCTAAAATGCTTGGAAAATGAATTGTTACTTTTATGAGTCATACTTGCTATTTCATGAGTTTATTGCTATAGTTGCTTTTACGTATGTTTCAGGTTGTACTCCTTACCATAATGACTACTCTGCACAAGCTGCATAATGGGCACTTCTAAAAACAAGGTCTGGTTCCACATTTGTCTTGTTTCAATCTCATTTTCTATTATTAATGCAGCCTAAAATAGATATGGAAAACAACAATAAAAAGGGTGCCCAAATTCCTTCATCAGACTGAACCCAACATGTTTATACATTTCTCAGCACCTGAATCAAACAACTGTGAAATTACCTCTGAAGGCACAACTGCTCCTGACTGGACTGAAGTTCTACCTGCTGACCCTGAGCCAAGCGCTGCTGTCTGAACGTCCCCTGACTCACCACACTCAAAGTGCTCGAACCACTTAAAAAGACAAAAGAAGCAAAGCACACGAAAGATGATTTTGGTCACTGTCTTCAAAAAATGAAACACAATACGCTTTGGCTACTGCACAATTGCATTTGAAAATGAAAAAGTTTTGAGCATGTTCATGTTTTGTGAACTGGAAAGTTTTCAGGGGGTTCCTTTCATCCGGTCAATGCACAATAGTGTTTGTCGGTTCTAATCAAGGCTGTCCCAAATCAAATGTCAGGCACTTGCAGCTATCTGCCTAAGAATACATTACTAACAGGCAATTATTCAATTCCTTGTTGAACAACCAAAAACAGCCACTCTGAGAAAAATCACAACTGATTCCGGAGGTGTCTGTAAATATGAAAAAAAGAGTTTTCAAATAAATTCTTTTATCTGAATTATAGATCAATGTAGCCAATGGTACACTTACACAATTCAATTTTCAGTACAATCATCAATTTTCCTATACTGTTCTTTTGGCTTCACAGACTTTCCCAAACATACCCATTGACCTTCACCAGCTAAATAAAAAACACCATCCTGAAAAATTTTGTTTAGAAGAAGCATACAAAAGAAGTCTTTCCCCATTCTACGCATTACTTCACACTATTTAATTTAATTTGACTTATTACACTCCTGACTTTTGTTGATACAGAAGAGAAGCACTCAAGGGATATGGACCAGACACTAAGAGTATCTTGCACGTGTTCAGTACTATTAACACAGATTAGAGACACTTCTAGGTGGGAGCAGACACTTAATAATGACAAAGTAATGAGATTACTATTGTCTTCTCATTACTCCTCATCTATGCTAAAGTACTGCAAATCACAAATTACAGACTCCAGCTACTACATAAAAACCCTGCTGTCCATAGTATGTGCTCTGTGGAGCCACTTCATTATTACAAATGAACCTATTTAAGAAACAAAAAGCCATCTCTGTACCTCTAGGCTGAGCACAAGTGTTACATCACTGAAGTCCATGCAAGCCCTTACACAGAAATGCTGTTTTGACAGAAAAGTCTTCAGAGGAACCCTGCAAATCAGAGCTTGACCCATCTGTGACTTGCTCCCAAACTGTCCAAGCTCCAGCTCAGGCCAGCAGCAGTCTGTTACCTGGGTCAGTGCCCCACAGTCTCACCAGAAACGATGGCTTTTTAACATGGAAAGAAAGGACACTACAAGGGATTCAAAGGTGAGGCTTTAGTTGGAGAGAGAGGTTCGTTAGCCCCTGCTCCCCACTCACTTCTCTCACGGCCTGGGCTGGCACCACGGAGGGTACAAGGCAGAAAGAAAATGTGGTGACCAGCAGCTCCTTTTTGGCGAGTGGACAAACAGACTCCACATGGAAAAGGCCTCCTGTGTCTGAGCCATGGAGAGCCCAGTACTACACAGCCGAGCACAGGTGGCAAAGGACACGGGTTTAGCCCCTGAGCACGGAGGGGAGAAGGCAGGAAAGGACAAGAAGTCTGACGGCAAACCCTTCTGCAGCACAGCTGACACCAACAGCACTGACAGAGAAGCTGCTTGTGAAGAGAAGTGAGCACACTGCAGCAACTCGAGGAGAGCATCACATCACAAAGTCTGGCATTTGCATGAAAATGAAGGCGTCTTGCCGGCAGGGATACAGAGACAACCCAAAGTACCCTAATCAACACAACCCCAGGCCCAAATGAACTGTTAAGATGATGATACACTGGATTTTGGCATTTAACAGGGTCCAAAAAAATTTTTTTTTTCATCCCTTCAGGCATTCAGTAGGAATACTGAGCAATAATGCCAGGCATGGATGACAGACTGACTGGATAAATCACTGGATTTTAGGAGACAGAGCTGAATTCTACAAAAGATGCTTAAGTAAATTAAAATAGCAGCACACAATACAGCGTGCAGCAGGGCCCTTGCTTGCACAGAATACTGAACGTGTGTACAATGCTCAGCATGGACACAGGCCTTATGCTATTTCACCTGTAAATGACACATCTCAGATTACCACAACTCCCTCCTGACCTCCTACTGCCAACTAACCAGCTATTCCAGGTAAAACACATTAAGCGAAGCTGACACTTACTCCAACTTTTATCCAAAAAAAAAAGCAGACTGCTTTTTGCAAAGGAAATCTAGGAAAGAGAACATTACAGAAGGAAATAAATAAGGTTATGAACAGAGCAGCTATGTTAGTGAATTGACAGAAGTTGACTCTTTTTCCAACTTCTACTTTAAGGACTCTTTCAGACCTCTCATACTCAGTCAAGACTTCAGAAAGGCTTGAGGGCAGTATTAAGCAGTGATTCTAACCTGCCTGGTAACCTGGCTATTTCCTGGTGAAACCTTCTCAGTTTTAAGTGGACACTGATCACATCTAGTGACAATGTTTGCCTCAGGCTGGCGGGGTGGGAAGAATGCCCCAACATATTTTTTTTTTTGCAACTAGAACACGCACAGAATAATGGAAATGAAAAGGGTATTGTGAGACTTCCAATACCTTGTTGAACAATTGAGTGAAGAAGAGACACTTCAAAGGCCTGGCTTCTGAAAGATCATAGCCACAGAGAACAGATTGATCAGAGATCAATGAGCATCTGCCACGGAACACGCTTTCCGTCCCTGGCACAAGCTGGGGCACAGAGATGGATGCTGGCACAGTTTTAGCAGTGAGAAGTACACGGTGCTCCTCAGCAATACCATACTCCATCTGCACTCATCCTGCTGGCCTGGACCTACAGTAATCATCACACACCAGCAGAGACCACTCACGCCAAATTCAGAGCGAGCTCTTTGCTCTCTCTATTCTGGCTGCATCGTCTTGCAACAGTTGAAGATTTTTTTTTCCCCCCCATTCTCACAAACTAATGAGAAAACCACACAGATTTAAATATATTTCAGGAGAATCCACGCTCTTCAGGCAAAGCAGCGATTATTTCTTTCTGTCAGGTTCTAATGCCTCATAAACAACCCACTATTTTAACCACTTACCAATTAACCACTCATTACCACCTTGAAATTGTTTCCTGTGATCGGTCTCAGCACCACATAAAAGAGGAATTCTCCATTTCAGATACAATATCAGGCTCTAAAGCTGCACAATTTTACCACTTTCGAGATGATAGCACAGTCTCGCTGTGACTAAGGACTGCAAAATTGTGCTCCATGTAATTGAATCTAAAGATCTGACAACAGTGACCTTATCAAGAAATGAAACTTTTGGCTGAGGTTCAAGCCATACACAAGAAATAACATCTTGCTGGCTGTTTGTAAACGTCACATAAAAATGTACTTATTCATTATTAGCAACTTGTACACTGAACACTCTGCAGGTCTCAAACTGCTGCCAAGGGAAGGATTACTCAGTACAACCATTTCATTTACATCTTAGTCTTGTATTAATTTTGGCAGCACAACTGAGCATCCCTGCTCGTGACTGTAACAGTGTTATCCCAGTGAGAGAAATATTCAGACCACAGGCTAAAAACTGAGGATAGAAGTAGTTCTGGGGGCTGGATTGATATTCTGACTGCCAATAGAGCTGCTGACCTCAGCGAGAACCCTACTTTAGTACAAATATCCCACTTTTGTGGTAATAAGGCCAGCAATGACAACACACAACCTGCACTGGTGAACCGTCCCCTTTTGGATCAAATAGAAAGCTCCAGGCAAAATCCTGGGTTCTATCAGCCCCAGGCTTTCAAGAGCAACACAGTCAACTCAAAAATCTGAAAGTTTCTTAAAAAAACTCAGTAAGGAGCCACTGTACATAACCACGATTGCTCTGCAACAAAATGTCATTTTGGGAGGCACAAAAAACCAGGGGGCTTTTAAGAGCACAGCCCAGCTCACCTTTCCTGCTCTTGCAGACAGCGTTCAGGATGCGGTGTCCAGGCCCACACTTCCCTCGGTCAGTCACACACGTTCCCTCTGAAACCACCCACTCGTGGCACCGCGCGTCCTCGCAAGGGATGGATTCCACCAAATGAGGACAGCCTGCCAGGGTGCCCACCGGATCCACCATCACTTGCCTCTGTCTCATCCTAAAGCCTGGAAAAAGCAGAGCTGAATTAACTGGACAACACAAAAAAATATCCATACAATAATCTAGCAGCAAGAGGACTACATGGGGCATCTGGAGCTGGGGGATTTAAAGACAAATGAGAATAATATTTACAAACTGGATTGATTGGGACAGCACTCAGCTGTAGGTAGTCCAGGCATGCAAAATTTAACAGTGTGCAAAGAATTCTAGCAACCCACATTTTACACATTTCTTTTTCCCTTTCATCAGCATTAGATAGAAATACACATGTCAGAATACAGACATTTACCAGTGATGCATATATTAATGTAATATCAGCATTAGGATAAAAAGAGAGGAACAGTTAAGGAACTGAAGTTATAAATGACATCTATATTCTGCCTGGGAATCCACTAACGAAAGGATTTCATGTTTTGAGACACTGCAGAGCAGTTTACTAAGAAATTAGTATTCTGCTTTATGAAGGTGTAAGGTTTTCTGATACATAATGCATATCAGACCTCTTTGAAATGACATCCTATTAAACTGGAAGATTCAAATGTAAAGTGGAAGAAAAAGGTTACAGAAATAATCATAGAATTGATTACATAATCTACCTCCTTCTGAATAAAACCAAAAGTCATGTTGCTATATACAATGCAGAACTAATACATAAGTATCTTTCAGCATGTTCTGTTATGTAAATGACACAGAATTCTAAGAAAAAGGCAGAAAAAAAATACACGGGGGTCTTTCCTCCGACAGTCTCGGAGCAGGGGCAAATACACAGCATTAGTAGAGGCCACATGGAAATGCTTTGGTCACGAAAAACAAACCATCCCAGAGAATATGACAGATCAAACTTCCACAGTTCTCAAAGGAGCAAAAAAGAAATTATTCAAAAAAATTTAAACATGGAATGCTTTTGCAAATATTTATATTTTTTATTATTTCTCTTTCTGTTTGAAAATTTTTGACCAGTTCAAATAATTTCACAAACTTAAGCAGTTTTCAGAAAAGTGTAATTTCCAAACAATAATATCCATTCCCTGACACGTGCTCCAAGAGACATCTTTGCAATTTAGGAAAGGCTCTGCAAGGAATCTCAACATGTCACAGCAACAACCATGTACAGCAGTCAATTAAAATCCAGGGGAGGTTGAATTAGATTTGCACATCCTTCTTCCAGGAATTTAAACCGATCCAAGAACAATGAGAACCTCTTGGGTCCCCCCGAGTCCAGATTCCAGGGCTGTGGGATGCACCTCCATCCTGACACCTCACCCTGGAATCCAGGCATGCAGCAGGACTTCCAAGAGGGATGGGAGAGGGGCAGCCCGGCAGCTGCTAGCCCGAGAAATCCTCCTGCACAAGTTCAGTGCAGGACAAAAGGACCTGAATCAGCTTGAAAAATTTTTTCTTCTCACGCAAAGAACAACAAAAAGCTTTTAAAGGTCAGGTTCCACTACAAGCATCCAAGAGCTTCATCCTGTGTTAGATTAATTTTGTTTAAGGACCACATTAAGCTCCCAATGTCGAATGTGATACCTCTGCTTTTGCAGTCTTTTTGCAACCTTCCACTCCCTGCTCACCTCTCCCTCCGTGGCGGTGCTGGCAGCTCTCGGGCAGGCAGGGACCCCACGGTGACCACAAGGACACCGCGCACTCGGCCGGGCACGGCAGGTGACACACCTGGGAGGTGGCAGGGGCAGGGCCCTGGCAAAGCTTCCCATCGACTGGTCTGGCAACTAGGAGAACAAAAAAAAGAAAGAACAAAAAAAAAAAAAATCAAGGCTGTAACTCTTTTTTTTCTAGTTTTTCAGAATGCACCAAAATCCAGTGATTTTTCAGGGTCTTATCTCCCAGAGCAAAAAGTTAATCCTGTGTTCAGAAAGGCATTTAAAACTTCTATCTAAATTACCCATATTCAGCAAGTCAATTGAGACTGTGCTCAGTGGTAATCAGGTGCTTGAAAACCAGATTGAGTGCTGATTTTCAGTAATGCTGGAGCAACGAACTGGGATCTAATCCCCACATTTACGGCCAAGGAGACCTCTTCAGACAGGACTGAAGAGAAAGATACCTAAGAAGGAAATCCAAAAAGCCCCCTCTGCAACTGGGAGCCAGGCAGAGGCAAATAAAACCCAAGCCCAGGGGACTCTCCCCACTCCCGTGCCCTTCAGGGCATCTCTGGATTATGGATGCAGTGTCCAGACCTTGGAATTTTCTTCCTCTGCTTCCAATAGAACTGAGCAGAGCTCTCAGATTCTTCTACACAGACACAAGCATGGAGCATCTTTCCTGCCTGGGAGGAAAGACATTTCCTCGAGTTGCTGCACCCATGGATCTCCAATCCTCTTTATCCCAGAAATGAGCCAACCCCAAACCCTGCCAAGTACCAGTTTAGTTGATACTGACAACAGATTTGGAAAGTTGACTCTCTTTGTATTTTCATTTATCATAAGAGATTTCTAGATTCAATTAACTTCTCTCACCTTTTTATTCGGGGCAGAGGGAGGAAGGAAAAAAAAGGGAAAGACTCTTAAATCTGTCTTCTGAGTCATTATATGATATTGCATTTTAATTACATTATGGGCTGAATTTGGCTGTCTCTTTAGATAAATCAATATCAAAGCAGTCTTTCAAAAGGCAAAGGCTTGTTTGAGTTTATTCTGCCATGGCATTACCAAGACTTCATTAATTTTTATAGCTACTGAGTTTGTTTTATCCTCATTTTTACTTTTCACGTCTGTTTTTCTTTGCTTCCATGCATGGAATTGATTTGAAAAGAATTTATAAAAACATGCCCAATACATGAGTAATCTTTCCTTTTTCTGATATTACACCATTTTCTTTAAAATTAATCATTTGAAGAAAAAGACAACTTTTTTTTTTTTTTTTTAAGCACAAGACTTTAGTGCTCAAAATCTCAAATTTTATTCGCACATCCTGAAGCTGAGTTTAGCCTATCAGTCTGAAGTGATATTCAGGCCAATATCTGTGCTTATGATTCCAGCTCATCAGAATAACAGGATTAAACAACAGTGTGACTTAATTCTAAGCTGAGAGATAATATATTGGTAAAAAAGACAATTTTCTGAATGATTTCTGAGACACTGTAAGGCCTCTGACATGCTCATGTAAAGATTAGAACGAGGTGGCATAAATCCAATTCACCTGAATGCTCACATAAAAGAGACCTTTTCCAGAGACCTTGCAAGTGAAGTGACAGACAGAATGAGATAAATATTAGAGTTTTAAGGATAAACGTATTTATTTTCCCAAGAAGTCTCATGCATGGCTTAACCTGCCTCTCAGCATCAAGCTTTGCAAAACTGTATCAGTTTTCTGAGAGTTCACTTGGAGAAATGGAAGGAAATAAAACTGAGTGCAAACAGTCAACCCAAGGAATAAAGTCCAGTCCTGCTTTGCCTTTACTCAAGGTGTCGTTGCCAGGAACGGCTCCTCCCTCCTCACTGATTTTTAGGTTGTTTCTATACTGAGCTTAACTATTTAAATGTGGAAGCCTAGTTACAGCTGGATGATTCTCCTTCCTTGAAAACCAACCAGTGTGCTCAACACTACTTTAAATCGATTTTGGATTAAAAAAACCAAGAAAAGTTGATTACAAGAAATTAAAGGAGCTACCAGCCATCCCAGATTCATGGAGGACTTCTTCCCATTCTGACGGAAATCCCTGCCTTCCTCTCCATGCCAACTACCTTCCTGCTCCTCTCTTCCTCCCTTGGGCTGAAGCTCTATTTAATTCTAGCACTGGGAGCTCTTTTCCCAGGACCTACATCCCATTTGTCGCTGGAGTAAGGCTGCTTGTTTGCTCAGTTCCTTAAGTAGTTCTTTGCATTCTATAAAAGGTAAATCAGAAAACATCATTCTAATCAAATATCCAAATACATTCCAAGTCCGTGCCAGCTTACACTCACTCTGCACTGACTGCAATCCTCCAGTCAGTCTTCAGGAATAAGACCAGAAGAAAAAAAAACCAAGCTGTAACGATAAATGCATATACAATACCATCCTTTTCCAACACCTGGCAGGTACAGAGAGACACAGTTTCCAGCCAGAGAGACAGGATGGACCAGCAGGGTCCTCCTTAAAACAGAATTTCATTCCTTCTTCAGCCGTTTGATTAAAAACTCTGATTTCCATTTGGTTTATTTCAAAGCTTGATGTGATTTTCTACTGCCATTCTTTTATACCCTAACAAATTTATCTTCTTTTTTTTATTGTTACAGAACGATAAGAGGGACTTTTTCTGTGAACCTTTTAAATGCCAAAATTCTCACACACTGCAGCCTCCAAATGGCACAGGTAGCCTGGCTAGGGATGTCCTATCCAGGAAAAAAACCTAACATTGTGCCTGTGATAAATGCACACAGCTGCCAGGAACGTCTTTAGGAATGGGCCAGCTTTCTGTTTTCGTTCAGTAATTGACTCTGTGGTGGCATTTTCCTGCATTCATATAGAAAAAGTGCTTTTTTGTGTAATTATTTTCCTTGGAACAATATTAGCCATGTTTTTGGAAGAAGGTGAAAGGCAGAAGCCAGGGAAGCAAAGAGTGGGAGGGGGAGGCAACATCTCTGATTCAAGTAGCAGCTTATTTATGACGCTTGTTCGTACCTTTTAAAATCCTGTGTTTTTCCCAATCTATAGAATAAACTTGAAAAAGCAATCAAGTACTAATCTGGGGGCCTCTGAAACATTGCACATTTCTATAGCTGTTATATTGAATCTATCCTTTGTAAATGCAACTGCAGCTGTTCCCAGCACCAGTGTCTTGCCTCAAGTTTGAATTTTACTATTTGCTGTTATTTTCAGGTTATTGCTACCAGCAGGAGATAATAAATTGGGTTCTAAAGTGTCTTGTTTCCCTATATATTTTTACTGAGGTAATGATTTGGAGGAAGAGTGGAAGAGGAAATCAGCTCTGATATGATTATTTCCATAATGTAATTTTAAGCCAATAAATAAATTATCTTTGAATACAGTCATGTGGACAGATACTTGCAGGCACACATACCAATAGGATGTTAAAAGCAATGCTGACCAGACAGAGGCAGAAATGCATAGGATGGCATTTTGTTTGCAGGGGGTCCTGTCAAATATGGTTTTACAACTCCTCAGGAGGTAAATTACACTTTTTTTCCTGGACTTTAACTACATTTCCCTTTTACAATGAAAACCCAAGCGTTTTTCAAACCAAAACCAAAATGAGACTTTTCTAAATATCAATAATACATCTGGAATACACACGAAGATTATCAAGTCTGCCTCTTACATATTTTAGGTAATATTCAATTCTCAAGGAAATAAATCCAAATGTTTACCATATGGCAAAACTAACCCAAATCAATGATTGCCAGGATACAATGCAGGTGTGAGAAAGGGACAGCATATCCTTGTGAAAGTTCTTACTGCCTTTGCTGGGACTTTTAAACCAAAGACACTTGGATCAATACAAAGGGAAATTACTCGAGAAAACCACAAAGGAGCGAGTTATGTTATAAAAACACCTTCATGTGTAAAACACAATAGGGGTAAACCCAGCACAACATTTGTAAGTAATTTCTCTAAGCTGAAAGACATTTTTATAGCAGTAACAAAACATTACACAAGGGAGAAGTGATGAATGCAATGTGACCAGCCTGGAAATGGCACTGACCCCAGTCCCTTGCATCCCTCCGTTAAGGAGCCTAACGCACCTCATGTCTGATGGAAAGGGCTCCTTTATGCTTTGAGGAAGAATCAATTCGTTTTGAAGCCACTAAGCACAAAGTTGGAGGCCTATTTTCAATTAAAATCTATTTAATAGACAAGGAACAACGCATGAATAGAAGGCTAATCACAGCATGAAAGAGGGTTAATAGTGGATTGCCAAGAGCAACAATGGTTTAATGTATTTCAGAACAATAAAAATCCTCACAATTTTATTAAAGTGACACAGACAAAAAGTATCCCTGTGTCCTCCCTCTGCTGTTCAACAGGACTGTGATCCCAGCTGGGACACTGCATTGTTTTGCTACAGCAGAATTTGTGGAGATTAACAACAGACTCTACATATCTGGCAAAAATTCAGAGTGAACATGGGGCTCCCCACCAGCAGGCACAGGACTGAGCAGATCAGAGGTGACAATTCATTAAGAGCGTCCAGGAAAAACAGCAGAGGCAACAGTGATGCTGGGATGGCAGCGAAGGCAACGATGGGAAGGAAAAAAGGATTCTGCGGGATATTTGAGCCTTTTGGCTGTTATCCAAAAAAAGCTGGAAATCACTGGGACAGACCACCAGAGAGTGTGAGAGAAGAAACAAGGAAAACAGAGAAGAAAGCCTATGAAAGGCTTTCTATGAAGCTTTTTCTATGAAGAAAATCCACGAAAACTTCATGAAAGCCTTGTAAGAGTGTGAGCTTTGCCCATTGCCGTGTTCAGCATTCATACAACAAGAAGGAGAAACCTCTTCTGTGAGTGCCACGAGAAAAGCACCACTGTGGATGTGTCTGGATGTGCCTGGATGCGTTTGGGACACCGGGACGTGGCACAGGTGGCCCAAAGCGAAGCTGGTGACACGCTCATCACGGACGCTGGGAGCAGCAGGGTGGATCCTGGGAGCAGCCAGGCTGCTCCACGCAGAGCTGGCCCCAGCACAGGAACTTCATTTATCTCCAGTGTCTCCTGTTCCAGACACCTCCGGCTTCGTTCTCCCTCCCCAGTGGGCTGGTTTGTGGCGCAGCCTCACACCTACAAATCCTTTTAATGTCTCATCTCACTCCTTGTTACTGTCTGAACACAACGCAGCTCCCCAGCCTCAGAACAGCGACAGGACAAAATTACACAGAACAAACCACCACTGCCTTGAATGGAATTAATCCAGTCTCAGTGGCAGGAAATAACTATAAAAATACAGATGCAGTTGAAATGTTAGCTTTCAAAGATAAAAGCCTGGACTAAAACTTAGTATCTCACATGAGCTAAGTGGGCAGCATACTATTTGCTGCATACCACAGCCAGCTAAACAAATGAAAGCATTTATAAAGGGATAACTATTCATGGTCATAACAAAGCTTGTTGACAAAAAAAAAAGGCCTATTATTTATAAGGCACCTCTTAAAAGGCTCCCTCCTTTCGCCGTCAAAGTCTTTTTAAACATTACTCTCTTCATTTTAGTTTAATTAGTTTTAAGAACTGAAAATATTACACCTCTGAAAGACATTAGGGAAAATGTTTTTCTCCTTAATGGATTCAAATTCAAATTTTTGAAATGCACATTTAAACACTACTGTCAAGCACTACAACAATCTGAATAAAATCATTTCCTCTCCTGCTTCTGCAGGGTTTCCCCTGAAGAAGCCAGCTGTTACATATTTATTTTTCCATTATGTGAGTTGTATCTCATAAATTCTGCTCAGCATTTGGTGAGCTTACAGATCAATAACTTGGCATCCCAGCGATATAAATCTGATACAGACTTCCCTGAATATATTTCACACTTCAGAGGTGTATTTCTCATCTTTTCAAGCCAGTGCAGTCATCCCAGTGATAAATAACTAGTTTGGGCTGAGAGGGATCCTCGGTGGGAAGAGGTTCCACCTGAGAATCTGCTTTCTGTGGTTCAGGTCAGCTAAGCCCCAGGCTGGATGCTCCTGTTGCTGTACCAGGAGCAGCTCAACAAAGCTTTTTTCACCCCACTGCTGACCATCATTTCTCTCCCGCCTACAGTCCTAGCCAAGTTTTCTCATTACTAATATATTCTAACCTATTCCTTTTCAATTTCATAAACCAGACAAGGACAACAGGATTTAAACATCAAAGTCCTAAAATTCTAATTTCCGTAGAGTAAATTAATCTTCTCATTCCTGCAGCTTCGCCAGCATAAATTTACAACAACAACAAAAAAAAAAAAAGAAAGTGTGCATTTAATACATTTAATATAGGGCTCACATGCCACACAGGGCTCCTACTCACTCCAACAGTGCATAACCTGCATCAGCTCCTAGGGGCAGCTTATCTCCATCGACACGGTCCTTTCCCAATAAATATGCAGGATGGCAACAGCCATCAACAACAACAACCTGCACAACCAACTTTTAGTTCCTAAAGAGTCGGACCTGGTGCTTCACAAGACCCCTGGCACCCAAGGGGACGGTGGCACGTTCAGTTCGGACTTTCCGCCGGTATTGTCCTCTTCCCAAAAACACTTCCACAGTTTAGTGAGCGGATGCCACGTGCACCAATTTGAAACACTAATCCCCCAGGAGACACACAGTGGAAGGTCATGGTTCAGAGCAGAACAAAGAAGTTGCAAGGAAAAAGATGTGGGACCCTCATTAGGAAACAGAGCGTACAGAGCGAAGGAGGTAAAACAGCACATTTTGGAGCTGAAAAAGACAACAGGGCAGAAAGAAAGAGATGAGAATAAATAGAGAAGAATACAAGATATGAATGAAAGGACTTCTCAAATTAATCTCTGCGCAAGTCCAAAGAGGCACCAATTTCTGAAAAACAAAACACAATGCCAAAACATTTCCCATGTGGGAATCAAGGAGGGTCTGAAAAAATTCACTCATCAGATAAGAAAGGAATAGACATTTTTGTCTATCAGCAGCAGCGAGAAAGCTCAATATTTTGAGGAAAACAAGAATGTATAAAGGCCATAAAATAATCATTTTGAGACTCGTAAAAGAAGGACTTAGATGAAAGTGCAGGGGACCAGTTTCAGCTTCAGACCCGTTTGTGATTCTGTCAGTAAAGGGGCTCGTAAGACAAAACTACATAAGGGAATACACACAGGGATGGATCAGAGAGTAACCATTAGACCCGAAAAGGTGCTTGAGCATTTTCCAAGCCCTCAGCCGTAAACAGACTAAAGGAGGTTTTCCTGCTACAGCTGGCGACACACAAGTTTATAAAAAAGCAATCTGATGTAAAATGAACCAGGTGGAATTGCATCCTAAAAATAAAGCAAAAATTAGTACAGGCTGGGGAACTGCAGTGGAGTAAGTCAGGCAAGGTATTATGTCTACTAACAGGTGAAGGTTGAATCTCTCTCAAAGGAAAGAGGGGTATAAAAATAATAGAGACTTCTGTAAGAAATAGTTTTTGCAGGGTAACACTAAAAGCTATCCAAAAATAACGAAGGCACAACAATGTCACATACCTGCTATTGAAATTCAAGCTCAAATAAAAATAAATATACAGAGACAAATATGACAGAGAAACTCATTAAGCAAAAAGAAATGTAAACAAAACTTTAGAACCTTGTACCGGCATGAGAATTTTATGTGGATTTTCAGATGTAAAATAACAAAGATTAAGAAGATAGGAACCTGCAATGATTTCTGGTGAGAAGGTAATAAGAGATACATTTTATTAGCCAAATTTACTATGCTGAGTAAACAATAAAGAGGATTCAAGGAAGCGAAGCATTATTTCACAAAGGTCTTTTCAGTCCTATAATTAAAACTTAAGCAGACAGGCTCCAAAAAACACTTTAAGAACATTCTGAAAGCGAGAGGTAAATTGGATCTCATTCAAACAAGTAAAAAAGGAAAAAGTCAAGATATATAAGGCACAAATTTTACGAAAGAATGACAGGGCAGACAGATCCCTAGTTAGAAAACTACAGAAAATAGAGAGAGAGCAGCAATCCCAGTCACTAGAGACAGCAGGCAACTAGTTCAGAGGAGAGAGGAAATACTTCTGGAGTATTTCATAAAGACTGCCATCTCCCAGACTACTGATAAAGAGGTACAGTTTCTAGATAAATCCAAAAAGCAAAATTAATTAGAAAACAGAAGGATACTCCCTGGTCTTCAGAAAAGAAAGCAAAAAATTCCTGAGGTAGAAGATTAAATCTAGGAACTACATATGTTTATCAACTGTTTGAACGTAAACACAGACACCTGCCCCAGATTGTAAGAGGAATTTTCATGCCCATATCACTGGAATAATTTATTGTGATTGAGAGGAGAGTCGTACTGCCAAACAAGGACAGGTTTCATACACTGATCATTGCATAATAGTCTTCCCTAACTTTTCCAGATGTCTTTTCTGTCGGTACACTGGGGATTGCCAGTTAGCGATGTTCACCCAGATCAATTAAAGTTTATTATGGGAAAACACATTTTAGATAACATTTCATAAAACCACAACAATGATCTTATCTCTTTTTGTAAACCCACTCACAGAAGAGAACAAAACACGTGTGTCCTATGGCAGCAGTGTCTGGCTTCAAAAACAAGTTGAGGATCTGCATTTCTGCTTTGCTTACAAGAGTTTCCATATCAGTGAACAGATTTACTTTAAAAAGGAGGTACAAAGAAGGGTAGCCACCACCATTCCTACAGTTTGTTCCAGAAATGAGATGTCCAGGCTCAAGGATCGGGGAGTATCCAGAGCTGAAGGGCAGAAAGGGCTGTACCACAAGTAGCTCACTTGCATATTCCGTGCTACTCTTTGTGCAAAATGTGTCTCCTCATTAAAAGCAACATCATTTCAAGCATGCAGATTTGCCACTTCCATCTCTGGACAGCAAAAGAATAATGATAAACTTGAATTACTAGGTGACAACCTCTCTGTGAAAATTAAGCATTATAAATTTAAACACGTTAAAATTCAATGAGATACTTAAAAACAGCAGGATCTGTTGAAAGGTAATCATGTTAAAGTTCAGTCTAAATTACCAAAAGCCTCACAAGTGAGGAGGGATGTGGACTCCCTGGACAGAACAGCTAACATTAAAAGCAGCACAGTCTCTTCACTTAGGTTACCTACACACACAGGAACACAGAACTACACATCACTTTACACATTTACCAATGTAAATTTGGATGTAACAGCCTCAGAACGCAAGAATATTACCAAGGACTTTGAAGACTGGAAGATCTGCCTCCAAATACTCATCACCCATATTAAAAGTATGGACTTCCTCCTCAAGGCTTAAAAAACATAACTCCACGGGCCAAGACAGGGATTTCTTAGTTAGGTCGCCTCTTGGGGGAGAAAAATATGAAATCTTATCAATGCACTTCTCAAAGTCATACCTGAGTGAGAGTTTTCCATTTTCAGTATCTTCAAGCTGGAGTCTTATAATCAAAATACAGAAAGATTTCAGTAGACTTAACCTTCTGAACAACTGATATATAGGGACTCCAGAAAACAGGTGCTCCCTTTCTGAACACACACATTTTAATAAAAGAAGAAAGAGATGGGAAGAGTAAGCAAATAAAAAATGGGAGAGATATCCTTGGGGGATAAAAGAGCTTTGAGCAGTATGTATAAACACATCACAGATGGTACCTGTCTCCAACTAGGACTCAACAGCTTTTATCCCAGAATGCTGCTGGAGAGACCACGGGACAAAATCTTCTTTCACATATGTCATTGGGCCCAGGTCCAAATTCTCTTTGGAAGTAACCAGAATAACAACTGTGATGGATGGTAATATCCCATTAGACTCGCTTGTTTGATTCCTGAATGATCCCTTTAAGGACACTCAAGAGGTGAAGAAAGAAAAATTACTGTGCTTTTGATGGTAGCAATTAGACACTATATTTGCTTATCCATAGAGGATTAACTTTCTCATCTTCTCCTCATCACTGCAAAATTGGTACAGTAAAATATGAGATGCCCTAGTGATGAATAAAAGTATTCTGTCAGTTCTGATTGCCAGAAGAAAAAAGCCAAAAAATATGTCATTCCTTATTTAGTCAAAGAACAAAAATTAGTCAGCTAGCAAATGAGACACACTGAATATTACTGGATGAGGAGGGATAACAGGGAAGGCTTTCCCCATTTCCATTTGCATGTGACTGTGCTGACAGTCGATGGGATTCTCACTTTCCAAGCACTACTGTACATCTGCAGTACTGCTTCGAAATTACAGCAGTAATTTATACCTTGTACAATTGCTCAGCACATTTGGGGTTTTCCAGTTGCCCATATGAAATTATTTTTAAAAAAAATAAGTTAGAAGTGTAAATACAAGGAAGAGGTATCTCCCAGGGTTTTTTTCTTAGTCAAGGAGGGGGCTTGCAACTTTGAAGCTGAACTGAACTTTCAGCAAGGGAAAAAGCTGCAGGTGGGTCACACACTGGATGAGTAGCACCACTCCTGTCATGAGATATGCAAATGTTTAAGGAATTCAGAGGCTCTCCTCTAGTCATCAGGAGAAATTCACAATTCTGACAAAGAATAAAGTGGGAATGAATTCACTTCAAGCTCTCTGCTCACCAGCCTGCCTCACAGTGGCTTCAAGGACCACAGGAGTGCTCAGAAGGATGAAGAAAGTCAATAAATACCACACACCTTTCATCGACAGCACTTTTCTAACTCTGAAAGTCCCCCCTGCATCACACGCTCGTGTGGAACGAGAGGAGTTGTGTCGGGAGAGCAAAGCAGTGCCAGATGTCTGGGAGAGGTGGATCAGCCACTGTGCATGGACTGAACAGAGACTAAAACAGGTCTGGTTTTCGATAACCTCAGAGTCTGTGAGGGATGCTGGGACACACGCTGGGCATCCAGGGAACATTTGCTTTGCCTCTGTAAGTAAATAAATCTAAGATACAATATTGTGTTGTTATTATCTTACATCTCTGCTCAAAAACACATTCTGCAAGAGCACCACATCGAGTAAATAAAACAGCCTATGATGAATTATTCATTGAGAATCTGTAACTACTTATTATTCTTCTAAAAGAAATATAACTCACTTCCAGAGTCCAAAACCCATCTGTCTGCTCAAAAGTTGTGACAATATTATTTTTGCTTTCCCCTTCAAATCACAAGAAAGATTGTGTATCAATCTGAAGCAGAGGCCAAAGCCATATCCGGAATGGTGTGTGACAACCTGTTTTATATTCTAAACTAAGACTACATTACAGATAAGTGCATTCAGCTACCAAGGGGCTGGGTTTCCTGACATATGACAGAGGAAGAAAAGTCAACTCCAAGCAAAATTTAGTTCCTTCATCCTTTGTAACTCTCCCAACGCAAGCGAACATCAGAACTGGCAGCAATTCATCCCAGGAGGTTGTGGCTCCTGGCAGTTCCTCAGGAGTTCCTCTGGTGCCGAGCAGCACCGTCCTGTGTGAGCATGGACAGAAGGAGGGCATCAGCAAGCCAAGGGCTATCAACGACTCCACGTTATCTACTTCTTTTCCTCCTGTTTCTCCTACTCAGATCTACTCAGGCCAGCACTTCAGAGGGACCCTACACACGCACCTTCCTTCAGCCGGTGTGTCCTCAGTTCCATGAGGATCTGGACGCAGTAGACCACCCGGGTTTGGATCCCACCTCCACAGAGCCCTGCCTGCTTCTGGTGGCGAGGGTCCTGCTGGTCAAGGAGCAGAGACACTTGGCAAGGTTTCCATTCAGAAGTCCTCCAGGCAAACCTTTGGGAATAAAAAGAGAACAGGTAAAATGAGTTTTTAAAAGACTACGGGTGAGGGAGACATACTTTATTAGATGACAAAATGGTTTAATCCTTATAGCAGCACTTTCCTATCCAAAACAGGGAATGTTTGGAAACATTTTGAGTGTTAAATTTACATAGGTTAAGTATGTGCTATTTGTCTGGAGCACTTGCATAAAACTTTTGACAGAGCACCAATCTCCAAAGCATCCTGAAACACTAAATCATCCTGACAACACCTTTGAGCACGGCGTAAAAAACGAGCGAAGATTAAGAGGTTTGATTAAGTGTGAACGGTAGTTTTCAAACACGTGTCTCAAACCATCAAACCACCCCTCTCTGCCAAGAGCTGAACACCTTGCCCTGAAATGCACTTAACAGCTGAAATCCTGCATACATCAAAGGAGCTCCAAGCACTTGCAGCTTTTCCACAGGGGGCAGCTTTCTAAGTGCCTAAGGTACTGCCAGCTCCTTCAAGGGATTGGCTAAAGCATCTCAGTTAATTCCATTTTCCACAAGTTGTGACACACAGCAAGCCCTAGAAAAAAAATACTTTCACTCTATATTCCATTCACACCTAAAGAGCATTAAAGGTTTTCAAGGAATTATAACATTTTGGGGCACAAGCAGGTGAATGTTGTACAGACAACAGTTGTTGGTGTGTACCAGCTCAAACGCCAGGAAGAACTTATGAAAACCACAGGGAAAAAGAGTGCTGTGTATCCGTGGAAAGCAGAAGTTATTTCCCCATCATGACTGAAAATGTAGAGCATATTTCTAACACAACTGTTTCCACAGGCAGAGCTCGTTTTGATTCACAGGTCACAGTATGGGGGGAGTATATAAGAGCCCAAAGTCTTCCTGAGCTTCCCAAACGCAAATCTTAGGCAGTATTGTTTTTATAACCAATCTGTTCATACTTGTGCTGCTTTATGCCTTCACTCCTCTAAATTTCTTAGTTTACTTTTACCGCAGATTCTTTGGGTTTTGTGTAATGTAAACTACGTAAAATAATTTCCTTCCTTTATTCTCAAGACAAAAGCTCTCTCCTTTTACAGCAGATCCACAGTTGTTAAAACTACATATGTTCTTTAACTGCTGACTGATCACTGTAAACTCCAACACAGCGGGGTGTCTCTGCAGAAAAAGCCTTCCATATCATAATTCCATGTATTCTCCACAGCGAGTATCTGTTCCCGACTACAGCTATGGCAAGCAAACCCGCATCTCAAAACTGTATTTTGAGCACATATCAATGTTCTCTGAACTTCTTATGTTGTACATGATTTCTGTCCACAAAGCACTTCCGAATTTTGTAAGGTCTTCATGGAAAATATTTGTGACTACTGCCAATTACTTGCATTTACAGGTACTGTTCAGAGGAGCTGTCATACTCTCCTAAATAACTCACAGCATCTTGTACTAATCTGGATACACTCACAGGGTTCATTTCCCCCCCAAAAATAATACAGAACACACTTTTCACATGACAAGTATCAAATACACAACTCCCACAAAATACAAAGTACAGCCATGAATTCTTCTTCTCATTAGTTCCTTCTGGGAATTCCTTATCCCATTTCTTGGGCCTGCAGTGTTAAATGCAACCATAAAGGCAATGAAAAGTGTTCTTCATCAAACAGCGGGTGAAGAGGATTCCTCCTCCACATCCCTTCAGAACATTGTGCTTTTCAGGTCTACACTTTCAAAATCAAAACCTTAAATATAGAACACACGCATCTTGCCGCAGCCACGGAAATAGTTGTTTTAAGGAAGTATTTCTTAAAACAAGAATTGACTAAGGAAAAACTCATTATCAATATCTGGCTTAGGAAGTCAGCCGTGAACTCTGGATCCTAAAGACTCCTTTCCAGAGGTGTGAGCATCTGCTTCTCCTATTCAGTGTGAGCTTCGGGAGTTAACACCTACGAAAATTAGGCCATCGGTGATTAAAATTATGCAAAATAACTAAATCTGAGCTCAGAGAGATAATTAAACTTCATCAGCTCCTGAATCTAAAAAAAAAAAAAAAAAAATCCCTTTATATATTCTCCCAGAGTAACTTGTGTGTGAGCAGTGTGCAAGGACAGCTCTCGGCGCTCCGCCAGCACCTGCGCCGCTGGCACCAGCGCCAAGCCTCAGCCCTGTCCTGCTTTTACCTGCACATGTCCTCAGCTGTCCAGTGCTCCAACAACAAATCCTGACCTCCAAGCATTAACAGGGACACTTTTTCATAGCCATTAACAAGCCCACTACCGCAGGAGGTCAGAGGGCTGAAGAGGAGCGTTGTTACCACTCCCACAGTGTAACTCCAGAGCCTACCAGCACAGCTCACTGCATTTCCTCTCCAGTCTTCACTACTTCACACCAATGCCTTCTCTTTAATTTGGGCATAATGAACCTCGTTTACAAAGTGATACCATCACACCTGTATCTCAGCAATAACCTTAAGCCTTTCTTAAAAAATCAAGTCTTAAAACATTCCCATTTTCCATCATTTAACTTCTGAAAAGCTTTGAATTTCCAGCAAAGCAAAGAGAGTTTTTTGCTATATCCCCGTCTCGTAACATAGCAACCACAACCAAAACGAATGATATGAAGACATAATCATAATTCTGGAAAATCCATCTATTCCCAGCGAACATGAAAGCTACACATCAAGGATAAAAAAGATGTAATACATTGTTTTAAAACTGATGACTCAGTGACAGTTATGGAACAAACAGGGGCTCAATATCTTTCCGATTTATAGTAACCTCTCGGTCTCTTTAGTCTATAGGACTTATGCTCTTAGCATTTACACAAGTTTTATACCTGTATATACCCATTCCCTTTAATTGAACGATCCCAAATTTATATCACAATAAAAGAAAGCAGAATCACCTCCTATGTGTTTAAGCTTTTTAAGCACTTAATCCTTTCAGAACAAATAACCAAAGGTAAAACAAAGCGCAAGGCTCTGGAGTCTTACATGCAGTTAAAGTGTTTTATTTTCTTGCATTTAAACTATTGATTGTAGAAGTTATTGTAAACTTCAGTCATAAAATTAAAAGCCCTTCCCATTTAACAGCAAATTTACACCCGTGCCACCTACCTGTGATGGGACCTTTAAGTTGGAGCTTTGCCATGGACATACAAGTTATACTTAACAGAGCAGTTCTGAGGCCTAAAGTATTTTTGTCATCTCTGGATCCTTTTAGAAGACTGGAACATAACTTCACCCACCTCTCTCTGTGGAGTACAACTCTGCAAGTGCTACCTCTCTTTAGCTGCTGCCTGTTTATGTCAGTGGATGTAGCACACACTATTTACCTTCATTCAGCCACGGGGTGCTCTCTGCCCCTCCATTAAAAAACAGCCTCTAGAAAATCATACAATCACAGACTGGGCTGGAAGGGACCTTGAAGCTCATCTCATTCCAACCCTCTGCCATGGGCAGGGACACCTTTCACTATCCCAGGTTGCTCCAAGCCCTGTCCAACGTGGCCTTGAACAATTCCAGGGTTGGGGCAGCCACAACGCTGCTGAGCAACCTGTGCCTGTGACTCACCACGCTCCCACAAAGAAGAATTTCTTCCTAATATTCTTCTAAACGTAATATTCATTTCTTCCTAATCCCATTCCTTCTGCTCAGCAACTTGTTCTGGTCTATGCCCTAGCCAATTTTCTTTGCTGTGGCCGAAGCATGCTTTGGAAAATTCTTGCCCTAAAAATAAAGCTAAAGGAAAGACTACTTGTTTCCAAATCAACCTAAAAATAGTGAAGAGAAGATTTCTAGGAACTGGGAAAGTAAACAGGAGTCTCACCTTAAAGGATTTAAAAACTAATCTGATTAGGCAAACAGAAAAAAAGAATGAGTGGTTTGTGTTGAGACCAGACAAATGAAGGAGAGCACCTTTTATTTCTGCCACTGAAGCTCCTTAAAATTCATCATCTGCTTGTAAGGGGAAGAAAGAAAAGATCATTGTTTGGTAAGCCTCAGCAAACCACAGAAGAAGTGGCATATATTTAAGGGGAAAAAAAAGCATAATCTTTTTAGGTATTACCCTGCAAATAGAACGTGGTCAAATAAGGAGAATAGGAGCATCTCAGGTTTCTTATATTATTTCACAGGATTAACACTACATCTCTCTATGGCTGAAAGCTGCTGCTTTCCAATCTGAGCTATTTCCAGGTGCTCGGTCACCAATACCCAAGGACCAACACCAAATCACCAGGCTACAAACTGAAACGTGGACCAATAGTATCCTTCACCAGCTGCTGAAGCCTAAATAACATACTTTTTTTTTGACTTCTGTTCATTAATACAAAATCCTGGTCCCCACAGCCTTACGCCCAGTAAACCCACAGCACATACTGCAATATTATGGATTTTCATTCTGGCTTGCTTCTTTATACTGAGTGAATCAATCAAAGTCTAGTAACCAGGCACTGCTGTAAAATTCTTCTGCTCAGTGTGAGAAGGTCACAGCCTACCACCTGCATTTTGAGATATTACATCCCTGGAAATAACAATTAACTAAATACAAGAGTTGTACTTTTTAGTATTTCCAGTTAAGTGGCTCTATTAACCTGCAAGTTTAATGCCATTTTTCTGAGCTAGCACATTAGGCAGTTCGTGCTCACTCATGCAGACGCTGCCCTGGAGGTGTTGCCTCAAGGTAGGGAGGCAGAACAGGATGGGGAAGGTTTCAGAGTTCACAGGCTCATGAAAACCTGGGCATAGCAGCAATACACTGAAAGAACAAGACATTTTCTTCTACAGAGAGAGAGGCACCTCCAAAAAATTATCAGTGTTATGCAGGTTCTCACCTTTTGGGCTCTCCTGGCTCTACACAACCGTTTGCCCTTCAATACAGTGCAATGTCAAAAAGGGGAAGTGAGAAACCAGGGACAGACCCACGTCTGTTCACTGCCTGATTAACTTCCAGCCAGTCTCCCCCAATCAGGTGTCACCTGCACCCACGCTCCTGTACAAAATCAGCAAGACAATGTGTTAATCTATTGTCTTTGAAATTGATGTGCGCTTGGGCAGGAGCAAAAATCACTCTGTAAGAGCCTTTCCACAGGATGTAATCAAGCAACAGAATATTTTTTTTATACTTCCTCTCTTCTGCTGGCAGGGTGCATAAAAATGATCAGCATTTGATTTTGAATGAGCCCAATGATACAGAGACACTTTTACAGGTGACGCCTTCCTAAGAAATGTATCTTGCAAAGGCTTTATGGAAGGTTTTGGCAGCATCTGGCAAAAGCCCCAGAAACTCACGACTTCAGCACTGAACAGATCTCCTATTAAACACACTCATTCACAGACAGGGAGATTTGTCTGCATGCATGTAAAATTCTATCAATCCCAAAGCATTTTACAGTCAATCTCAGAACATGTCATGAAAAACATGAAAAATCAAGCAATATTTTATTTCCTTTGCAAAGCACACTATCAATCTCCTCTGTTAGCCTGGCCAAGCATAATGGCATGGGCTTGCAGACCAGAAAGGTGAGATCCACTCCTCCACGCCACAAACCAAGCAGGCTCTCAGGGACTGCAAAGTTTCCCATTTCAAGAAGCACCCAGAGGGAAGCTGAGTAAGGTAAGCTATTACCTCCGAGCAGTTCCCATTTCCCTCAAGTAGGACTAGGATTTTTTTATGGGGAGATGAAGAGGAATCACTAAATCTCATGTAAAAGTTACAATGTCAAAGCCAATAAAAGCCCAGCCATGGAGACCTGCCCAGTCTCTGTACAGCTGAGGAAATTCTCTGAAACAGCAATCAGTTCAAAAGCCTTTTCAGAGAACAAGAGCAACTGCTCTCAGTTTCTAAAATATGAAAACGTAAACTGTAGTGGGTGTAATTTAAATTTATTTCTATATTTAACTGTAATTATTGTAACAGGAATAACGAAAATAGCAACAACTAAAAGAGTATTAGTACCAATAAATAATACCAGTAATCACGGTTAATAATGACCAAATCGATGATCTCTCACACACAGAGGAAGCACCACATGTGACTCTCTCCATGCACAAACCAAGCAAGGAAAATCTGCGGGGGCTTCTTTAGTTCCAAAACCCGGGCTGGAAGCTCTGGCCATACCTGGGGCAGGGCTGCAGAGGTGCCTTCCCTCCTGCGCTGCACGCTTCCCTCTCCTCCAGCTCCGGGCACGGCTTCCCGGCGCCCACGGCCACGCTCCGCAC
>VZTA01005509.1:375784-491803 GCA_013398855.1 Mohoua ochrocephala | reverse complement strand
CACGGCGCGGCGCCGGCTCCGGAGCCCCGGGGCGAGGCTGCCCCAGCCGCAGCTGCGCGAGCAGGGGCTCCACGGGGCCCACTCGGACGGGGCGCAGTCCTTGGGGATGACGCAGGACCTGGAGGTCACGGGCACGGGGTCTTGCAGGCAGAGGCTGCGGTAAGAACACAGTACAACAGCTGAGGAGGGCTCGCTTAATAAACTTCTTTTCCAAGCCAAACTCCCCAAGAAGAAATCCATGGTCATTCAATCGGAAGAGCTACGTCAACACCAGTGCAATGGAAATGAGAGGAGTTCTAATGCAGGGCACATAACACATTTCCAACGAGCTCTGGGTGCAAACTTGCATGCTGAGTAGTTTGTAAATAATGTATTTCATTTATCTTGGGTTAAAACAGATGCACAAGGCATTATATTTGCTCCCGTATTGTTAGAATTTCACAGTTCGTCCTGTATACAAAATAAAATCCAAGCCCAAGAGAAATACTGCCACTGGTAACCATTCCAACATCCTGCACACAGGACTAGGTGTCCTCCATCCATCCATCAGCACACCCTGCTGAGCAACTCTGCTCTTTTAAAAAGTAATTAGTCCCAGGTCTCGGTTCCGTGAGGCTGTTACCAAACACGTTATGTCAAACAAGGTCAGAGGGTTTTCCAACCTGCCAAAGCACCAGAGAACCAGGAATGCTGCAACTGAGACTGGATTTTGGGACTCGGTTACTCCTGCTGACATCAGGACATGATCTCATTCATTCTGTAACACATCAAAACACCACCCTAGGCCAAATACAATGGGAAACCAAATTCTAAGGGCTACCAACTGATGAGATTTGGTAACAAGATACAAAGTCCCAGAATAACTTTTTGAAGAGTTCCAAAGCTGCAACATCTTTACACAACATAACAAATATGGCAAATGCAGCAAATAGTTTTGGGAGAAGACAAACCTTCAGACTAAGGCCCACATCCTTCCTTGCTCCTCCACTTCTGTCTCAGTCAGCTGATGGCTCTCCTGCCCAGCAACCTGTTCTGGTAGAAGGTGTCCCTGCCCATGGCAGAAGGGCTGGAACTATCTGATATTTTAGGTCCTTTCCAACCCAAACCATTCTGATTCTAGAGGCTCATCTCTCCTCCCCCAAAATGGGAGAAAAACGTTTCTTGTCTCAAAAACCTTGGACAGTTGAGATAACAGAGTAGAAAAGGATATACTGAAAGAGGACTGAGGGATGTATGAGCAGAGGTACCCCTGAAGCATCATGAAGGACGGGGTGGGGCAAAAAAAAAATTCAGAAAAAAGTAATCACCAAGAGAAAAGAAAACAAGATTTTTTTTTTTTACTTCTGCATAGTGTCATATGGACAATGCAAACTGGCCTCTGAAATTAAGGCCACACCTGATGAACTCAGTGTGAACTCTAATTTCTCTTCTCCAGCCTCCAGCTGCTTGTGGTCAAGCTTTTGCCAACTGTAAGGAGCAAACACAGGTACACTTAAAAGGTGTGAAATCGAGAGCTGCTGCCAGGGAAGAAGCCATTACCTCTCCTGCTATCACAGCACAGTTTGACCAACCTACCTCCCTCTACAGAAAACAGACTGGGGCAATCACGTCAGGATTGCTGGGCAGCCTCATGGGGGGAGCAGAGAAGGTAAAGGGCATTCACCTGCTTCTCCAGTCTAGAAATTGGTCCCCTTTTCACAAAGGTCAACAGGAATATTCCCACTGATACACATCAAGTTTGACTAGACCCTCAGCCACCAGCAAAATACACCATTTAGTGGCTTCTATTTGTACTTCAAAGTAAAACAAAAAAAGCTGTAACAATTTTTTTGTCTCAGTTTCTTCACCCAGAACAAAACCCAGTAATCTCACCCAGGTGCTGTGAGAATGAATTTACTGAGGTTTATTTAAGCAACTTCAAAAAGTACAAATAGTCCGTGATAGCCCCCTCAAAATGAAACTATTCTTGCTTACAATTGAAAAACATGTCTCATTTCTCTATTACAAGTCAAATGCAACTGATTGCAAGGCTGTGTGTGGTACAAAACGTCAGTACTATTGAAGCAAGGTCTGAAAAGTAATAATCATTATATATGTACTTACTGACCCAGGGATTTTGAGTCTTTTTTTGGAACATTAGGTTAGGTGCAGTCACATGAACGGTCACTTTATTTACCTTTTAATACTTTTTCAACAGGGGAGCCACCCATGCCACAACATTAACAAGAGAGAGTAATTCCTGATTTTGAGTAGATAACACAGTAGCACACAAAAGATGCTGTCCTAGCTGGTTCCAGAAAACTCAAGTTTATCTAAGAGCACAGAATGGGGGGATAATTGGTCTTACATTTTAAAAAGTGAGCAAAACTCCCCATTCAGATACAGTGCAAAAAGCACAATCCGCTTTCGGGGTTGCACCACTGCAGAAGAGGTTTCAGTAATGCCCGATGTTTACTGAAACACCAAACAAAATGTAGCCTTTAAAAATCTGGATTGGAGTCTTGGTTCAAATGATCTCTGCCAACCCCAGTTCTTAGCCAGACAACACCTCCGATCCCTCCCCTAATGGATTCTCCAAACCTGTGCCAACGCTCTGGCTGGGAAAGCCATCCCTGCCCAGAAATCCCCCTTGCACTGGCAAAAGCCTTTGCCAAAGGCTGAATAGCTGTTTCTTTCCCTGAAAATCCCCCCACTGCTCCTGCTATAAAAGGCAAGATGCTAACTTTGTTGACCTCAAGGTGAATGAGACATGGAGCTGGCAATTTCCATCCTGCTCAAGTAGGCTTTTGAGGGAGAATTACAAGCAACTGCTGAACAGAAAGAAAATTAATTAACTTGTACCTACTCACTCAGCGCCTCCAAGTCAAATTAATTGTGACACCGAGCAACACAAAGACAAATGTAAAAACACTCTTTTGCATGAAATTCAGACACAGCCTTTCATGTCGCAGATGTATTTAGGACGATCTAATACAGATAAAGCCCAGACCTGCGAGACACTCGCTGATCTGAGGCTGCAAACCAGACACAGATTTGTGCTGCTGTGGCTGAATCCAAACCAGCAGGGACAGGAAGGAGGTCTTGGAGACAGGAGGTACTATATCAGCCCTGCTTTTAAACTGATTTTCAGCATATTAATGTCTCAGGTTAGATCTTCTACTTGGGGGTCGATCTGGTAACTGTGATATAGTAGAGTACTTACACAAGCAATGGTTTTTTTCTGTGTTACATGCTTGGATTGACACTGTAAAACCACAGGAATTGTTTCCCAGGCCATGCTGCGGTGCCTGCGGCGTAGGATGGATCCATTAGTGAGCAGCCAGCAGCAGCACGGAGCCCAGCTCGCTCAAGTGGCACAGTGCCCTCTGAGCCTCTTGTGTGCTGAAGGGCAATAAACCACTTATTAAAGAAACACAAAACACTAAACCAAAGGAAACCTGCTCGTGTCTCTTTCACACTCGCAGAGTCCTGGAGCAGAACAGCAGAGGAGGAGGGAAAGCAGCCTGACTGTGCAGCTCCACACCCCCACGGCTGTGTCACTTCAGGCTGCTGCCCACGGAGCAGCACCGCCCGTCTCCTCCATCTCCAGCCACGCACACCCACGAGACACAGGAATTGTGCAGCCCCGAGGTGAACCACAGCACCTTCCTGCTCTGGACAAAAAGTAACTCACCAAAAATAGCACATTTTCCAAGAGCTCGGTGCCTGTGCTACGTGCCCTGCAGTCACAGAGCCATCACATCCACCACAGGGGAATGAGTGGGAACAGGTCCGTCAGCTGGAAAAAGCAGCGACACCACCCAGGAGCCGTGCACCAGTAAATCAGGTTGGGCACAGCACAGGGGTCACCCCTGGTTTCCCTTCCCAACAGCACCAAGGCATTCAGAAGCACAGGTGAATGCATTTCCTTACATTACAGGATGAGACGGCTGCTTATTGTTAAACCCTTCACGCTGAAAGGATCGCCTGCAAGGCAACTGGACACACTGGGAAGCTGTCACCACGGCCATGCTGCTGGTACAGAGGCAGCACCACGAGGACAGGGTACCACTCCCACAGCCAGGCTCTCTCCCAGCAGCTCGGGGAGGCTCCTGGGAAGTGTCATGCCCGACCAGGGAACTCGTGTTCAAACCCACGTGCTGCACAGCAAGAGAATGCTGAAGTGAGCTAAGTTAACAGCACATTTCCATTTTTTCTCCTTTTTAGCAGTGTCTCCATTTTTGTAATGAAGGACCCAACCCTACAGGCTGCTGGAATACTCACCACCTGCTCTTTGCACTTGGCTAATAATATTAAGATCTCACAGTGGACGGAGTCTTGCCACGTTTCTAACAGCACCAAAGCACTTATTTCCCTTAGAAACTGGCAATCAGCGCTAACAGGCACACTTTTGAGAATTTCTAATGTATTTTTAGGGTCCTCAAGGGCTGCCAGGGTTATTTTGGATACCATATATTCAATCTGTGCAGCAGAGGTTTCTTTGGCAGAAGAAACATCAGCCCCTTCTGCACCAGGGTGGGGAAGATGGGGAATATTTGCCTGCCATACAACTGACCTGTGGGAAAGGGAACTGGGAGACCTATAACCCAAACAAGCATCAGTAAAGGTGTCTAAGTTTTGGTGTTTCCAGAACTTAATGCACCAGATCCTCTGTTTTAATTAAAAATAAATGCTGGCTTACATTTGCACTACCTTGGCAGACTCTGAGATCTCGGGGCTACAGAGACAGCTGCCTCCCAGCACAGTTTGGGAACAGGAGAAAAAACACAGTTATTACTGGACACCATCTCTAAAATCATCGAACCACAGAATCGTTAAGGTTGGAAAAGATCTCTAAGATCATCGAGTCCAACCATCAACCCAGCACTGCCAGGTCCGCCACTAAACCATGTCCCCAAGTGCCACATCCACACACCTCTTGAACCATCCCCTGAGCAGCCTATTCCAACGCCTGACCACCGAAATGTTACTCGTGGAAATGAAAAAAGCCATCACTGCTCCTTTGTTTCTTGTGCTTTTAAATAAAAGCGGAAGAAATGAGAGACAAAACTTCTGAAAAGAACATTAGAAGATAAAATATCCTTCTTCTCCAACAGCTCAGGGACTTGTTTTCAAGGCTGAGCACTGAGGCTTGATTCCAACATCTGCCAGGAGGAATGTGAACATAGAATTCCTCTCCCAGATCGGAATCACAACCATCGAATAGCATTTTACAGCACAGCATTTTCGCCTCTGGACTGCAGAATTTTGTATTCATCCAGAGAACAGAAGAATGTCAACACTGAAACTGCAAATATTTTTTTTTCCTAAAAGCGTACAACAGCAAAGTGGTTAAGCACAATCCACTAGGAAATGGATAATGGAAATTTAAATTACAGAGGCAAACAAAAGAGTTGAATGCTGCTCCACCTCCGCCTTGACAGATGGGTTGTCCCTTGACTGAGTTTGACCTGAATTTTCACTTACAAAGGCAAAGTAAACAGAAACCCAAATCCAACTCTATTATATCACTGTTGTCATCTTACACATTGAATGAAGAGTTTAAGAAATATGTACATAAAAGAGTCCTAATGCAAATAATAATAATAAAAAAATGCTTTATAACTGTTTGCTCCTGACTTTAACTTCTCAGTATGCTTAGTTGAGCACACACACCAGGTTAGAAAATCAGGTTAAATTTATCTAGGATTTCAATGTCTAACTATGCACATTTATTTTACTAAACTGCAATTTAGTGTCTAACCTAAACAACCTTTTTTTTTTCCAAAAGAAGAAAATGAAAGGCAGGAACTCAAGTGCCTTTGTCTCATTATTCTGTAGATTTTTACAACTGTGACAAGACAGGAAACCAAAAAGAGCGGAAGTTCTGCCACATTTCTTGCATCTTTTTCAGAGATTTATCTTTTTTTTTACTGCATGGAAGTGCTTATGTTTGAATCTGTTATTGGATGTAAGACTTAAGGCAAAACTGAAACATTTTTCTGAACTAAAATGAAACTTGAATTCTATCTGAAATAGTACCAAAAAAATTCCAGCTTTTTAAATAAAGTCTTTAAAAGGTTCAAATCAAATCCATAACATCATTCTATTTTGATGTTATTCCTTTTATTTTCATGAATACAACGTTTCTACACCAAAATCGTTTCTGAGGAAAAGTGGACCTGTCTCAAAGCCTACTGATGTTCTGCTGTTCAATTGCTGTCATTTCAGGGGTTTTCAAAAAGGTCTGTCCCCTCCCTTTCCTCTTCCTTTGCCCCTTTTCCTTCCCTTTTGATAAATGTGGAACCACCAGACTGAAAAGATATTTTATCAAAAACATCCCCAGCTCTGTTCCCCTGACAGAGCACATCCAGTCTTCCACATGCTTTTGCTGCTCTCCAAGTAATTCCTGTTTGCAGCCCTGCCACCAGACACCAGTAAATCAAACAACCTCGGTAATAAATTAGGCATCTTTGCCATTTCATTATAAATTAGGAGGCAGGATGAGGACACGGCCCCTCTCCTCCTGGTGGCCCTTGGTGGTGGTTAGCTGACCACTCCTGTTCCCTGCAAGAACTGGGCAGTGGTGGCAGGCAGGTGATGGCAAAGCCCTGGCAGACCAGCAGCTCAGAGCCCACTGCTAAAGCACGTCTTGGGATATTCCTGTCTCTCGCCTCAGTTTTCCAGAAGTTTAATTTACAGTGGTGCTTGCTTAGCAGTGTTAGTAGAAATGGGAAATGCTGGCCGGGAAAATTCAGGAGCACAAATAAGGCACTTCTTTCCTGGTTCACAGCAGACTCTTGGCTGCCTGCCAGTCCCCACTACAGGGTTATGCAAATGCATTTACTCTTCTTTATCAGTAGCCAAAATACCATCGCTGCTGTAAAGCAACATCTGTAAGATCGGGCCCGCTCTTCAGAAGAACGTCAGCAAATCTGCTGCACAACAAAACGAGGAGGACACAACCAGGGGATGCTTAAAGGGACTCATTGTCAGGAGTATTTGATATCTGTGACACTCCAGCCCTGGAACTAAACACGGATTGGATTTTGGGCTGGGTTTTTAGCTTTGAATTTTAGGTCCAAAAGGAGAAAGGAAAAGTGTGTGAGTGTCTGGATGCTGTAACATGACATGACCTTTTCTCCTCTACTCAATCAATGGGCTTTGCTCTTGCATTTGGAGTAAGAGTAAA
Organism: Mohoua ochrocephala; assembly: GCA_013398855.1. Lineage (NCBI taxonomy): Eukaryota > Metazoa > Chordata > Aves > Passeriformes > Acanthizidae > Mohoua > Mohoua ochrocephala. The sequence goes on along the minus strand of VZTA01005509.1, from coordinate 484,632 downwards.
GGATGGGTCAGGCCCAGCTCTGCAGTAAATCTGAGACACAAGCTCAGCAGAAAAAAACTGCCAGGAGGTGGCTGATGGAGCTGTACACTCCCAAAAAGGGGGCTAGGTCAGCAAAAAACCCAGAGAGGAACAAGGTAGAAGACAGCTCGATCAGGCATAATCACTAAAACGAAAGCTCCCAGCACCCTCTGCACTGTCATCCAGAAACTCAATGTAGAACACAGAAGAGAAAACATTTATAGAAAGTTTCCTTTTCCATTCTTAGAGCAAATACAGCAGTGATTGTGAGAGGGCAGAGCAAGTGAAATTTTAACAAACTCAAGATCCCCCTCCCAGAGCCTCTGATAAGGAATGAGATATGAGAGGCAGGAGAAAGCTAACAAGTGTTAACAGACATAAACCTGCTGCTGGTCACACTGTGGAATAAATCACAAGTGATTCCATTAAAGTCAAGCAGCTACGTGAGCACAAAATCTGTATATTTAGAATCAGCATATATTTAGAGGCGAGTAATAAAGTCAAGATGTTAGAAACTGCTGGAACAGTTCACAAAGCCTGACTTTTTTCCAACTGATAAAAAAATACTCCATTCTTGGCTATGGGTGTATAGGAGTGGGTAAGAAAAAAGGTTAGAATTCATACTTTCACCTCAGTATGTGTGCAAAAACACTGCAGAAATTAACGGGGGTAGAGAACTGGATGTAAAATAACCCCTTCTCTCTGCCATTCGAGTTTGTGCAGGTGCCAGGAGCTATGGATTACTGACAAACAGATTGATTTCTGCAAAATTCAAGAGCAGGATTTTTCAAGAACTTCTAATATCCTTGAAAAACAGAACACAGTACGATCTCCAGAAATTCTGACTTTCTCTGAAGTCAATCAATTTATCATTCATCTGTAGCTACTGGCACCCGCCCAAATCCAACCTGAAGTCAAACAGCAGAGCTCAGCTTAAATTTAAATGTGGGAAATAGAAAGAATAAATCTTTCCATTATTTGCTGCACATTAGTGTAACCTTCACATTCGAATTACAGCAGAGCAACCTATACAGACAAAGAGAAATCATTAGATAAAACATTAGATTAGGACAGAAATCAACAACCTCCACCAAAGACGGGCGTGCCAGTCACCTACCCTGTACCAGCACCCAAGAGTTACACCCAGACAGGAAGGCTCCTCAATAAGGATGGCAGTCCCAGGTTTACTCACTGATTTCTTTCCAAAATATACCTTCTAGCATATCCACAAGGCCAAACTTTTCAGACTTATTTTATCCTGTATTGATTTGTAAGAAGGAAGGAGTTTAAGCTCATGCAATCTTAGCCTCTTCCACCAAATATATGCAGTACATGACCGAGAATGAAACTTCCCTCTCCCACAGGCAGAGCCCAGCAACAGAACGAAGTGATATATAATTCCATTTCCTCAAAACAACAACAGAAAAACCAGAAGAGAATTATTAAAAATAGCAAATGTATTAAACAGTCACAAATCGTAGAAGAACGCAAAGTCCTCAACATATGCTAGAAAGGAATTAAATCAAGAAAAAGTTCATAAAGAAAACACATAAAAAACTCCATTTAAAACTCAGGAATGGGACTCATTCACTGTGGTGCTGCCAGGCAGAGCCAGCGCTCCATCACACAAATCCAGTGGGGATGAAACAGAGCAGGAATCACCCTTACCTCAGCGCTGCATGTTTTCCATTGCTCCTTACACACCTGACCTGCCTGGTTTGGTAGCCAATCTCCACCTCCCCGGCATGGTGGTGGGCATGAGAGCCGGGAAGTCCGGATGCGCTTCGCTCTCCAGAGTCCGAACCCAAATCCAGCATAGTCCTGCCCGCCAGCTCCACGTCTCTAGGATGGGGCAGCCGGCATTCGCCCCACGGGCCCACGCGGAGGCTGTAGGTGTGCTCCTCCTCCCCGAGGGGACAGGCAGGAGCTCCGCAGGCTCTGGATTCCGTCAAGTTGGGGCACGGGGCACCCCCGTAGAGCGGAGGGGCGATGACCGCCCGTGTCCGGTGCTGCAGACTCTTGGCGCAGCCCGTGCCGCACGGGGACCAGCCGGAGAACTGGGACACGACGCAGTCCCGCGGGCAGGGCACCAGGCAGGCCTGCTCGGCGGGCGGCTGAGGGGTGAAATACTCACAGATCTCGCTGGACACCACGGTCCTGTTCAGTTTCTGCAGGCAGCGGACGCTGCGGCGCTGCAGCCCGTGCTGGGCGGTGACACAAACCTCGGCTCCCGCCTCAGCACCCGCAGCGGGGACGAGCCCACACCTGTCCCATCCCGAAACCTCCCACTCGAACAGCTCCAGGTGCCAGTCGCAGACTTTAAAGCACCTCCTCTGGCTCTCGGGTTTGTCCTGCTGGTCGCAGTTGGCGTGGAACGTGGTCCAGCCCTCGGCGTGGGTGCACCAGACGGCCCGGCTGCGAACGCCCCCCGAGCCGCAGTCCCCGATGCAGCGGCCCCAGTGACCTGCAAGAGAGGGGGCGGTGAGAAAAGCCTGCAGTGCTCCCCCCACGGATCTGTCCCGACACCCGCAGAACATCACACCATCACAAAACCATAAAGTCACAGAACGGTTTGGGTTGGAAGGGATCTCAAAGGTCATCTCATTCCAACCCTCTGCCATGGGCAGGGACACCTTCCACTACCCCAGGTTGCTCCAAGCCCTGTCCAACCTGGCCTTGGACACTTCCAGATGGGGCAGCCACAGCTTCTCTGGGCACCCTGTGCCAGGGCCTCACCGCCCTCTGAGTAAAGAATTTCTTCTTAACATCTCACCTACATCTCGCCTCCTTTAACTTAAATATGTTCCCCCTTCTCCTATCACTATCTGCCCATGTTAAAAAATATAAATCATAGATGAAATAGAAGCCATATCCTGTCGTGTATTAAAAAGCAAAATAACTACCAGCTGGTCCCTAAAATTGGTTAAATGCTTCCTAAAGGCTGCGAGTCGCTTCTCCCAGTGTACTCACATCACGGAATCACTCGGAGAAATTTGGGGAAAAAAGAAAATGCCTCACAGTGCTTCAAATTAAAGGCAAGCCTTTAATTTCTGCAGCAGTAAAATTCATCCCAAATGAATATTTAATTTCATTTGTACAAATTAATATAAAAATGATCATAAAAGGACAATCATCTAATAGGAAAAGAAAGTCAAGTTAGATAAGAGGAAAACAGTCTTAATAGAGCAATTAGTCAACGGAATAAACTGCACTGGGAAGCAGCAGAATCATCATCCAAAGGGATAAAACAGCGAGGATAAATACATGAAAATAATCACCCTCAAGACACACTGTCATTTCCACTTGCAGCACGTGGCTCTATGAGAGGTGGCAAAGCCATCGTTCAGGAGGAGAAATTAAACCAAAATAAAACCCAGCAATGTCATTTTCAGTTCTGGAGCACATGAACATACATATGTAATGGTATGAATCTTACTTGAGGTTTTGCAAGTGAAAGCAATCAGACAAGGCTAAATAGAAAGATTTGTCTGTGAAAATATTATTCAATAAAAATCCACCAAATCAAAAAAATAATGAGGGTTATAAAGTACAAAATTGCTGGCAAACTGAAGAGCAAAGGTAGAGAAAAGCACTCAGGCCGAATCTTAACTATTAAAGGGATTTTGATGATCATCTCAAGGGGGTGTTATCTCATTCCTAAGTTTAAAAACTTTCCAATACCTCGTAAAAGAGCCATTTTGTTCAGTACAAACATTGCATACGTAATTCTCGCTTGAAAACACACTGCAACTGCCCTACCTTTTCTACTTTTTCAAGGCAGAAAATGAACTTGCAACAAATAAGTCGATTTATATTAAGCAATGCTACTGCAGTCAATTTTTTTAAAAATTGATTTTAAAACTACCGGAATCAGTTACATGCTCATACTACAAAACCAAACACACATAAAAACCAAAACCAATCCCATAATAGCTGCAATTATAATCCCAGGTATTTCGTTCAGGCGACGGCGGTTTCGTTGGAAATCCCATTGTTCTTTCTCCGTGAATAGAGGAGTTGATCCTCCAGAGACAGGGGCTTGGCATTGTGTAATGAAAAATGGAAATAAATAAATAAATAAATAATCCTGATTTTTTTTTTTATTCTTAGGAAAGGAGGGAAAGCAGATAGGAACTGGATATAGCTGAGCTGCTTTTCCAATAGATCCCATGTTCCTCCTGCAGGCGTTCCTCCTGCCCCATCCTGCAGGCCAGGGCTGCAGCTCTGCCCTCGGTCAGGCACCTTCTGTCATGATGGACGGGCTGGGGAAAGAGGGGATTGCAGAGTCCTCAGGGTTTAGACAGCTCCAGCTTTTGTTGAGTCCCTCAGGCTATGTGCAAAAATCTTTGTCCTTTTTATGCCTGTTTCACACCAAAAGACATCAGCCCAAGGTACGGACTCGGTCATGACAGGTACCTTGCATGGGAAAAGGCAGCATCAAACTCTAGTGTGCTCTACAAGGTGTCCTACACTAATGACAGGCTTTCAGCAGAACCCAGTGTGCTAAAAGATTGAATAATAAAAAAAGAGTAATCTTTAAATATGCTTTTGAAGTTCAGTTACAGGGAAGAAGTCTATTGACAACTTCAACTTTCATCCTTGATACTTCACCTTGATCTAACAGAATACTCTTTTCTAATGCCACCAAGATTTGAAACCAGACATCAGATTATGTAAATACTGTCATCTAAAAATAATAGTCAAAATTCAGACCTCAAGTCCTGGGTGGCTTTTTATTAAAAGAGAAGAGTAACAGTGATTAAGCATCACAACATAATTGTATCATGAACTTACTTATTTCTGTGCAGCACCTCAGCAATGACAGCTTAGGTTTTTGAGATGTGTAAGTTTCAGTATAGGAAAAGTTTCACTTTCACGAGTTTTATTTAAATCAAAAATTCAAGAAAAATATTATTTCCCTTCAGCATTGAACAGAACAGTATTTTACTCATCAATAGGACCTTGAAACACATACACCAATCAAGAATTTACCACCTATTACTTAAGACAGTGAATTGAATTAAAAATAGCATTAAACCCCCACCATGGAGAAAAGCCAAGCAGTTGTGGCAGAGGAAATCACTCACCAAACCCACCACTGCTCCTTCCCTACTGCACAGAACTTTCCTCTTTAGTACTTTTCGTACACCCCTGGGTGCTGCTCATGAACAGCAGAATTATCACTCCTCACACTAACAGGATAGAGAGATGCTCAGCTGAAGCCAGAAGCAACAACTGGCCATTATTTAATGTCAGATGGGAATTTAGAATGAAAAATTACAAAAAAAAAAAAAAAAGTAAGCAAGAACTTGTAAGTAAGTACACTGTCATTAGATACACTACAATTTGCAATTATTCCCTGGCAAACATGCTAAAAACAGACCCCGCTCTTGGCTTAGCAAAAAAAGAAGCATGAAAAATAAGGTTAAAAATCAGATGCAAAACCCATTACTATAGATTTTTTTCACTTCCTGACAATCTCCTCAGGACGTGGCAGTAAACTTATCCACAATGTTTCACTGCTTAGTTAAATATCCTGTTCAGTAGCTTAAATGAGGAGAAAGCTGTAAATACTTCCTAGTCAATAGTCCGCTTTGTAATTAGAATTTAATTATTTTTAGAAGGCTCATGTTAAATTTACACTTTTCTCCAAATATATCTGAGTCAATTAAAAGAAACGTCTCAGCACAATGTGAATTATAATATTAACTATGTTATAAACCCACTGGAAATTTAGGCATCAGAAGCCTGAACTTCAGAAACATGCTTTACAACTCCCCCTCTAGAGTGGAAGGCCACTGGTAATTAAAGAAGACTAAATAAAACAAAATGAATTTCACAGTGATCTGTCTACAGAAAGTACAAAACTATGAAGATAAAAGATTGGTTGTCTGTCTCCTATCTACTGTAACCTAATCAGATAATGGATGGATGTTTGGTCTCACCACAGCAGGACCCAGATGGGAGAAGCAGACTGTGGATGTACACGGAATCAGGGAGGCTCCAAGCTGGGTGTAAGGAAAAACCTCACTGCTGTGAGGATAACCCTGGGAGCAGGCTGCCCCAAAGGACAACAGAACCTCACCCTCGGAGGTTTTCAAGATCTGACTGAACAAACCCTGAGAAACCTGGTGTGGATTCAACCCTGATTCAACCAGGTGACCTCCCGTGGTCCTTTGCAACCTGGGTTTCTCTGTGTAGGAGCATCTAACTGATATGAAGGCTTTCTCCAGCAGGATGCAAAAAAAAAAGGTTTTCACTAATAAATACCACTGAGATCTGGCCAAGTACCAATAAACATGCAGCAGCACGAATAAATCCATCAGTCAATCAAGCCAAAGAGAAGTTCAACCGAATCACTACTTCCAGAAACAAGAAGTGAAACAAAACTTGCTGGGCTTGCAAAAAAATTTTAGCAGACTGTGGGGTGTCTTTGTTTATGAACAACTGTGAACAAAGACATCCTACTGTTTCTTCCAGGACACCTGTAACACTACAAGCAACGACATGAAAGGGATTAATAAGTCAAGACAATCCATTAAAGCAAAATTACACATTGTTCTGTTTGCCATCTTTCACCAGCCAGAAAGAGCTGTGCTATCACCCCCACACAGCTTCTCTAACCCCTTTCAAAACATGCAATTACACAGCAACTGGAGTTTATTTGATGTACTGTGCACTGATTTGTTTTTCCTGCCTGCAAGACTTACCTACAACTGCACCATAATTGTGTCTGAAAGGATGCAGTGACATCTGCTCTCTGACACACAGGTCACACACACATAAGGCAAGCAGGCTATACAGACAATAATTACACTTTGCAGACAAGATAAAACACCACTGAACACCAAATTTAGAAGAGGAATCCCAATAAGAGCTGCTTAGTAAGTATGTTATTGCTCAATAAGAATTGCTAGAATAATTACGCTCTGTTTATTGTGACATTTTAGCTTAATTGAAATCATTTCACCATTGGAGAATTCATTCAATAATAAGCATCTCTCACAATCATTCTGTCCCTGTTGCTATGCACTGATTTGCAAACTTAGCAGAAGATGAGCAATCAGTAAAATAGAATATTGTGTTAGTAATTTGTATCAGACAATAGATATGCTCCAGTGAAGGAACACTGAAAAAATTAATGGACAACCACTGGAACAGTCCTATTTTCCACCCATTTTTACCTTCTCTTTCAGATTAGGTATCAAATTTAAGAGCAATTGTTCTAGACCTTAACAACTGGCTTTTGAACAGAATCTCCTAATTCTTATCCATCACAACAGAGACATACAACTCATTGATGCCTGCCCGAGGAGTAACTCCATCAGACATGATGTAATTCCCCAAAATCCCTGCAGTGTCCACTTTACTTGAATACTTCTGCTCGAAACATCCCATAACTCCTCTGGATGTCATCCTTCCACCAGAGCATGGTTATGGGAAATGCAAAGCTCCAACTCAGCCTGTGCATTCCGAGAACAGGTAACAACTGTCTCAGAGAACACACGAGCCTTATTTCCAATGGCACTACAGCTAATTAATCTTCACTATTAGTAAGAGACAAAAAATAAATTCCACTGAATGCGCTTCCTCAGAATAACTGGTTGTTTTATGAGAAGTTTTTATGAGATTTATGTAATTTTAATGTAATTTTATGAGAATTATGCATGTTTTATGAGACTTGGACACATATTTATTTCTCACAAGCCAAAGCTGCTGAAGATCATACAAACTACAACATAGTTTCTTGCTAATTTTTTTTTCCTTGGCGTGATACAAAGGCGTTATGGTTCTTGGCACATAATGCCAAGAAAAGTAATTCTAAAGATTTAGATAAGGATCCCACAGTCAGATCTTTTCTTGCAGACTAAACAGGCCAAAATCTTTGGAGTCTAGGACACCAGATCTGGGATGTCTCAGTATTTTATAACACAAAGTAATGTTAGTACAGCTGTAGTTGGCAGAACTGCCCATTCCCTTGCTTTCTGAAAGAGCCCTCCTGTCTCCTTGCCCTGCATCTACTGCATCACCTCAGCCAAAATAGAGATTATTTCCCTGGCCTATTCTTAACTGTCTCAATTATTTTGCTATTTATTATTAACAGCAATTCATTAAATCCCTTTGTACTACAATTCGTATGAAAGATTCTATACAAAAGACTTTTGTTCCATTTGTAGTGTGTCACACAGGGCATAAAAAATTCCTCTGATTCCTGGGATTCATTTTAAATATCTGCAGTACTTTTTTAAACTTTCATGACCTACACAAATGAGCAATTCAGCAGCTTAGTTATTCATCTTATTTTAGATCTGAATAAATGTGAAATTTAGTGACTTACAGCCATGCAGCAGTTTGTTCCAATTTTACATTTCGGGTTTTTCCCTTATTATCCACATGCTGTAACACTCGAGACACACTCCAGCGAGAAAGACATTCTGCAGCAGAATGTAATGAACACTGCTGTTTATGAAAATGCAGTGATTTACTAAGCCCTTGGCAGTGGAAGGCAGGACTTCCCAATATTAAGAACTAATGCAAACGGCATTAGCTGAGCTACTCAATCATGTGCCCACACCCCAGAGACAGCCCAGGGAAAAATATTCTTTCCTTTCAACTCTCAATTAAAAAATAGAAAAATAAAAAACAGCCCCACACATTCCAAAACATTTCTGCCATATTCATCCAACTCATTTTGGGGGCCTGCAAGAACAGATTTCTTGCACTGATAGCAGTGGATATTTAGAGATGAGACCGTAATGTATATAAGCTTACGTATTCAAAAACAAAAAGAATAAATAGATGTTATCAACAGATTACAACTGTAAGTTGTTTACTGCATATGAGATTAAAACCACCTCAGTACTGGATTATAAATAGCTGTAATCAAACTCTGGCCTTTTTGGAATTCCGAACATCTACGGAAACCAATTCTGTTTAAAGCATAATAGCCTTTGTAAGGGGTTTGTAAATGTAACCTTAAGGGCAAAAGAAATGTTTCTTCAGTCACTTCACCTTGACTTTGGGGTTTGTAGTCCCCAACAGGAGCTGTTATTTCCCAGTGGAAAAAAAAAAAAACCAGAATCAACATAGGACAGGTTACACAGCATCTCCTGTATCACAAACCACTGGTTTAGCAGCGGGGGCCACGGGGAAATCACGGGCATTGCTGGACACCCCTCTCAGCAGCACCTTCTTCTGAGCCCCCAGTTGTACTTAAATCTTTTCTCCCCAGGAAATCTCAGATCCCTTCAAGCACAACCAAACAAGAAGTTGAGGAGGTCCACTCTGATATTTGCAGGGAAGCAGAAGGAAGAGAGAGAGATTTCTGAATGGGGTTATTTCTTACCTGCCTGCAGGAACTGGGTGATTCAGAAGTCTCTCCAGTTGGATACAGCTCCTCACACCACTGCTTTCACACCAGCAAGCTTCACACGGAATTTTTTCTGCTTTTCCCACACACTGCCTTCCCCTCACTGCCCTTCACACAGGCAGTCACTCTGAGATATTTTTCAAGCATGCAAAGCCCAGGTTTCACCCCATGCCCATGTTCTGCCAACAGCCCAGCTGGGGCACACTCAGCTCCGGAGAGTCCACCTCACCTGCATCTCCACAAGGAACCTCAGCAAACACCACCAAGATCACAAAATCACAGAATGGTTTGGGTTGGATGGGACCATGAAGATACCTCATTCCAATTTCCTGCCATGGGCAGAGACACCTTCCACCAGACCAGGTAACACCAAGCCCTGTCCAACCTGGCCTTGAACACTTCCAGGGAAATGGGGCAGCCACAGCTTCTCTGGGCACCCTGTGGCAGGGCGTCACCGCCCTCACAGGGAAGAACCCAAAAAACAGTGAAACCTGGCACTAATGGAGTCCTGAGGGAACCATAGCAGGAAACTTTCTGTCAAAGGTTCACTGCTCTAAGACAAGGCCTCAGTGGGACAGCTCGGGGGAGGCACTGGCAGCAGCTCAACATCTGCTTTTTCGAACTCCAAGACGCACAGAGAATTCTTATTTTAGTTCTGTAATAATTCATTATCTGCAAACACCAAAGATAGAGCCCAACCCCTCTTCCGAATTGTGACAACTGCAGTTTCTAATTTTCTTACTCTTTCATGAAGCTTAAATTATGTTTGTTCATTGAAATAACAGCAAAATTTAAAAATTGTTTCAGAGAAAAAGTTGTGAAATAATACAGCAATCTGCACACCTGCAAAACCTTTCTGAAGTACCCAAATTTACTTCACAAGCACATTATCACAGAAATACACGCGTCCCCCTCCAGACATCATTTTAAGGGAGAATTATATTTTTTCTGCTCAACTTCATCCTATTTCCAACTTACACATTTTATAACCCACCGCAGCCCAGAACCCCACATACATTTTCAGCTACTCCAGAGATCAACATGTGATGGTAAAGGAATTGAAATCCAGAGCTGCACATTGAGGTGCCACCAAGCCTGGCTGGAGTGAAACAGAGGAGCTGCTTTACCTGTCCCTCAGCCTCCTGCAGAGCTGATGTGCCCACACCTACGGATGTGTCCTCCTGGGGAAGAACTCCAGCTGGGACCTCTGGTGAGCCCCACTTGCAGGAGCCCCTGCCCCCTTGCTCTGGAGCAGAAGTGGGGCTGCCCACGGCGCTTGGAACAGAAAAGGTAAAACACAGACATCATGTACTTCCTTCCACAGAAATACCTTCTCAACCATATGGGCCACTCGTTATTCCTAATAAACATTATAGAAGAGCTATACAATGGGCAGGAGTCCCATGGAGCCCAACTGCTGCTAATTAGTATTTCTGCAAAGATGGGGAACACCTATAATAACAATTCCCTGGCAACAGCATAATTAATTCATGTGAAAAGTACTATTTTTAAGCATGTGCATGATCAAGTCTATAAAAACTGGACAGAGGTTACTGTAGAACTCTACAAATCGCTTTTACTGGGCATTTTCACTTTATTTGCAGTCCATATTTAATTATCTCCTTTCAATTATTAATAATCAAATTTCCATTTACTCTAGACACTCCATATTCTCAAGGAAAAGTGTTTTGGAAAAGCACAGCTCACAGTGTTGTTTGGAAATAGCTGTGCAGGAATAAACCAAATGGGAAGCTATGCCAAAACGTGGAATATAAGTGTTCTCCAGCAGTAAATCAATGTCCTTGTCCCACAGACACTGGGAGCACTGGCTGCTGACAGGAGCAATCTAAGAGGGACAAAGAGCTCCAGTTCCCAATGCACAGCAGGGTGAAAGGCTTTAAGATGCCAGTGGTTTTCCCTTCAGGGAAGAAGGACAGGCAAATAGCACATACTGAACAAAACAAAACGAACAAACAAACCCAAAACCAAACCAAAAAAAAAAAAGTAGCTAAATCCAGTTAACAAAAGGTCACTTCGGAGGGGGAAAAAATAATTAATGTAATAGGAATGCAAAGACAAAGACATTAATGTCCTAAATGAAATAAACTCTCATCATATCATCAATTCTGCTTCTTGACAGCAGAACAGAATAACTAAAATGCTTCAGTTTGCACTCGGGGAACATGATCACATTGCCTCGTTCAGGCTTGCAGGTGTTAAGACAAGAAAAATCTTGGGAATCTTGTGCCAAGAATTACAAAATATAACTAAGCACATCATATCTGGATGAGTATGTGAAGAAAGAAAAATCTCCATCCCATCTGGAGGCAGATTTTGCCAGGCATGGTTCCAAATGATTGCACATGCAGGTAGGTGAGAGCAAAATATGGTCAGATTAAGATCTGAACATCAGGCCAGACTGAGATCCAGGGATCTTATGAAGGGGTTGTATTATCCCATGACATTTTCCACTGGTTTTACTTTTTAATTTAGTGCTTTTCCAGCTGAGATTGATTCCATAGAGCAAAAGCCAGTAATGCTCTAAGGATAAACAGAGAAAAGGGTACCATAGTTTGGGCCACAAATCTGTGCCAGGCCCAGGAGCCCAAGAGTTGCAAATACTGCAGAGTGTTAACCCACAGCCCAGGCTGGGAATGAGCACATTTAGGGGAAGGGGCAGAGTTTGGGATGCTTTTTTTTCAATATCTGCACTTCTGACATAAAGAAAGCTGAAAGCAGAACATCAGTTCCAGTAAGTTAAAGACGGAAGTGTTCAAACATCAGACTGCACCCTAAAGTTACTTAGGGGTCAGCCTTACCAGACTGGTAGATCTTCGCTTCCTTTCTGGCAGGTGTTTTGCTCACACTATCCTGAATTTATAGTGGTTTTGCATTTCTGAATTGTCTTCATCTATCACTGCAATCCTAACAGATGGAAACCCTTACTTACATTTTCACAAGCTTCAGCACAAGAGATAAAACCACCTCCTCTGAGATGCTTAAACGACTGATAGTATCTAATCCTGAGGATGGTTTTGCCAGCACAGCCCCACATTTCCTTCAAAAACCACTACCAGATGTGGCAGGCAGCATTCAGGTTTTCTGCTAGAGCTGTTTGCTCAGCAGAGAAGAACAATTTTGAACTCGGAAATCTGGTCACTGTTGCCATAAAAGATCTCGCACCCTGACTTTTGGAAATAAAAGAAGGGTGACACGGGAAAATATCAGTTACAGATGCACATAGGCTGTACGTGTATTTCACATCCAAACACAAGCATCTGCTACCACAACGTTAGCTCACACTTAGCAACTGAAGATTTTTTAGGAACAGACGTTCTTCCACATAAGTAATCATTTAACAAGGCCTCAGAAAATTCAGCCCTTAATAGATTTAATTAACAGGTTAATGATGTGCGTAGCATGCATGCTCTCGAAAGCAAAGATTTTCACATTAAGCTTGTTTCTGTTTCACAGAAGCAGCTTTCTGTAGAATATCTGTGCTAATGTAATTACACATCTGGCACTTCTGCTGCTTTCAATTGCAGAGATATTTACAAACAGTGCTAGTAATTTGCACAAGAGCGTCTATCTGTTCTACTGTTCTACACTACAAATAAAGATATTTGCATGAAAATCCAACTGCAAAGAGTTCTCTTTTGTACTCCTGAGTGGTTCTATTGAATATATAAAATGATCATTTAGCCTGCACAATAAATCCAACACTTAACACTAATGTCATGACTGCCTGAGATGCCTGCATAAACTAAGCCTGCCTCAGGTTCACCTTGATAGAAAGGGGTCAACTAAAAATGTTTAGATAATTTTAAATTAAACATCAGCCCTGGTAATCATCTTTGGTCCACTGTGCCACCACATGGCAAAACTAATGTTTTAAAATATAATTTCTTGGCGATGTTCATTCATCATCCTCACGGTAACTGGGAAATGATCGAAAACCAGGCCAGAATAATAGAAATCCCACATTATCTCTACCAGTACTGTCAAGATAATGCAGCGGTTATTAATTTAAATACGCCTCAAAGAACTATCACAACTTCAAACACGATTCAAGAAGATAAAAAACCATTCCTGCCTCAAGCTGCTTTCAGTTCAATTTAGGTCACATTTAGGTTCATCATGATAGCACCTGAAATCCCTCAACTTACTAAATATTGACAAAAGATGTTGCTGCCCCAGTGTTTAATCAAAGGAGAGGATGAGCCCAAAGTCCTGATGGGTGTTACTGAAAGGAGATGCTATCAAAGGAACCTTCCAGCACCTGCTCAAGCTCAGGAATGGCAGAAAAGATAAGCCAAGACAAATATCCCTTTCTCCTTCGTATGTTAAGGCACATCTGATTAAGAAAAATCATAAATTATTTAACAAAAAGAAAAGGATATTTGTGTGAATGTGCATAATGTACATAACTGATGTCAAATATGCGTGTACACACAGACAGACATACCTATATAGATGTGCTGTGAGATATTTATATCCAAATTATCCCATTTTGCTCACATTTTGGAATCAATCAGCGTTTTCCTGCTCAGCCTGTCTCCAACACACCAGAAGCACGTGTAAAATGTCACGATTGCCATACCACGGGTGCTGAAATACTGGAGCCAGCTCCTAACCCTTCCCACAGGAGACACTTCCAATGCCTTGGAGGTCACGATGGAGGCCGTGGATGCTTTTGAAAATCAGATTATGACAAGGCAATGGACAAAACACAGAAATCTGGTAACCTAATTATTCCAAATCCCCTGAGAGTAACGCGGACAGGCAGAATGAGGAGTGATTTTGGAGAACAGGGCAATAAAAACACTCAGCTAATAATCCTGAACCACAGCTTTCAAATGGCTTTTAGTTCTGCTGCTTTTATATGAGTAAGCTGTTTCCATACGAACCAGCTCATTAGCATGCCCCAGCTGGTTCATTAACCAGTAGATGAAGATTCAGTATCACCACAAGAATACAATAAACTGCTACAGAAAGAGCCTTTTTAAGAAATGGAGAGGGCTATCCAGGCTCCTCTAGAAGGAAATCCAGCTCTCGGTCTTCTCCCCTGGTTAAAAGAATTACAAACTTCACAGCAAAGTCTGTGCAACCATCCACCAGCCACAGGAAACCTGTCTACACCCTCAGCAGATGGGGAGCACTCAGCTGCAGACAAAGCAGACTGGTACTTCTGTGAAATAAGAAAAATTGGCTTTCCCACTAAGGATACCCACGTAACTGCTCTTAATTGAGTTTTAATTCCACTGGGAATTCTTTAATTCAATGAAGCCACTTGGAAACAGTACTCTATTAAAAATGTCTATTCCTTTCTTATGATTCCCATAATAAACTTTATTCAGAATATTCTGAGGTAAATAAAGCAAATTTGATCTGGGATCCTTTGAACAGTAAGCCATATATTTTACATACACAAAGAGAAATGACTGGTCAAATGCAAAAATCAATGAAGAAAAGGGAGCTAAGAAAATGCAATCCATATTCATTACATGTTTAAAACATTTACAGTCTGCCCTATCTGAAGTTTAGAAACTCAAGATATTCATCATCTTTGAAAATTGATCTTAAATGACTTGTATTCCTTCTGCGATGATGCAGAAAGATTTTTAGTTTATTTCCAATCTTGATCCTGCTGCACATATAGAAAGTGTGTTCCAAAAAGCATAAACAGAAAGGATGTGCATGGCTAATAATCTGCATAAACTTCAAGTCTTTTTAAAACAAACAAAAGTTCAGATTTCTTAAACCTGAATTTTCTTTCATTTCTTTTCTTTCATATTTCTTTAACATTTACTGCTCGCAGGATGTGTTTTTAAAAAATCCTTTCTCAAAGCTGGTACGCTAAATATAAACTGTTTCTACTTTACTGCCTTAAGAACAAAGAAGAGGAAAATACCTCCTGACCTCTTGAGCTTGGTCACTGTAGGGCAATGTAGGCTGCATTGTCATAGGTTCTTTTACTTAAAGACCAGTTCGTTTTGTTGTCCCATCACTCTTCCCAAACCACTTCATTGTAACATATTCCCATTCTCCCAAGTGTTCTAACTTAAACCAATAAAACAATCTTGACAGGCAAACTGAGCAACTAAATACTTTTCCATATTCATTTTTACTCATGCAAAAACGCAGTATTAATGGTTACTCAGTCACCATTTCCATTTATCTAAATTTGCCTGGTTATAATAGTTGCTGCCCAAAGAATTTTCCCCTGATAATGACGGATGTGTGATCACACACCATATCCACAGATAGCCTTATTTATTTCCACAAGCCATCAGTTTCCACCGGACTATGAAAGCAGAAGCTTCCCACCATGTGTCCAGAAAGCCTCATACCAAACTTTGCAATAAAGCGAGAGAATGAAACAGTGTATGCACTCCTACATTTCCTTGCGCCTTCCTGGCCTTTCAGGACAGCTTCCCACAGGATCCTAGAGAAGAAACCATCAACATGAGCATGATATTCCTCCTGGGGAAAGACTCCAGATGCTGACAATGCAGCACCTGCCCAGGGTGACAGCCCAACCTTAGGATGCATGGGAGCAAGGTGACAATGCAGCACCTGCCCAGGGTGACAGCCCAACCTTAGGATGCATGGGAGCAAGGTGACCAGGAAAGGTGTACAGGGTGGGAATTGTGCAGCAACTTTAACTGCATTACTCTTCTCTGCAGTGATTAGATCTGGACTAACAATGATGACCCTCTTATAGCTTCAGCCACACTATCATTAATTAACTGGCTTTACTTATCTCTTCCTCCTTGCCCAAGAGCAAGAGGAGAAAAAAATTGCAACACTTTGACTCATATTAGAGATGGCCTCTCCTCCTCAGCCCGTACAGATCTGTCTGTTTTCATTCCTGCAGCTGCAGTCCCAAATCCTACCAGGACTGCAATGGAACAGGACAGGGAACCACGTCCTCCCAGACCAGCCCGAGCAGAGCACTGTGCCAGAACGCTGGTACACACACAAGTGCCTGCTGTAACGCAACAGATCCAGCCTTGGGAATAAATCAGCCTCCGTAAGTAGAAATAAAGATGTTTTGCATCAGCCCTCAGAGTCTTCACATTTATAAGCACTGCAATGTTTTTCCAATACTTGGAAAAACAAGTCACTATGGCTCCTCAACTGCAAAGTTCAGAGTCTTGGGTATTGCAACACACCTTAATCTTTTCAAATAATTCATTTCATTTCACATATAATACCTGAAGAACACTATGCATAACAAAGAGACTTATGATAGAAACGGACTTAACTTTTTTTAAGTACCAACTAATCAGAACATTGTATAAACTCTTCCTTAGATTAAGGCTGTACTAAAGCCCTTCTCAAGTGTCATCTGTGAATAAACCCATCCATAACAAGTCTGTAGGGCTTTCTATATTCATAAATTTACGGGAAAACAGATTTTCCTCATCAAAACTTTGGTGAGGCTTGAAAACACCTTTTTATGGTCACCCTAAAAAAGCCACTGAAATCATGCAATTATAATGAAAGTGCTTATACAAGCTACATTAAAATATTAACTCAGCACCAAGAATATAGATAAAGGGCACACAGCAGTAACAACAGCATATGTCATCATGGGCCAACAGGGATTACAGCATTCAACAGCTGAACCATTAGAACAAGACACTGGGTGCCAATCACACTGATAAAAAGTAGTGGGGAGGGTTTACTGATCACCATGCCCCAGGGAGGAGGAAGAACAGCTGCTATTTCCTGCAGAATCCATCATATTTCCTCTCTTCAGGGAATTCGAACCTCAGTCAAATGAATTGGTTGGGCAGGCACAAGAATTCTTTTTTTTCCAGTCTATTTTTGCGCATGTGTCCGCCAGCTCAAGGAGAAAAACACTTCTACAGCAAGACTAAATATCTCTCCCTACAACATCCATGTTCTTCATTCAGGGGGTTTTCAGTGTCAAGACCAGCAGACACTTGACAGAAGCATCCATGGCATCATCTTCCAAAGGGAAACGGACAAACTGGTCTCCATTATGTCAGCACCAATTCCAGGTGAGCAGACAGAGTCCACCTTCCTACTCCGTTCTTCATTTATCTCTGTCCTACCTTTTGGATGCCAAGCTAATTGCTAAATTTCATTGATGAACCTCAGTTTGCCAAGAAACATTTTACAGCAACATCTTTGAATTTCCAAATGGGTATCGGGCTGTTATATAATTTCTTTTAAGATGTCACAGGAAAGAACTCCGTATCGACTCGGACTCGCTTCCCACTGATGCCTAATCCATATTACAATAATAATGTAAATTATCTCTAAGGAGTGGTTAGCTGTTGTGGTCAGATCACATTGCAGGCAGACAGGCTCGACCAATACGTAAGCTGTGAGGGAGAACGGTAAATGTGCTGATTATGTAAATGGAATTGTTTGAAGTCAAAGATGCGGGCCTGTATTTCCCTGATAAAATGTGTAAAATAGAAAAAAACACTGTGTAAGCAATTAAATTTAACTTTTTAATCAATAAAAGGGAAACTGGGACCTAAATCCACTTTATAGGATTTAGGAATCAAAGTCTTCCTGCAACTCAAAGACAGCTGTGATGCCCATTTAACTAGAGGGGAACTTACTGTAAGACAAAAATGTCACATTCTATCTTGGTACCACACACAAGAGAGTCATGTGTCATTAGATTGAGATTTTGGTGTAATGACGCTCCTGATCTTTAGTTCTGGCTGGCATCCTTTGTAAATAAAGCTGTACTCTCAACACTTCTGATGGCAGCACCTCACAGGAATTTGACAGACGAGCTCACCTGTCCTTGTTAACGCTTCGGATTTGTTTTTTGTAGGTCTGGTATTTCTCCAAGGACTCCAGAGGCAGGAAGCACATTGTGCCTTTAAACTTGAACTTCCATTTCATTTCCGTGTTGGCAGAACTTGGGTCGGTACCAATGTGCCCAGAGCTGCAAAGCATCGGTTCTCCCACCTTGTCCTGTGAGGAGGCCCCCCAAGAACCAAACGTGGCGGCCCAACACAGAGTCAGAGCACGGCTTTGATTTCACTGCTGGCTGCCAAACACAGAGTCCACTTCATTTTTCTTTCTCTCCTCATTCCTTCATTCATTTCATACAATCATAGAATAGTTTGGGTTGGAAGGATTTTAAAGACAATCTCATTCCGACCCCTGCCATGGGCAGGGACACTTTCCGCTAGACCAGGTTGCTCCAACCTGGCCTGAAATACTTCCAGGGGCATCCACAACTTCTCTGGCAACCTGTCCCAGTGCCTCACCACTCTCCCAGGGAAGAAATCTCATTTCCCTGTGTTGTCACTAAAACATGGCACAATCTGCCACACAAACACGAATTCCTCCTCTTCACAGAGCTCCAAAAATTCAGCAGTTTCTACAAACACTGCTTATGCCAAGCTTCTTCCTTTACCACTACCCCCTTGTGAAGTGCTGTTCTATATTTTACCTGACATGAACTGCAGCTTTATCCACTCCTCTGCTTTGTAAAGCACTGTGCGGGGTCACAGTCTTACTGAAACAACAAATACCCTTACTGGTGACATTTCCACATATGAAAAACAGCTGGGAAATACATGCAACACATGCACATAAACACACATTCAGAGGTGTCTACTGACGCAGGAATAACTGAAAGCTGAATTTACAACACGCATTTGGGGCTGCAGTGGTCAGGCTTCAGTCTGAAAAGCACCAAACGACTACCATCTGCAAGGCCTCTGAGAGTTCACTAATTAATGATCAAGATTGCATTTGCTTCAGCATAATTTCGTGCTTTTATATGGATATCTTATTTGATTATAATTATCACAGACTGGAGAAGTTTATTAGGGCCAATCATTTCTTAATGAAATTAAAACCCCAGGGGAACAATACAAAGTAATTTTTATTGGTGAAAGTGATGAGAGCTTATAAGCAAAAGGGAGCCTACTTATTGATCACAATTATTCCAAATTATAAAATTAAAACAAATTGCACAAATTTTCCAATAGCTTTTTTGTTAATACCCACGTTAAAAGAACCAGTTTGTGTTAAAAGTGGCAGAATGAGCTGATCTTTGGGCTCCTTCTGGCTTCTCTGCATTCACCTCTTTGGGGAAGGGATTATGCAGCCTTTTTCTCCTCCTGGATGAAATCACCCAGTCTCAAAATAGCTCTCTGGGCTATTGCCTCTGCTTCCCAACCCTGTTAACACAACACCTCTAATTCTTTCCCTTCCACAACACTGTGACATTTCCCATTAAAATGAGTCCAAAAACCATTTCTCCACAGCACAAATAATTATTTATTCTTTCACCCAAAGGTATTAACATGGAGATTGGAGGGTAAAAACAATAAGAAGTCCCTATGAGTGGATTCTATGTACATACACCTTATCCTGTTCTTTTATACATTTTTAGAATACCTCCACCTTGGCGCTGGTAAAACAAATTATTCTCTTTCCCATTCTGTCATTCTCTCTCTATTGTCATCCTAAAGGTGTTCCTTTTCTTTCTCTGCCCAGACAAGAGCCTTTCAGGGTTTAGTATGCTCCTTACTCCAAGACCTGCTTAAGAAAAGCAGTACATAGCACACTGATGGGTGCCAGAATGTGATTTATTTCCATTTCACAGTTTCCCCACAGTTTCCCCTGAGAACCCAAGTAATCACTGTGAGAACATCTCATCACTGCCACTGGTTTTGTCCCATTTGCTCCCCCTTAAGAGAGCCTTTTGATTTAACATCTTGCACTTAACCAAGATAATATTACAGTGTGTTCCAAATTCCTCTACAGTATTCTAAAAAATGTTCCGTTTTGAGAAATAATGTTTAGCTAGTAAATCTACACTGGATGACTGTCTGTTTCCAAAGAATATAGACAACATTCCAGTACTCCTTACACCACGCTATTTAAGTATTTTGTAGTTCTGATGAATGAGACCCAGTATCTGATATGCCATACAAAAACTGGAAAGAAATTACCCTAAAAAAAAAAAAGAAGTTCTAAAGAAGATATTTTCCATTTTCTTAGTAAAAACAGACCCAAGGAAATAGTCTGCAGAGGAAAAAAAGGCAGATCAGGGAAATACCAGCCAGCATTATCTAAGTGAATAACCTTTCTCCAGGCAGCTACACCCTTCTGCTGGGATATTTACACCAGGAGAGGCTTTCCACCAGCAGGTACACGCAGTGGCACTTGGAGCCAGGACATTTACTCCAGGAAAGGCCTTACACCAGCAGGTACAAGACACTCAGAGCCAGGACATTTACACCAGGAAAGGATTTACACCAGCAGGTACAAGACACTCAGAGCCAGGACATTTACTCTAGGAAAGGATTTACACCAGCAGGTACAAGCAGCGGCACCCAGAGCCAGGACACCTTCGCTGCCATCAGCCACCTCACGGGAACTGAGCAGAGTCACAGAGGCACAGTGGGAAAAGGCTGACTTCTACACGTATCAGCTTCCTCTGATTGTTCTTATGAATTACATAGGAGAAATATCACAAGAGCCAACTGTGACTGGCACTGAACAATTTTCCTAAGTGTGCTTAATAGCACAGAATACCGGCATTTCTTCCTGCGTCAATATTCACTGCAAAAGCTTTTCTCCCGAGGTTTAGAGAAATCCTTCCTCCTCTAATCCTGTTTTCCAGTGACAACTTAAGAACTGAAATGGCAATAATTTCCCGTCTCCAGTGCTAATTCACAAACTGCCAAACCTTTTTTTTCCCTCCGCTGTTCTACTCATCCTCACGGAATACGAGTTTGAACTGCTCAGCTCAGTGAGGAGTAGCACAGATGAGTAGAAAAGGATGGGGAACCTCTTCTTAAATTACACATTTGCTGATTTTTAATTCCTACCCTTTGGAAAGAATACCAAAATCATCTTTGATCAAGGCCACTTAGCTCAAGGTAGTGATGCTTAAACTCTCCAGCCCCCCTGGCCACCCAAGACTGGGCACCTTGTGTCACAGAACAGTAGTTTACAGTCATTTGCAATATACAGAACACCTATTAATTTCAAATACTTGTGAAAAAAACCCCTTCCTCTAATAAATCAGCACTGCCTGTGCTTGTCAATTTATTTGCAGCAGCTCATACACCCAGCGAGCCACGCACTGGCAACAGCATCTGGATTAACCATTGTTGTGTTGTTAATCACACTTGTCAACTATGAACTGCAACAATTAGAATGCTGTTTGATATTTAAACATTTCAGAACTAATAAATTCGATAGATAGATAGATAGATAGATAGATAGATAGATAGATTAGATAGATGATGAAGACTAAGAACAAGATACACACTTGCTTCAGACTTCAAGTCTCAGATAATTCTGCACAGCAGACACTTTAAGGGCAGGTTAAGTACTTTTCTTTTTTTTTTTTTAATGACTGGTGCCAGTTGTGAACCAGAACACTATTTCATCCCAAAATGGAACACTGTAGAGCCTGAGTCAATGCCTGTGAAAGTCACTGGAATGCTTAGATATATTTGTTCTGTATTTTTACGATAAAAAAGAAAAAAGAAAATTCTATGCCTGCAGTGTGACTCAATGTCAATTAGACACTAACACCTCAGGCATTTTCCTTCTGGTTTGATACTCAATTCCACAAATATAGGTTCAAAGGGAAGAGTTTTTCCAAGCCCACATTTGGGCACAAGATGTGTTCCCTATGAAATGGAAATCACCTTGTAGTAGCGGCTAGTGTAGAAACAAAAATGAACCAGTGTTTTCAAAGAACAAAATATTATATTTAAATGTCCTATACAGATATTTGGGGATTTGCAGCCAACTACAGCCCTGCAATTTTACTTTTGTTATGTATTTTCTGTGAACTGGCTTAAATGAGAGTGCAGATGGAGGAAGAATCACACATAACTAATTTTTATCGACTAGATGTCAGGACTTAGAGACAAGCCTATAATAGATGCTCGTGATATTTTTGTAAGAACAAAACACTGCTGCTGAGAGGATGGGGTGGGTATGAACATGCACTGACTGGTCATAAAGGGCCCTCAAGGGAAGAGCCCTCCACGGCTAATGGAGAGCAATCGGCTTCTCCAGCAGCAAACTGGGAGCACCCAGGTCATGGCCACATGTGGACCTTCTGCCAGAGAAGCTCCTCTTCCACTACACAGACACAGCTGAGCCTAAAGATAGTTTTTCCATATTGCTCTGATTTTTCCCACTGTTTCACCGGGAATCTGTACTTTTAAGTCACTTTCCAAAAAATATTTTGTAGGTATTTGGCTTAGAAATTCCTACTTTCAGGAGGTATATCCTGGAGTGTTACCTGGAGTGTTTTTAAGCCCTGAGAAGTAGATACTGAAGTGGTCTGTTGAGCCACAGAATGCTGAAAACTGGGCAGGTTCATGGGAATAGGTGGAGAAAGACTTAATTCACTACAAGATGGTAAATCAGGTTAAAAAGGAAAAGGAAAAGCATGCACATGCCTTCCATCATGAACAGCTTTCTGAGCAGAAACCAAACTGTCAGAACTCCTTTAATTGGGGTTTAAATTGTAATTTTCACCTCTGCAATCTCTGCACTACCCATCCACACCAAACATTAATCTTCTAATTAAGGAGCACAGATTTCATCCACAGTGCTACCCTAGCAATGCTATTCTCAGTCTCTCTCTGCCCCTCAGAAAAAGTGCACAAACATTCAACTGTTTCTAACTTAACAGTCCCAATCTTGCAAGAAATATTCTACCAGCAGAGATCAACTGGATGCACCAGTATAGCAAAATCCCTGACTCTCCATCTTAAATTGATTCTTTTCTCCTTCATACATATAATCTCTTAAGCCCTACATTCAGTATTTTAGCACGGCCTATAATGTGTTCCTAAGACACACACAGCAGCTCCAAACTCATTCCCTGCTCTTCACCATGAAGTGCATCTCAGTACCGAGGAACAAATACCTCATTTTAACTAGAGACCCAGGGAAGGAGGTCCCACACAGCCACGGCTGCAGGGGACTGCCTGAAACAGTGAAAACTGGCTCAATATAAACCTTCAACCATTCACATCTTTTGTGTTTCTATACCCACTCCCCTTAGCTGGAGAAAGCACACAACATTTGCATCTCACCTGAGACAGAAAATCTTAGAAAATATTTATGACAAAGTAATACCTGTATTGCTCAACCAAATTTATAGTTATAATAAATAAAGAGATCACACAATATTCAGCCTTATTTCGACTGCTGTTTAACCTTTTCTGACCAGTGCACAGCAGGAAATAACTCTGCCCCCAAGAAGGTTGATATTCATTTTTAAAGTTCGTTTTCCTCTGATTTCACTCAATTCCAAATTCTCCTGTAATGACAGGGGTCCTCTCGGCCTAGCAGGAATTTTCAGAGTGCAGGGAGTTTTTTCAGACAGCATTTTTATGTATTATATTTTCATCATTTAAGAAGGTCTGGAATGTTGCAAGGATCATTATCACATGACGAAGAATGTTAGGCAAAGCTTTTTATCTTGGTTGCTATTAAGTGCCCTTTTATTGCTGTATCAATCAACTAAATGATTTCCAAAGTCTGGTGTAAAATAGCATGTTGGTGGAGCAGGCAAAGCTGACAGTGGGTGAAACTGTAATCTGTTTACATCTTTGGACTTGATGGCTTATGCTGCTGGTGAGGCATTTCCTAAATCTTTCATTATTGTAATGACTGGAAGACAAAATTAAAATGAGCAAGAGGTTGTCTGGTGTGCAGGCAACTCCTTGAAAGCTTTGAAAACCAAAAATAGAGCCCATAAAAACATGATTGAGCTGTAGGTATGGGGAAGCAAAAGAGGGAGACCAAACAACTCTGGAAATAAATGGAGCGAAACTGTGATGATGTAGATGGAAGGGAACCAAAAAGAAGATGGAAGTATGATTCCCCATGTGGTTTTCATGAATTAGGTGAAAAAAAACCCCGATTTTGAGTTAAGAACTTCAGATTTCAAATTCAACAAACTTAATTACGGTTTTCCACGCTAATAGCAAGGCCCAACGCTGTTCCCTTCAAGAAGTTCAGCCCTTCTGTCACGACTGCACGATGAAGCACAATCAGTTGCTTTTATTAGACATTGTTGCTTTCTTCCCCAAAAACTGAATGTTCAGCAAAAACTAACAAAATGCTATTTATTAGTACACTCCACGAAACATTACAGTGCAGGGGAAAAAAAACAACCCAGAAAGTCAGGTGCATTTCTTTAACAAAGTGCATCATGCAAAACACTGAATTTATAAATGCACAAGTGTATTGGCTCTGGCTGAGATGCAGCAGTTTGAAAGTTTCAAAGAGGCAGTTCGAAACAGATGGGTCACTGGTTATTAAAGTTTGCTACAGATGGAGAATTACTACAAATATTTTACCCCTTTACACTCGGATCAAAACTTTGCATAAAACACAAATAATTTTCTCTCGCAACATTGCTCTGTTCTTAAAAAGAGACATTTCTGCAATTATTTTGCAATGTCAGAGAACTTCAATTCTCCAAAGAAATGCCCTGCATATCCTAAAAATACACATCTCTGTTCAAAGCTTGCCTTTCCATGAAGGAAAGAATATCCAGAATTATTCATACTCTGCCCAATGCATCACATATTTGCCACCACACTTGTATGAGCACAAGCCCTTCCAAACAGCAAGAGTTTGCAGAAGCTTAAACCAGCTGCTACAGCTCAAGTAAAAATAATCTCCTGCTGTTCCAAGACTGGTCCTACAGCCAGTGCTCCTCAGTTACTCACTCCACGGCAGCAGAGCCCAGACCTGGAGATGTCTGCGAAGGCTTCACCATCAGCCCCACGGCTGGAACAAGGTCTACACTGTGGGATAACCCCATCTCAGAATGGGAAAGGCCTTAGGATGCTGCCAGTCTGGAGCTGGATTTCTCCAAACGCCATTCCCCTGATCTAAAGCTCTGAGCAGGATGATTAGGAGCCCTGAAGCGTGCAAAGCCCAGCTGTTCCTCACAATGCAGGAAAAGCCCTCCTTAGACCATTTTACAAGCTACCTTTTTTTTTTATCTCTTTCCCTCATATATATCAGAGACTACATGTTGCTTTTCATCAAGTGCCTTTTATTAAGCCTACCACCAGTTTTATCAGTAAATTTTACCGTATATAAAAGTTTCCTGTACTTCACCGTACAGCTATTTTGTATTTGATTTTATCTTTGACTAGATGGGTTGTTCAGGAAATTTCAGACAGGACACCTGCTTTACAAATGAATTAACAAATAGCAATAGCTTTGGAAGATCACAGGTAAAACAGTATAATGAGACTCAGAGGTTCAGTTATTTTAGTGCTCCTAAAGGCAACTCATTCTCGCCAGGCAGTGGTTCGACAGACTGCTCACACCCCTCTGAAGTATGAAGGACTAAATGCCTGCCTTTATTTCCTGGGCTTAAATGTCATGGGAACAGAGACAGAAATGATAGTATGTGCTTTCATTACTAAATTTTTGCAAAATTACTGAACTACAGGTTATATCAAAAGAAACTACTCCCCAGCAGGCACATCCTGCTGTAGCCATCTCCATCATTTCCTTACACTCACGATAAAACAGTTTTACAAGAGCTTGTAACACTCTAATATTTGGATTAAAACACCTGGAGTACACAGAAGCACACACTACTCTCCCGAAAGGTCAAAAACCAAAATTTTCAAAGCCAAATTTTACTATCTATCAACTCCAAATTGTTCCACAAGCTGAAAGAGCGTGGCACGAGTAAATTCAAACGTGCGCTGCTATCAGAGGTGGGGTGAGACACAGAAGTTCTCTCTCCCTCATTCCTCCAAGTAAAGAAAAACACGTAACTGCCAGAGGCTGAGAGTAACATTAACCTCCTGAATTGCATGGAACAGCAGCAAACACAAGGAAACCCCAAAAGCCACCCACCCCCAGCAGGGCATGAGGAGAGATGCGCTCTGACACTACAAAAGTCCCGCAAAATATCCATGAAAAAATTATTACTTTCACTGTAACATAGGAATGTCTAACACTAATGGCAGTAAATCAGTAAACATCATTTAAATTGCCAAGCTCTAACAACCTTCATCCCCTAAAAGTGTACTTCAAAGCCCTGTTTGCACAAATTAACCAGGGCAAGGGTACAATGATGCATTGGTGAACCTGCAGTAGGATGAGTAAACATGGTAAGAGAGCCTAAATATGAAAATTTTTGAATTTCAGGGTAATTAGGTGCTTTTTTAATGTATCTTGTCAAACTTTTGGATCAAGTTAACACACAGCTGTGGTCTTGGTAGAAGTAATTCATCCATCATAGACCTCGGCTTTGAATGAGGAAGAGTCTAAAGTTTCAGCTTAATAATTCATTTGCAATTTTTAAATACTGCACATATTATATCAATATTTTAGCACTTTAATCATTGGGAAGTTGAACACATGCTTAATTTGAAGTTACAGAAGGAATGATGTGAGGCCGGCTATGGCTGGCACCTCAGATCTACCCTTGGAAAACATTTCACTTGCAGACAGGGCTATCCAGATCTGTTGGGGTGAAACGCTCACAGACGGGATTTTCCAGCCTGTCTTCTACTCACACAGCTGCATGAAACAACCTGTGAGACACTTAAAGATCGTGTTTGTCAGACTGGGCTGTTACAAAAGTAGGATTTTAATGAAATATTCTCAAAGTCACTGCACTTTCAGCATAAATTTTGTTTGCTTTATGAAATAAAGGTGGCACAAACATTCTGAAGCACGTAACTGCTCAGCTTTTGGTTCCCGGGTACTGAAACGCTTTGGGTCATAAAAGGAACTTTTGGTAAATGCCAGTGAAGGCTTCCCCAAGACAACAGTTTCAGCACACACTGGGCATCTCCTTCTGCCCAACCAGGGGAGCTTTGAGTATAAAACTGCTAACAGATGGCAATGCTTTACTTTATAAAGCTGATTCCAGTAATTAAGAATGTGAATGTTCCCACTTCATTTCTGCTGATGCAAATCCATGAGAAACCTTGATATATAAAAGAAGCCCACTTCTTGTGACAATTTAAGTGTGACTGCTCAAAATTTGTCACAGACATAACAAGTGTTATCTGGGCTTCCTCCAACCTCAATCAGATTTGCTCAAAGAACTTCACTTCAACCCACACCGCTGCTCTTCTTTAAACAAAAACATACAAGATTCAGGAAAAGAGAAGGTTCACATAACACCATTGTATCTTATTCTCCATTTACTGCTCTGAGGGGATAATATCAGTTAACCAGCATCCACGTGTGAGCAAAGTGTCAAACTGGGGCTCTTTAATATATGTGCTTTAAATAGTACCTTCACATTTATGTGTCTATTCTATGACATGCAATGCACAAAAAAGAAATTTTCTTTATTGCAATAGCACTACACATCAGTCACAAATTATTAACCAGTATTTTCTGACAGTTCAGTCTGTTTCAATTATTTATTATTTGGCACATGCTTTACATTTTTTCTTAGATTGTACTTTTCCTGTCTTGTCAATAGGAATTCATATTTGCTATTCAATTTTACATAATGTGTAGGCTCTCCTGAATCATCAAAATAAGCTGAAGTAGTAGGGAAGTGACTTACATGAATATCAACAACTCCTGTTTTTCACTCCTAGTGACATCCATACATAAGCCAAAGTATTGAAAAATAATACCAAAAAGAACAGGGAAAGAAAGGCCAGAGGGCAGGCAGTATGATAGGAAGAACATCTGGCATCAGGTAGAACGGGGTAAGAAAATGGTAATTTATAGAGGAGAGGGTTTTCCTTGGAGCACACACATAGGCACGTGCTCACTGGTACTGCATCTAGCCAGGGGAGTTCCTAAACAGGATTTAATTTGGACCACAGGGCACCTCTGCTGATCATCAGAGGAATCTTAACCCAGCTCTGAACAGCTGCAAAGAACAAACACCGCAGCCACAGCGCCAGAAAATAAAACTTCATCGTTTAAAAACCAGCCGAGGCACTGGGCAGCAGCTGAACCAGATGACTCAGCCCAAAGAGGTGTCCCATTGTCACTAACACCCGCCTAAAATTATAGAGGTGATCACCACAGGGAAAGCCAACAAAGCAAAAAGTACTTTATCAACCACTTCTCTGAGTGATATGCTGAACCTCATCACTCCTGCCCCCATTTTTATTGTAAGAAGTATATTTAGGTACAGAAAGACAAGTTGGGTCTTTCTGGTAGGAAAAAGGAAAGTGTATTTTATGCTTCTCCAAATTTCTCAGGAAATAATTTTTTTATGCAACGATAAAAGGCTCAGTTATCTATGCTGAAGTGTGAAGCAGTACCAGACACAGCACATCTTCACCGGCAAGGAGAGTGTGTTCCACTTTTCTGCACAACTCATTACCGATAAAACCCCAAGAAAATCTTTATAATGTTCTGTTTCTCATTTCATGAATTTTTACAGCTAATGTGCTTTCAGTCAAGAATAATGTAGTGATTAGAACAGAGCAGGGTAAGAATATCTGGCAATGTAATACCTATAGAATTTAATGAATTTCTCTCCGCCTAGAAGAAATTTATTGATCACCAATTTTTTTTTTCCAGCTTTAGATCAATTTTTACATCATTTAGCATAAAGTTTCTAGAATTAATTCATGAGAAGGTACAGATAACAAGCTTTGAAGGTAACAAGATATTGATTTGTGCGACTTTCTATGCTAATTTTAGGATTTGATCACAGCTAATTTAATTTGACTGGTGCTTTTTTACTTTTAGATATCTACAAAAATAACTTGAGGATGAAGATTCCCTTTGACAATAACTTCAGAAGACTCCACCAGAAAATAAAATCAGGAAAACTTACGGGGTATTGTACTCACTTGTGCACACACGCTCAGGTGTGAATTCACACACCAGCTTGTTTAGTGACAAAAAGTATTACCTGGAGTAATCTGCCAAGACACGAGGCCAGGGAGGTCTCAGCATGGAGCCACCTTTTGATTAAGAGTCTCCACTGACAGGATAATTTTAAAAATACCAGGAGTAAAAGATGCATTTTGCTCGGGCAGTGCTCAGCACTACCTCGTGTCGAATCGCTTTGTGTGTTAAGCACTGGGAGCCAAATCAACGCCATTTCCACAGTGAAATAGTTCAAGGCACGATTTTACACACTGGAGCTTTCACCTTCCTTGGCACTACCTCCGTGTTTCCTGGGACACCACAGCACTGGACAAGCCTCTCGGACAGGGATTTGTTAAAAGCACAACTCTTGATCTAGGGTAGTAACCGTTTGGCAGCCAAATTAAATAAAATCTAGAAACCATCTGTTTTAGAAACTTTAATGATTAATTTTAGGAAGATGTTCTAAAAATGAGATTATTTTTGGCATAGCATTTATTTGTAAGACATATCGCTAGCAATCCAGCATTTTTCATACCAGGCTTATAACTACATTTTCCAGTTATCCATCTGGGCCCTTTTCAATTCAGTGGTTTAATTAAA
This sequence comes from Mohoua ochrocephala, assembly GCA_013398855.1. NCBI lineage: Eukaryota > Metazoa > Chordata > Aves > Passeriformes > Acanthizidae > Mohoua > Mohoua ochrocephala. The sequence continues at coordinate 454,811 of VZTA01005509.1, read as the reverse complement.
ACTCAATGGTATTATCAATCTGTTGCATTTTTCATTTTGATGGTTATTACATTTACAGTACAGCAGGAGTACAAATTAGAGTAAGAAGATAAATCTCATCTTAAAATTTCATTTCTCTATCTTCAGTAACTTTCCTTGTCATAATATTTTCTAGCTCATTCACGTTCATAAAACAGTTTTAATGATCTATTTTTTTTTATTACAATAAGGAGAAACAGGAAAAAATTATTTTTCAATAGCTTGACACATCTCACAGGGTGTCTCTCATCATTCATTCCATCAGTCTGGTCAACAGATGGGCATTACACAGCAAGGTTGGGAAAAGGTCCATGACGGGGTTGATATTAAGTTTTCTTTTCACCTCTTAAACATGTAATTTGGCAGCAGGCAGCCAAGTACATATTTAAGATACAGAACCAGAGATAGAGATGTAGGGAAAATGTAACAGATTCCCCAAAGAAGAGAATGGGGAAACAAAAATTGCAACGTTGCAAGTTGCCAGTAGATTCAATTAATATTTAAGAAGAGCATAGCTGTGCTTCCAAACTACCTACACACAGTCCTGGAGGACTTCAGCTTCAGGATGCAATATCCAGGGCCTTAAGGAGTCTATTTATCATCTTTGCTTTGGCTTTGTGCAGCATTCCCAGCGCATCCTCTGTTTCCTGGGGAGACAATTCCCCTTTTCATTTCCCAGCTCCAAGCCTTGCAGCAGAGCTCCTACCACGCCAGAGCTGCTTGCCTGGCTCTGAAAATGGCAGGGCATTTGGAGCAACACAGTTAAAGACTTATCAAACCAAATTTTAGAGCTGCCTTTGGTACCTTTGATTGCTACTGAGGTTATACAAAAGGGGGAAAAAAACCATCTCGGGGTCCCATGCTCAGTGCCACTGAATCCTTCAGGTTTTCAGGATGAAACATTTCAAATACTGCCTATGGTATGCAATATGAGAATCAATGAGAGGAAAGGAAATAAAGGAAAAGAATATTCACCTTGTATCACTAGCTGATAGGCAGCAATCTTAAAACCTTATAAAAATGCAAGGCATAATTCAGTTAAAAAGCAAGAACTGTAAGGAAAAGGAATATGATTTATTAGACCTAAGGATATAGCTAGCAAAACCAAACACTCTTTCAGCCTGTGCCATAGCAGGGTCATGATGAATTAAATTTTGGGTCTTGCTGCTCTAAGATGCTCGGATGTCAGAAGTACAAATTGTTTCAAGAGTCATTTAGACAGATTCATGGCAGAGTTCATCAGGGCTGTGAAGGTTATTATCCCTCATAACGGTGCAGCTCAGCGCTCCCATCTCCAGCTCAGGGCTTCCTAAAGCTCCCGGCTGCCAGAAGTGGAAGGGGACACCAAAAAGTCTCTATACTGTCCCCATTTTTACAGAGTGTGCCCAGGCAGCCAGCGTGGGCAGTGCTGGGGACAGGAGCAGCCACCGGGGCACTCTGGGCTGGCCACTGCTGCTGCTCTCCTGGACTCACTTGAACGGAGGGGACACCAAGGTCTGCTGAAGGTCAATAAGAAACATACCTTTACTCTCACATTCATCATCTCCTGGCCTTACACCAACGAAGAAACCACTAAGAAGCATTTATCTGATTAATGTTTTCCAGCAATCAACCTGTCTGCTGGGACACCATTTGTCAGAAGTTGTGCCCGGATTTGTGGTGTTCATCATTTTGTTTCCGCAGACCTCACACAAAGTCAGTGGAAATTCCTGCTGACTCAAACATTGGACCAGAGCCAGTCTATCCACAAAAAGAAGTGGTTCTACAGCTTAAGGGAGGAAAAATTATTTAACTGCTTGGTCAAATGAGATTCCAGCTTGGATACCGATCTCGATTACTGAAGGACAACAATGAACAACACAGTAAACTCTGACAGGCATCATGAAATCATGATGTCCAAAAAACAGCCTGTATCACAACAAGGAATGTCATCCAAGGCTTAAAGTCTGGTTTTTCCTTTTACTGTCAGCAGAGGGTTCCTTTGGCTGAATCTTTATAAGAGCACTATTTTTAAAAAATAGAAGTAGTTTAGATAACGCTATTTTTCAAGAAACACACGCAAATAGCAATTTTGCAGCTGATCAGTTTTGACACACCTGGCTATCAAAATGTTCAACCTTCTATGAAAAGCCTGCAGTTAGCTGAGAGGAGCTACCAAGAGTGTGTCTTCAAGCTGACATTCCCAACAAGGATTTTAAAAGCACCTTGGCAGCACTGACTGTACCCATCGCCCCCAGCCAACACCCACGAGGCACATCTTACTCCACACACACACACAAGTGTCACTCACTTCAGCCAACTCATCTACATTTAACTTCGAAAAAATACCAAAAAACCAAAATAGAAATTAATCTTAAATGTACACATAACTGTTCCAGGGTCATACAGTGGGAGCACTGACTAGTTATCTTTTTGTATGAGGTATTCAGAGGCACGAAAAGGGCTTGGCACTCAACTTGCATTAACTTTTGCTATGAGTCAGACACCCAATTATCCTTTGTGCTGTTGAAAAATCCACCCTCGTCTCTAATTCTTGTATTTGCATAGGAGTTGACATCTATTAAAACATCATTAGGTATGCAGTCAAAACAACATAACACTTCAAAAAATTACTGGTAGTCACAGTTAATTGCCTGTAAAATATTTCTTTAAAAACTCGGTAATTGGATTCAATATTTCAGATATCTCTTCCATAGATTTTGGGGTTGGATATTCACCAGGAGAGACTCAGCTGCTGGTATTTGCACCAGAAAGAAGAGAAGGAAACTACAGCACAGTAGTAGCCTATGCTTTATGAGTAGTTCTGACTTAATTGCAAAATCATAAGTAAAAGAACACTGAAGTGCCTACCAGCTCAATAGCTATTTACACTGTTGTTAAAAGGGTGATGTCTATACACTTGAAACAATTTTGAGCCCAAATCAAATAGAAGAAAATCTTTACAAGAGATGTAAATGATCACTGCAAAGTACTTTATGAAAAAGCTAGAAAGAAGCACAAGCTTGTTAAGAAGGATCACAGAAAACATAAAATGGTAAAAAAAAATAATAAAAATTAACACAGATTAGCCTTTAGAACTTACCACAAAATGTAAAGAAAAAGACAGGAAAGCTGGTTAGTATCAAGGCTAAGAAATAGATGAGTTTTCAAGAACATCAGGAGCTAAAGGAATCATGCCAACAATATGATTAAGTGCCTCCTGGGTCCTGTGAAGCCACCATTAGACAAGCTCACCCCATCCCTCTCGGACGGTGAGGGATCCATTCCCTGCCCTGGATCAAACGCTTTGGTTCCGCCGTGCCCTGAAGGACACCCAAGTGGCCAGAACACACAGAGATATAAAGCATTCCTGAGCAGTGCCCCGACTGCTGCCCCTGCTCCAGCCCAGGCACACACACATTTCTGGCTGGAAACCCCAGACAGCCCTGCACCAAAGGCTTTTTTAAAAGATTTTTTTTTCCTACAGTCATTTCTGATGCGGCCATGTTTCAAACAGTCTTGTCAAAGCACAAAGTGCAGCACTGGCAAAATACTGGAAGAGTTTCAGTGCCACACTTCCTTCCCACCAGCAACAACTCTGAGCGCAGAACTGTGCTGCACAGTGAACACAGAGAATAAAAGGGGAAGAAAAGGTAAATTGGCAACAGATCAATAACCTGCCAAGAAATTATCTGTTTCTTTAATAAGCCAGAAATATAAACTGATATGCAGAATAATATTTTCGCTTGAAACTGAGTGAGAGACTGGAGATTACATCAACTGAACCAAACAAAATACCAAAAATTTATCTGAGTGCTCCATCGCTCTGAAATTACTGCAGACAAACTGCCTATTTACCCAGAGGAAGCCACCTATGGACATGAGTGAGTATTTCTTCTTTGTTAAAATGAAAATAGTATTTGGTCTCTTAAAGCAAGGTATAATACAGCAGAAACTGCAAGTGTTCTCTCATCTATTCTTGAATCCCTTTATAAATGGAAAGGCCACTTAGCAAGTAACAGAAATGGATGCAGCTGCAAAGTGAATGGAGATAAGTGGGGAGATGAGCAGCCACAGCTGTATCACGCTGCTTAGTACATTAAGTTAAGGTAATCCCATGTCTGGGATTTAAATATCATCTGCAGAAAAAGCAGTTCCAAGAACCACTCCAAGATGTAGTTTATCAGAGTTTTGTATGCCACTGGGGGCATCCGAAACTGCCAAAAAAGGTGCCCTGTCCAGCACTGAAGAGGATGACCATGAGCCATCGGCCAGATTAAACAGCAACCAGAGAACTACACGGACTTCTGAAATAAAGAAAGAAATCAACTTGGAAAGTATTTTAAAAAGCATGATTTTTTTTTCTTATAGCAGAGGAGAGACAGCAGTGGGAGGCAGATCTCACAGGGCACAACATCCACATCATCTCTGGGAGAAGACCCTCCTATAACCAGGGACTGGGATGATGATTAGAAACTTTTGGGGATTATAACTTGAAAGGTGTTTACAAAGTTATATTAAACCTCTTGTACTGCAGCTCATCTGGTGCATTACTGATATTGGCCCTGAACATACAGTTCACTGCTTGCCGGTTAATTATGTCCCATTAATAAATCAATGAAGCGCTTTGATCCTGATTTGATTCATGTTAGATTATTTGAGCAGCTCCTCGCTGCAGCAGGAAGGTGTCACAGCCCTTCTGACAAATTGAGAAACAATATGCTTCACAAAATTCCTACTGTCGAACATTTTATCACTAATTCAGCCCCTTGAAGGAAATTACTGATCAGTTTGAGGACTGACCAGGGAGAAAAGTATTCCCCAAGATTTTAGAGGGAGCAAAACCTCTTTGCATGAGCAAAAATAATGCCATGTTGACTTTAGACAAGCCTGACCACTCTTCAGATACATAAAAGTCCACTGTGGTTTTGGGGCAGCTGATGAGTTTTAATATCAAGTTTATTATTTCTTCCACTGAAGAATTTATTTCAGAATAAGCAGAGGCCTGACAAAACTATCAAAACCACAGACATTCTCTTCTGTCTCAGCCTGCTCATTGAGCTATTTTCCCCCCAAAGCAGGCAGGCACTCACAACGGCACAAAGAATACCTGGCAGATCACAGCGCAGGAGGACGCCTGCTACAACAGCAGCAGTTAGCAACTCCCAATTTGTTATGTTGGATTTTATTGTTAGTTTTTCGCTGTAAATTCTGTTTTCCTGCAATTCCGCTAAGCCTAGGTGAACTATATCCCATTTACCAGAGTTTAACTCTCTGCTGACTGGGCCCCATAAACAGCATTTGTTGGCACAGCCATGAATTTAGAGAAATGGGAAAAACAATCCAAGGGAAAGTATTGTAAAAGAAAAGTGACAATTACATTTCCTTTTATTGATGACCCTGAGCACAGTAACGTGCTGGCAAACATCCTTCTTCCCACTCTATCACAGCCCTCTGCGCAGCGTGTCCTACACCACCACTAACCTTCATTTCACCTTTTTTTTCTCTTTTCTTGATGGATGCAAAGCTGCACAGGGACGGGACAGATCCACACAAAAGCAGGCAGGAAACAGGGCTTGGGTTGGCAGTGCAGGGGCAAAAGAGAGAAAAGAGATGGCAGCTCCAGGCCACTCTCACTCTCACTTTCTTTAAAGGTATCAAGAAGCTACGTGGTTGCATTAAAATTAGGAAGGATGCCCACCTGCCCTCAGTAGTTGGTATCCTTCCAAGGAGCCACTAAAGCCTTTTGGGAGAGATCTCTTTCTGCAAACAAGATCCACAGGAGTCTGTGTGCTTGAGAAGGTGGAGCCCAGCCTGAACGCAGAGAAGTTGACTGGCAAAAGGCATTTCCCGGAAGGTAAATGTATTTATTCATTCTATGGCCTTTCTACCTTCTGTTAAATTTATGAGCTTTTATGCTCTGTTATATTTTCAGCATTCAGCTCAAAAAAACCACAGTCATGGTACAGAACGAAAAAATCCCATAAAGTCAAAAAGCATAAAGAGAGATTTAACAGCCGCCTCTTAATTTTTTTTCAGCTCTAGGATAAATCTTTGATCCAGGCTGAATGTGTCAGCTACTCTCCGGTAGGGGCAGAGGAAATGCACCCCTGGAACACCTCCTGAAACTGCTTCACAGCTCCTGGGCTCTCACCACAGCCCAGCCCAAACACATTCCAAGCCCAGGGCTCAGAGATGCCAGGGATGGTGCCTACTCCCTGCCCACCCCACCAGGATCTCCACAGGCAACAGAAACAGGATTGCTCCAGAGCCTCTATGCTGCCCGTGCTGCTGCCACCCATAAATTCCCACGTGAGTTCTCTACCCAAACACATCAGCTCCGTCTGATCTGTCTTCAGTAGCTGCAAAATGCTGAGCTCTAATATGTGACAGCAAGGGGGTCTAAATCATTCTGCTTTTGAGCTGTCACACACACACACAAAGCTTTGGATGAGGCCAGGCCAGTCTGCCAAAAAAATCTGCTGCAAAATCTTCTCAAATTAGGAAATAAAAAAAGCAAACAACCTACTTTATTTAGCTTTGGTTGTTCTCATCCTCTCCCAAAACTGTGAGCTATAAATTTCCCCAGAACAGAGCCCATTAACACAATTTCTAACAACCAGTAACACCACTGGTACCAGGCAGCTGTCACCACCGTGCCTGCTAAAGCTTTACAGACTGCTCACAGAAAAAAGCTGGAACAGTACCTGGGGGTCTGGTTTTGCATCTGAGGAACACAAGACTGGAACATAATGATTGCACTTAGAAAAACGATACAGGAGCTACCCAGCAGATATTTTATCTATGATCCCACCTGGTTTCCAGCTGAAGGGAAATCAGCCAGCCTTAAGAAAGAGACTCCAGGATGGGTCACAATAAATTGAATAGGAGAAAATGAAGCTCTGAAAATTAAGCTTTAGAGGTTTGTAATCTTCATCTACGAGACCAAACTTCGTCCTTCCTTACTGCCACAATTTTAGTCCGAGCAGCTGTGATAGTTGCAGCGACTCCCTTACCTACACCTGAAGCCGTGCTCATTTTAAGAACATACGTTTCTCTGGGGATTTTATATCTGTAGAATAAAGTATCTAGGAATATACATATCACTTGGGTTGGAGGAGAAACCAGAAAACAATGTCAATATTTCATTTTAATGTCGCAAAGCAAAATTCTCTTTCAGAGAGCTTTTCAGAAACTCAATTCCTGCTTTTCAAGAGGAAGAAACTTTGAAAAGGCGTTTCAATTTCCAAAACTCCATCCTTATCCTCCTCATCACCTGCACATGGAATCAATTCATTTGGTGGTGTTATACAGGAAATTCTGCTACCCTCATTTCTGAGCAGAATCACTAAAATACTGATTAGCCATAAGATTTTAAACTGAAAGCACGTTTTAAACAAGATGGACTATATACAAGAATAACCCAAAAGACTGGATTTTTTTTTGGTTTTTCCTCACAAGAACCACTCACATCTCTTGGTGCTGTGTAAAGTCCAGTTCAGCTCTTTTCTCAGTGTCTGTGAATGAAGTCGGGCCAAGAGCATCTCAGGTGTGCGGTGCTAATGCAGCGAGGTCCTCACTGCTGTGCAGCAAATGGGAAGCAACGTTTGAATGTTCCTGACTCTTCTAATGTCACCCAGCAATATAGATAATGGCATGAAATGCACAGTCCTCGAGGTTGGCAGAACAGATGGAGCCTTAACCTTTACGGGAGACTCTGGTTACACAGCTTCTGCATCTTAAATAATTTATAGGATCTGATCATATGGGAGCTTCAGCTGTGGAAACAGACGATGCTGAAACAAGATCTGATCCAATCTGTTCTTTTGCCACTGTTCAAAACCTGGGAAAGGTGAACAGGTCGCCCTGCAGCCCACGGCACTCGGAGGCTTGGGATTTCCAGCCCCATACACTTGTTTATTCCTGTTTATTGCTTTCAACACAACTCAGCACCAGTCTCTGGTACACCACATTTGCTCTAGCTAATCAACTTTAATCCAATTTTGCCCTAAAACCAAGCAACTTTTCCTCAAATTACAGTTCAGATGCACTGCAGATGAAGATGCAAGTTAGGCAATCACTGCACATGTTATCAGACAAATATTTAAGTAAAAAATGGTAACTTGCTCTTAAGGTAGAATATTTACAAATGGGTACAGTGGTTCTACAGGACTGAAATGGTAAACAGGACCCCAACTTTAGATACACTGAGGGGAAACTTTAGCCTGAGAGCAGCATTTGTGTGACCCTCAGGGCAGGCAATGCTGGCACAGGGACACTCGGGGGGCTGTGGACACAACACAGAGCAGAGCAACCACATAAATTGTGTGCATTTGCACTTCCACAGAGCAACAGAGCAGGGAGAGGCAAACGAGGAAGCAGCACAAGCACGTTACCCAGGTCAGAAATACACACAACAGCCCATTTTTAGTATGCCTTGTCAAACAGCTGGGGCGGTCTGAAATCTCCCCAAAACCATTTAGGAGAAGGATATTAAAGCAAACCAGCCCCAGCTCAGATGACTTTCAAACTCAAGGCTAAATGCTGCTTTATAAAAGCTGATTCATGAACAGACCAAATATTGCTGTTCTGGGATGCACAACAAAGAGTGGGGCAGATGGTCTGGGGTGGCAGCAGCTTCACTCATCTGATTTTAATCCATCACCACAACCCTGCCAGAGCCTCAGTCACGTGTGTTTCACTTAACTCACTCGCTCGGTTCACGCAAGGCCTCCAGAAAAAGCCCACTGAACAAGATGTACAGCTCATATTTACTACTCGACCCTGCCAGCATTCCTGCTTTTTTAAACAAGATTGGAGAAATAAATTTGCTGTTGGCTGTGAGAACCTCTGCCAGGTTTTCCATCCTGACTGTGTTTTAATCGGATCAGCGCTTAAACTTTTCAAAAAACAGTATTTAATGAAAACAAACAGATGTACAACTGCCGAACGTCACCGGGAGACTGTTAACATGTGTCATCGCTGAGTTTTAATAGCAAAACTAAAAAAAACCTCCAAGATTGAGAGTTATGACAGGGAAATATGGTTGCTATAGAAGTCCAGCTTCCACAACACAACACTCCCAGCAGAGAGGAGCTCCCACGCGCGGCCCGAGCAGGCATCCGTGCCGGAGTTGGTGGGCACACTTCAGCCCCCCAGCTCCCACAGCCCCCTCCTGCCCTCCCACTGCTCACCCTCACAGCTGCTGCAGGGCAGGGCACTTCTCAGACTGCTGATTCAACAGAAAATCCTTCCAAATAGAGGGGGGAAAGATAGTTTCCTTCACATCAAGCTTCAAATCGACTCTTCCAGCAGCATGATCCAACCTGAGCCCCTGAGGAGTGGGGATACGGGTGGAAAACTCTGCCCAGGGGAGGACACGTCTCCCTGTGGCAGCAGTTCCACCTCCTGCATAAACACACCCACCTGAAGAGGTTCCGAGTCACCGGCCAAGGCAGCTTCTCCAGAGGATAATTCCACTTCCAGCATGCTTCAGAATACCCACATCCACATTATGATCCCTGTTTCTAAGAATAAAGCTGAATAACATGGTTTCTCCCTCTACTGCCCACAGGAAAGCAAAGCAAAGAGCCCATCTAAACTTTCTTTCCTTTCTTAATGAAACTCTTATTGATTTTTCATCCTTGTGAATCATTGCCTTGGAGCAACTTCTTTTAGCCTCAGGTTCTCACATTTAATTTGTATGTATGCTTAAGGGAAAGTTTATCAACAGAGTCCCCAGAAAGATACTAAAAGGGTTTTATGAAAAAGCTACAAAATTTTACATATGGCATTTACCAGCTTAGTTTAACAAGAAAAAAAAAAAAAAAATCCAGAATAATGCATGACATTAACAATCAGCAGATTCCTGTGACGTCCTATGCCACCTCCATGTAGCTGTCAGTGCACAAAGGATACAGAAGTCAGGCTGAATACATTTGTGCTGATAAAGAGTAAAAATGAAAAAACACCACAACAGACATTCATTCGGATGTATGGATCTTCCACGTGTTAACAGTCACCCAAAGATAAGGAGAATAGAACATGTGTGCGTGTGTCCATAGGGTAACACAACAGTTTCTGGCACTAAAATGTATATTTGGGTTGGGCATAAAGAAACTGCTAGGATTTAGGGAATAAATAAACGAAAAATCCATCAGCAATACATTAACAGACAAGACAGCTTTGCCAATACCAAAGACATAAAAAGGAACAAATCTCTGATAATTTATTCTTAAGCTAAAATTTTCCAGCTGCTTCAATTGCTATTTACATGGGAAAACAACTAAAATGCTACAGACCTTTCAGTTCTCATTCATGCAAAATACACTCATTTTACTGGTCTAGGGAGGGAACAAATTTATGGGCCCACAGGCAGCATCCAGGCTACAGTAATTCAAGTAACTATTAGTCAGGTTTGTCTCTAAGAAAAGGAGATATCCTTTTGCTTAAAAGTTAATCTTTTGCATTGTGACTAATATTGTCTAAATGGCACTGGCCACAAGTAAAGTATTGGCTAGAAGTGGCTTCACAGGACCTGAAAATAAGGATCTTTCACAAAGCAGCTGGGCTTCTGGGGAAAGAAAAAAAAGACAAATCAGGCCCTATAAAACTTTTAGAAAAGAAGAAGTTGAATCATCTGTCATTTTATCAGTCCAGCACCTGTTGTCCTTGAGAGGTGAAGCAAAAGGAAAGCTCGATGGAAACCCCTTTCCCATTCTCTCAAGTCTGTCTTTTCATTGAAGTATCAACTCACTAGTACTGTCCTAATGATGATAACACAATTGTCCTTAACTACTTCCCAAATTACCTGATTAAGGAAGGAATTCAGTAGTGTTTCCTAGGTAGTATCAATTAATACCCACCAGCAGAGATCTATAACAGAGCCTGCAGTGCACCTCCCACGCAGCCAGGAGTGAAGCAGAGGAGGGGGGAGAGAAAGCACTGCTGGTCACAGGGATGACCCTGAACAACAAACTGAGTCAGTCAGACGCCCAGCCTGGATTGTGCCAAGGGAAGAGAAGTCCTTGAACCGCACAGGAACAAGCGCAGGATGAAGCCAGATGAGGTTATTTATGCAAGATGCTTATTCCACTGAAAGAGAAGTGGCAACACCAGCACCAGCAGCAAAAAGGGGATTTCACAGAGATAAACAGATTGAAAAAAAGTCATGTTTGAGGCTCATGACAATTAGGTCTTCTACTCCAAAAAGGTTTAAGAACTGTAAAAAGTTATCGGGATGAGAAAAGGTTAGGGAAATTTTTTAACTCTCACTACACAGGCCATACCAAAACACTGAGATTCAAAGAAAGAACATTTATAAAATCCTACATGAAGCAAACATGAAAAGGTTGCTCAGCTGCAAGATAACTGAGCAATGTAACCTTTCAAAGCAGCAACGAAAAGCGATTAGACCATCCCTTGGATTGAGAATGATTGATCATGCTGCCGGTATTGGAATTGAAGTTGACTGTAATGCTTTTTAGTAATTGCTTTATTGAATGCTGCACAGCTTTATTTGGCAATAGAGTCAGAACACTGCGAGTTCTACCAGTTCTTTAGCTCCTGATTCACCACAGACACACAGTTACAATACATTTATCCCAATGACATTGGATTAAATGGCACATACTAAGGTTGCCTCCTGACCTTTCAGTTAAGGTCTACTGGGAATCTTCTGCCTGCAGAATCATCTAGTTGATTTGAGTACCAGCAGCTTTCCATCCTCTGCATCTGTTCACTGGTTTATTCCATAAACTATATGAAAAAAACTTAAATCTGATTTGGGGCCCTGTGTGCTGTAATAATTAAATCATTCTGAGGACTTTGAAAGCTGGCTCATCCATTAAAAAAAAATCAATCAAGGACAAGTAAATCACAGTGAAGAAGATGAGTACGTAAAACTTTTTTTTTTATATCAGAGTACATTAAAATATCTATGGGAAAAGCAGTGGGGGTGGGGAGTTGTTTGATTTCAACCTTTGTTTTTATCTAAAAAAACAGCCTTAAAAATTTAAATGTAAAGGCGTAGAATTACCTTTTCTCACCTGCTTTTCAATTTCTTTGATTTACTATCCCCCGGTATCACTCCCTGCTCTTTGAAGAGAGTCCTGGCAAAGGTCAGCAGTCAATTAGCCACCAATAAATACCCAGCATGAGAGTGACAATTTCAGGCTGCCTGAGCTCCCATTACTAAACCGAGCAACATGTTTGAAAGCTCATAACAAAAGGCATAAAGTACTTTGGAGTGTTCCGAACATAAATATAATGTTACCTTTAAAGCAGTAAGTATGAAAAATATCAAAGGAGGTATGTAATACCAAGTTTTATCATCTATTGCACACGTATATTGATTTAACCAAGACACGCTCACTTATCTACAAAGCAAAAAATTGGGTTTTAAGTACTGTACTTTGCAAGACCCTTCGGGCACAATAACATTACTGTCATCATTTACTCTGACTTCCCTGTCTCTCATTTGATCCGTCCCCAGTCTTTTCAAAACATCGTCGCTCTGTTTCTGTTCCTGCCACCACGCCAGCGTCCTTGGCTGGATGGCAACACTGTAATTACACACGGGTGACAGAAAACACCGGCAAAAATTAATGCATAAACACACACACAGAGGCACCGACATCTAAGCTACACATTTAACACCCAGACACACGGATAATTTTCCCAGTGCTGTGCACACAAGGATGTGCTCGGGGTTTGGGGAAGGTCGTTTCGCACACTTTCTCATGTTTGAAACTGTTTGGGGACAATCCTAAAAGCAACATCATCTTGGCATTTTGCAGAGGAATGCAGAAGATAGAGGATTGATATTTCCTTAAGAGAAAAGTGGGATCAATAACAGTTAAAAGTTTCGATAAACCTTCATTATCAGATTCCTACAACTTCCAAACGAACCCAAGTGAGCCTCGTGTTAAATGCAGACACAACCTCCAATCTGCAGAATCACAAATTTCACAGTAACAATGTTTTAAATCCAGACACAGCTATGCAGGGGTTATGAAATATTTAATGCCAATTGAAAAACAGATGTACTGAATTAGTTTAACTGAAAATACTAAAGTTTAGGTAAGTTATTCTAGTGATACACCATATGCATTTAACACACAGAGCTGCAAATGAATTTACTGAAATTCATTTTCATTTCTGCTTGGATACAGCATTATTTTATTAATGCAACCAAGAATATTAAGGAAATGACAATAAAACCATGAGTGCTACCTTATGAGCACTACAGTTAATAACAGAACTTCTGGAAAGTTTCTGGTGTTTAATCATTAAAGCCTCCTTTTAATCCTTATCTGTAAAAACTCTAATTCTGTACCCCATCCGACAGCTGCTTCAAAACTCTGCAGCTAATACACATCTAAATTTATTAAATGCATAGAAAATTAAAAGTATAAAAATAATTTTTTTTGTATCCAGTGCCTCCACTGTGAAGATCTTCAACAGACAGAAGAAAAGTGCTTATTTTGCTTAGAAGCAGATGGGTGATATAAATGTAATTAATGGGTCAAAAGATGTTAAAGATGTCACAAGTACTGAAGTTTTCCCTTCAGCAGCTTCAAACCTGTGAAAGTTATGATTATAAATGTCACCAAGTAGAGAAGTAAAACATGCCTCACATGTAGGTGGATATTATTATACTATTGAAATTTGAAGGTCTTTGGATCTCAGGGGTGACAGAATAAGCCCCAAAGGACACCAAACAGCGAAAAATTTCAGGTGGCAACACAATAAACACCAGATATCCCCTGGATTTAACCACATGGCTGGCACACCCAGTCATGTTTCATATTTCTGTTGACTTATTCTACGGGTCAATAAAGTCCTGATAAAGACTTAAAGAAATACCTACCTTGCACACTTAATTTTTAAGCATATTGAAAATATAATACTTTAAATGTCAGAATTTTTCAGGGAGTCATACAGCGTGAACTATTCTTGCAAATGAAGCGTAGGAACACTTTTAAAGCTGCTGTTGACTAAGCCAGGGAATACGAACCCTTCATTACCACTTAATTCTGTACAGGGTATAAACACAACCCCGAGCTCGCTCGCAGTTCCTTGGGTTGTGCTGGTGACATCAGCCCCTCCTCAAAGCTGAAAGTCTGACAGCACTGTTTCACAGAGCCACGAAGAGCTTTTAAACAGATTCTGGGAAAATAATACAAAAAACCAAGCAGCAAATATACTGCTTAAGGTAACTAAGGGAGGTTGCCTGGTCCTGTCCCCGGGCTCAGCTGGGTACCACAGCACACACGCTCGGCGATGTGGGCTCCGCGTTGGAGGCGCTGGGCTGGCTCCTCTTTGAACATATGCCCTTTCAAGTGAAATTAATCACTCTCTTTATCACTCCTGCAGCATCTGGAGCCATAATCATTACCCAACTGCTGGGAAAGAAATGAAACCACTAATCGCACAGGGAGCAGGGCTTAGCGTTCAGAGCAGGAAAGTTTTTATTAAGTTCTCATTTGAAAAGTGATTTTTCATGGCTGGCCTTCCAGGACATGCCACACAAAAGCTGGATCTGCTTCAGCAACTGTCTACAACTCACCCCCAGCATACAGAACCAATGTATTTAGAACCACTATAATGAGGGTTTAACATGCTTTTCCAAACTTAGCTCTATAATCCTAAATCACTATTACACGCGAGTACTACACGGAGACACATTCAACCACGAGCTTTAAAAGGTCTCTGGAAGAAGGAACTGCAGAATTCTGCAAAGAGCCAGAGACCAGGCAGTGCCTCTGGAATCAAGCCCTGCACTTGGACTGGTCTCAGCCCAGGCAAACTGAAGCTCCTACATCAAAACTCCAGTATGAAGTGGTCATTCCATCATATCTATCCACTAGCTGAGGGTGACTGAATTAAACAATGTCAACACTCTGGAAATAACCTGGATTACCATGAAATATCCCTTCTAACCTCTCTATTTCGTGTTCCCAGCTTTTGCCATTCAAATTTTTTGAAACTAAGAAAGAACACAAAGAAATTCTTTTTTCTTTTTCAAAAGAAAAGAAAAAAGAATAAATCGAACAGGACTGCTCTCAAAAATAGCAGAAGAAAAAAAAAAAAACCTGGGGAATAAGGGTATCAGAGGGCAGACTTCCCAAACCTCATGAAGAGTCCCTAGAAAGAGTCAGAAGCATTACTTGCACACTGAGAACAACAATATGTATTTTAGGGATTTCTAATACAATTTTGTGTTATTTTCACTCATAATTGTGCTCTACAGAAGAGCTGAATGAGGAAGTGATTACCCCTGTATACTGAAATCATTCAACCAAGTGGCGAAGTAAAACTCTTAACTTAAGACAGACTTATTTAAAAAAAACCTGCAGGGTTCTGAACAAGGGCAGCAGAATAATTAAATCTAGCACTCCACTAAAACAGGCTGAAAATGTGATCATCCATTTTTAATGCGCCGCCTATACGTAACAACAGAAATCTTTCCAACAGCTGCATTCAATTAAAAAAATATTAACCCCAAGGAAAAACTACAAAAACATCCCCATCTGTTTTTCTTGCCACTCACTGTGCTTCTTTTGTGACTGAAATATGTACAACAATACAATCCCACAAAGTTGAATGAAAAGTGCCACAATTCCAATAATAAGCTATCTTTTTATTTTTTAAAATGAACAATTTAAAAGAAACCACTTTTGCAGATTTTTCCCCTGTGACCCCTAGCTCTGTTCCCATAGTAACTATTGAGGAAAGAAAAGGATAAGAAGCCTAACATACTTTTCCCAATACCAACAAAAAACAGGAAAAAAAGCACCTTATTCTCAAAAACTATTATTCTCAAGAAGAGAAGAGGGACATTAAAAGATTAGTGTGAATCTCCTGTGTAATCTAGTTTAAACCACCACCTACTGAACATCTGATGCTGGTTGACAATGTTTGTTAAAGCGGGCAGCCGTATTGTGAAAGAACTGCTGAAATAGTTTTGCAAGCCCAACAATAACAAAATGACCAGGCTCACGCTGTACAAGCTCCCCCCTGAAGGCAGCCAGCCCACAGCCAGGCTCGGCACTCACCTCTGCCAAGGAACTCCTATTCCAAGCACATCAAGTGTTAATTTTAGCATTTATTTCAGGGTTATTTCAGTTCCTCCTCTGCTTGCCTTTTTAATTGCACTGGTACTCAGTGCTGCCCGTACTGCTTGCTGGAGTGCTTTTCTAGGAAAATACAATAAACCAAGGATTCCTTCTTTAAGCAGTGCCACCAAGAACCTCCCTCTGCTGTCTACAGGTCCCTGCAGGAAGCCAGAGCTAATAAACACACTGAGTTTCACAGACAAGGAAAAACAGCACCAGTTTAAGTATTTCTGTATCTCTAACCAGCATCCCAAACTCCTCCAGGAGCTATTCCAACATCTCTGATGCTGGCTGGCACTCTCTGTGCCACAGGTCCTTCAGCCATGCCCCACACCCTGAGCTTCCAGTGGGATAAGGACAGCACCCAGGAGGGTGTGCCATGGGCTGCCGTGGCATTTGTCCAACCCAGCAGCAGACCTCAAGCACCTGGAGAAAAGACCAGGCTGGAAAATGATGTTCCAGCGTAAGAAAGCTTCTCCAGTTTTTATGGAGCTCTTCTGGTGCACATTTGTCTGGTTGCCTGCTAAACTCGCCAGGATTTCCTGTCTGAGGACACAAGGTCGCCACCAACTTTGAAACGTCTCACGCACCCAAATGCACATTGAACAACTCCTGCAAAGGGTTATAAATTAAGGCAACGGGTGCATCCCACAATTCCAAGACAAGCTGGATTCACCTGTGGAGAAGATAAGACCAGATGATGATACCAGTATCAGAAGTGGAATAAGATGGGTGAACTGAAGCAGAAGAACCACACGTAAAATTTTGAGATTCATAGAACAGAAGGGTGGAAATGGGGATAGGAAATGGTAAGGAACAAAGACGAAAGAAAACCAAATATTTATCAATCTGAAACAGCTGCAATTCTGTCTGAAGAAACATGAGATTAGCTTGGAGGCCACCCTTAAAGCTTCTCAAATATCAGTGACTAATATCAACCAGCATATTAAATTTTGCTCCTAATTAAATTTTGCAAAACAACTTCCTTTGAATCTTCAAAAGTTATTGTTTTTTTAAATGTTTTGTAGAAATAGAAGCATAATTTATGCTGTCTCATAAAATATTATTTGCAAATAATTATTTTAGACAAATTTAGAACTAAAGTATTATTTTTTATTTAAATCACTTTTTTAATGGCTACATAATGAAACTACGCCAACATATTAAAAACAACTAAACTGCTTCAAATGAAACTGCTCACTACAAAATATTTTTTATAAAATGATTCTGAGATGTTTTAAGCCAGACACTTCCAATTACAATTGCAAAATGTCAGCAGGTGAAATCTTAATTGAGATATGATATAATGCTGAGGAGCAATGCTAAGGAAAGATGTAACTTGACCAACCAATTCTAAGAAAATAAGTTTACTCACAGGGGTCCAGAAGCTTGGTATCCTCAATTCATAAATACATTAGTAGAAATGACCAAGGGAAAAATTACTTAAATTCAAGAGTAGTCTGGCTCAGGAACTGAGGCATAAACTGACCAGGAACAAAGTTAAAGGTGAAAATAAGATTTATCATTTTAGAACCACTTTTCATCATCAGGTTTATGACAATGTCCTGGTTCGTTTGAGAACAGAACTTAAACAAACAGGTGTTTCTTTAAAAACTACTAATTGCTTCTGCTGTCAATACTACAAGACTGCAATCTATAACCCAGGAGCATCACCTCAGTTCCAACCTCTTAGCATAGTGAAGATCCTTTGAATCACACAAAGTTTGAATAAATCAAGGCTAAATTTCCACTTGAAAGTTTCAGCGTTTAAAACCCCATCCACCAAGGCAGCATAAGAACAACCCACAATTAGAGCATTCACCACACACTGAGAAGTTTGGAAGCCTCAGTCAGATACATCATAAACCTTCCAGCTGCCACACAAAGATCACTAAAAAGCCATTTGTGCTTCGTTCACGAGCTGCTGTCCTATCAAATAAAGGAACCGCTTAATTTAGGACAGATAATCACTCTTCATTTTGTTGAGCTTTCCAAAAAACTTCACTTGTTGCAGAGCTATTTTTGAGTCTCCTTTGAGCAGATTTGAGCTCTACTGTCCTTTGAGGACCTGGACTCCTTTTAACATTTGGTGTACGCAGGTAAAAGCTTGTCTTTTAAGACATAAGGTCAAAGGCACTTCCAAACCAGCACTTGACCTTCCTGAAATTACCATCTTGAGAAAGGGCATTTTTGGCGGTATTATCTGAGAACAGAGAACAAAAGACCTTTTTCATCGTACCAGGGCTGGCTCACCCACACTCACGGGTGGTTCAAAGGTTCCTCCACATTAGAAGTTGTTCTCTGAAAAGTTCATTTCGTCCCTTTTCCATTACGGATTGTTTCTGAAGAGCGACTAAAGATCCAAACCCATTTGCTAACCCTATTTTAAGGACGACTTTCAAATACGGGTAGTAACTCCAAATTAAAGTTTTTCTATGTTCACCTCGGGCAGGAGTACTTATGGCTCACACACCTGGCTCCCAAAAGCCCACGAACTCCAGAGGTTTAATGGTTTCTTCCTCAGGTAAAAATCTCTCTGCTGTGATCAGAATCATTACAAAGCCATTTCCCAGTCTGATACCTCACTTTCAGTGCTATTCCACTCATATCAGGGAGCAGGTCCCTGCTGGGCTAAATAGCCATCCCGATTCATTTTTTTTCTAGAGAAGGAAAACTCACTGGGACACAACACCTGGGTTTCTAACAGCCCCCTTCTTCCCTTCCATAGTAGACAGAGAATTATTTCCATGACAGATAGCCTTTTAACCATGATTAAAGAACCATTTTCCTAAAAATCAGAGCGTTTTCATCCTACAAAAAACATTTTTACAATATTGCCTTTATTAAAAAATAAAGTCATGTCATTGCTTTAGCTCTGAGAGTCTTTTATGGGCTATGTCCCTTATATCTTTCACTCTGTTTGTATTTTGGGGGAAACAGCACATGCCTGAGGTGTAATTTATGGAGGAGCTGAAGACACCAAGCAGTGAAGGGGAGCCAGAAACCCGTCCATGAGCAAGAGCAAGAATCTCTTGGAAGAGACACTTCAGCACCTTGTAATCCTAATTATCAGCTCCTCTCCTGTAAAGCACCTAAAATATTTCCTGTGTTGCACATACCTTACACTTCATTCTGACTTTGGAAGTAAATTTTAGCGCTTCACCAAAAAAATAACCAACTAGAGTTATGCTGCAGGCTCGTGTGTGTGTCAATATTCCATACACAGATTTAAAAGCCTGGATGGCCATCACTAGAACATAGTCATACTGGCATTGCAGAAATTCCAAGAACTCTTAGGACAACTCAAGTGCTGGAGAAAATTAACATGGCGAAGTATGCAAATTGCTAATTGGCAACTGCATTAAATACTACTAATTTACAAGAATTCAGGTCCAATTAAATTTAGCAAGTGTGAGAAAAATTTTCAGCTATTTGATGTTGCTGAGTAATTTAGCTGATATAATTATTGCTTTCATGTTTAGTGGCCACTAAATGAGTATCTGACAAGAAATGTCTGGAAACCAGAAGATACAGTGTACAGATATTAATTTATAACTTCTAGAAGCCAAAAGCTCAAAATAAATGGTTTTAAGACAGGCAACAAATAAGCAACATGCAAGTGATAGCCCTCTAAATAGCTGAGGGAAGAATATGTATAAAATTACCTCACACTGCCAAGTTGTCACGTTTTAGAATTACAGAGCCTGGGGTTTTTTGTAGGTGCAGTGATTTCAGTGCCATTGTTCTCCCCTAGACCAAGACCACCAGGCCCAGCATGAAAATGTAGGAGTCTTCATTAGGCAATGTCAAGGATTTAGCTGAAAAAAGTCTGTGTTATAAACTGCAGTGATGATATGATTTTTTTTTTTACTTTTTTTCAGCCCCATGCATATTAAGGATGCCTCCCTGGACTTCTGTGCGTTAGAAAAATTTATTTCAGTACATATAAATTCATTTTCATAAAGTCAGAGCTTCAGTAGCATAATCTTATTTAATTATAAAGCATGACATTTCAATAACAAGTTGAATTTCTCTCCAGCAGGTAAGTAACTTGCCATGCTAACAACAGACAATTCAAGATGTAAAAACAGAACAGATCACCCCCTTTCCCATTATGGACTGCTCATTTCTCATCAGATTGTTTTATTAAAAAAAAAAAAGGACAACAGCTGCAGGTTTTCTTTCTATTGGAATGGATCTGCTCAGTTTTTATTTTAAAAGTTACTTAATTTTAGGTTCACTGTGCTGTGCTCTTATTCATTTTTTATTATTTTGTATTGGGCACAAAAGTCCTCAAACTGTGGGATGATTTTTTTTATAATTATTGTTATTATACAAACCACAGACCTCCACAGGCCAAGATCTCCATGATCTACATATCGGAGTTATTTTATTACTGATATCTTGCCACAAGGGATTGTGTTAACCCTTCCATCTCTCCAGATCCACCTATTCCATTTAAGTCACCACCCCTCTCTTCCCAAAACACTTCCTTTTAATCCTCTGAAAGCCACACCTTTGTGATTAAACATAGCTGAAAAACCTTTCCAGTTAAGGTATGAAAATGCACACAAAAATCAAGCCACACCCTGACAGCAGACTGCCATTTACTGCCCATTGTATTATTTCTTAGGACAACTGCAAAAAAACAAGATTCAGGATTTAGAAATGCTGCTGCTTCACTACTGCTTCAGAGGAAGTAGGGGCTTCACAAACAGTATTTTGTTTCTCAGCACAACAAAATGTTTTGGGTGAGCATACTATTCATTTCAACTTAGAACTAAACATCTGGGAGTTAGATGTAACTTCCATCTAACTGTCAACAAAATACTTCAATGGGGGAAAAAGGGGGGAGTGGTAATGTTTACAAATACTGGAGGAAAAATCTTTTTTCCTCAATCAGGAGAATACATTTGGCTGAAGCTCACAAGTTATTTTCATTTGGAAAATATATCACTCAAAGTTGTTTTCTACCTCATGTCACTCCATAAGCAGAGAAAGTACATCAAAATACTCTTAGGATTTGAAGTTTTTAAAGTGACTCTCGAGAGCTCAGATATTTTTAATCCACTGTGGGAGTCACAAGAACTGCCAATTTTCTTGTGCATCTGGAAGAGGAACCTTCACAACAAGCCCATTGTGGGGCTTTCAGAGCATGGTGCCCACACAAACCTGGGCATCAAATTTTCTTAGTTCTAAATACATCTGCCCCAGATGCCTTTGAAGCATTGAAAACTCCTTCTTTTCAGCTGGAATCATCAAGTCAAATTAAAGTTTTATGACTTCCGATGTACAGCCCTGAAGACTGATGGTACAACACGCTTTGGAACTGAAGAGAAGACAGACAGCACTGAAGGCTCTAATTTGTCTTAAGAAAACAACTCTATCTTTCAAAGCTTGTTCAAAAATCATGTAAATAACAGTGAATTGGAGAAAAGAGAGCTGCTGTTTATTTCTTCCTCATTTCACATGCTAGACAGTGAAATAAAGAAAAGTCTTCAGAAATACAGTATCATACTGTACTTTACCAGCCCTTCCCCAGCCTCCCATACCAGCAGCCAGGCAAGAAGTTTGCGTTGATCCTATCAGGACAGGAGTTCTCCCAGAAAAATTGCTTCGTTATTCCACTAATGCAGTCTATTACCTTCTACAAAAAGGTAATTAAAAAACAAATAACCAAAATACCAAAGAACCTCTCCAAAAGAAAAAAAGGAGGGAAAGTACTTTTCCATCACATTTAATCGCTCTGTTGCTCAGTCACAAAAGCCCAAACCCCAAAGGGATCCCGGACAAATGAAACCCCTGGCTCAGTTGGGTATTTTTGATTAAGCACTTTAAGTAAACATTTCCCAAATTTGCCAATGTTTCCATTTCATTGCACATTCTCTGTTGTTGTGTGCTGTGCTACAAAACAAGCACCCAACGCATCATGTCTGGTTCTGTGCAGCTGTTCCACCCCATCTCCTACCCACCCACTCCAGCACCACGAGCCGTGGTACTCCCAAAGCCTCTTCACAGGTGTCCACACCTTGTGCACGTTCAGCCACTGCATGTATCCGACCTGAGTGATGCACAGAAATGATTCACTAAATGTACCGATGGAATTATAAACGGATCAACCAAGAGCAGGGACTTCTGACTCAGTTCGTCCTGAGAGGTGCTGGGGTGCCCCTTGCATACAAAAATTCAAAGAAAATTATTCAATATTTCAAAGAAAGCAACATTAGGATGACGACCCAGTAAAAATACGCTTAGATGAAAAGCATTAAGGAGTCCAGAATTATGTTCTGGGAGCATAATTGAAACAGACATGTAGATTACTAATGTCAAACACAGATTAACCCCTTCTATTTTTCAGATTTAAAAAAAATTAGAATAGAAGACATTATCAGAATTTTTAAATTTATTATTGAGCTAAAACAGAATGGAGAAAGGACAATCACTCCATCCTTGAATACAGCAAATATCTGATAGAGAGGCCAACATATCTTTTTCCTACCTGTTTTCCAGACAAACTGGTGACCTCTCCTGGCTTCCAGATCAGCTGTTTGCAACATTAAGAAAACAAACAAAAGGAAGGGCTTCCCCAGGCTCTGCCATGCCCAATGAGGAGAAACCCAGTTCTGTTGTAGAAGCATAATTCAGATAATTCAGTCTCTTGTATTCTTTGGTCCTAGAATTAAGAAAAAAAAAAAAAAAAACCAAAAAGAGAAGGCTTGTTAAAATATTTAAACCACCAAGGCAACAGGCTCAGCCTAACAGTAACCTGGTGGCCACTGTGAATTTCCCAGTCCCTGTGTGCCAGATTTGATGAGAACAAGTCTGTTACAGGTGCTTCACTTGGAGAGGGAGAAAAGAAAAGGAGGAGGGGAAGAGAGACAAAGGGCCAGCTCCCAGAGGACCTACAGTCCCATCCTACAAAGCCACTGTAAATGCTTTTAGCAGGCTCTTCAGAAGAAACCTGCCAGTAAATGGCAAGGGATCCAGTGGCCGTGTGTGGTGTGTCCCTTCTCTTCTCTATTTAGCTTCAGCAGGAATGTTATCATGATAGAGGCAGACTAAACCAAAGCGAGAATGGGTTCCATGCGCAAAATTCAGCTCCAAATCCAGACCCCCATGCCCTACATTTAAGATCCAGTCCTGGAAGCGTTTTAGCTCCAAACCCTGTGTAAACATGGGATACACAAGGGCAACATCAGACACGCTGCAGGAAAAGCAGGGAAACAGGGGTCGCTTATTAGCACACGATGGACCAGCTTGAAAGGGAAAACCAGACACCACACAGGCATTTCTACGGAATTTGGGACACTCATTCAAGTCCCTTTGGATCTCTGAGCTCCAGATCAGCAACCATTTACTCCAGAGAGGTCTCTCTGACTAAGGGATTTTAATTAAGCTCCCCAACACTTCAGACAAATACCAGAGGCGCATTGTGAATGAGGCAGGAGTGGATCAAGTCCTGCTGCTGCAGCAGTTTCAGACCATACAATTCATTAAAATAATCACTGAGTGGTGCTGGAAGCGAGGAGGAATGTTTCTCTGGGTCTCCCATACAAAGTAGGAGACCAACTCCTAAATGCCACCTTCAGCAAACATCCACATTATTTATATACTACAGAAAAGCTCCAAACAACGGAGATTAAGAAACTCATACAACAAAATAAAATCTTAAAAATTCCAATTCAGTCTAGTGATTCCAATCTCTGCGTCTCTCATTCCACAAGATGACCAACTAGACACTTAGTAAGGCAGATTTTAAATGAGTTTCAAGATATTTTGGATTCATCCATATTCAGGTGGGGACAACTTGGAAATCTCAAAAAACATTCATGGTACTTTCACATCAAACAAGTTTCTGATGTAAATTTACATATTAATTTTTCTGATGCAACAGCTGTTGTATTTATACTGTGTATTTATACCGTGCTTAAATTCTCCACATAGTTCTACTTATTAGTGACTAATCCTACTTTTCTAGGTAAAAATGTCACATCCGTACTTGCGTAAGGATGGAGATAACACCTGTCTTCAAGATTTGTCTTCACGGGCATAATCTTGGTGATTTTCATTAAAATTATCAGTTATTAGAAGTTCAGTCCAGAAAATTCTATTACATTCCTAACCTTATGAAAAGCAACATTGTCATAGCACATAATACACGGCATCTTTCTTGATAAGAAACTGAAGATAAATCTGGAAATTGTACACACTGAATGTACAGTAGAGCTTTTAATTTCAGGCTGTATTCAAATTACTTTGAAACAGTTTCTATCATGATAAATTCATGCAATTACATTTAATCAGATATTGACTAACTACAGTGGGAGATACAATGTAATATCTGTTATCTGGTTTAGCTCATTCTTGCGTTTCAGATGAACAGCATCTCATGTACAACCTAAAAACCCCATCAACCTGACCAAATGCAGTGGCGTGGGCAAGGACCAGATTTATGCTTTGCTCATGTCTTCTGGGTTAATTTTATTCAGAATTCACATTTAATTCAGAATGCAACCCAAGTCCCAACACCCAGGTAACGTAACACAGACCACAAGTGGCCTCGTAGGAAGCACACAAGCTCAGAAATCTTGAGCATCATTGAGAAATCCAATGCAGCAGCAAGTTCCTGGGGTGTGGGGAAGAAGGGCCCTCAGACATCCTGCAATTCAAGGGGTTTTGCCCATCAGGATGGCTGCTCACCTCACACAGAAGAGCTGAGGAGGAGCGACTCGCCCAGTGCCTTCAGCATCGCAGTCACCATCTAGGACGGTCGGAAAACGGAGTCACTGACTTCCTGCCAAGGGAAAGAGAAGGAATTAGTGACACTGCCCCAGCACCATTCACACACAAAAACACGAAGCCAGGAAAGGAATTATTCAGACGCTCAGATTTCAGTACTGGAGGGGAGCCACACACCCAGCCCTGTGCAGACAGCACTCACTGGACTTGCAGGGCAGCTCTCCAGGGCCAGAAAATGCCATAAAAACAACACAACTTAAACAGGCAGGGGTGTGAAACGGGCAAATCCAAGGAAATCTCAGATAAGAGCTGATAAAGATGCTGAGATTTTTAATGAAGCAGCGGTAGTGCTCATGAGCTGCTTTCTCAATGCACTGCCTTCATCTCAGCATTCAAAGGGTCAGCAAACAGCAGCACGTCCCTGGGAGCAGCAGCCTCCTGCCCAAAACAAGGGGTTTCACATGTGTTCATTCTTTGGGCAGGACTACAAAGATAACTGGCTGCTGCTCCCCACGGAGCAAGAACAGAGATTACATTAAGTCAGAAAAAACAGAAATAAATTAGACACCGTGACATTGATTCTAATCTCCCCCACCCCAGCAGAGCTCAATAGATTCCACTGATTTACACCCCAGCAAAGCACAATAAAAATTTGTCTGCGTATCTAGGTTTGTGTAACACAGTTTGGAACAGTAGCTGTTCTGTCCTGATACGATAAAAAATTATTGCACAGGCAACATATGCTATCTACAGAAACATGAATAAATTACATTATGAAGGCCACCAACACTTCGCATCAAATTTAGTTACATGGTATCTCAGCTCCCAAATGTGTCAGCATGGCTAGCTGTAAACTGGCAAATACAGACAAAAAAGGAGAAAAAAATGAAATTTACATTTAAAAAATTTATTTCATTGACACTAGTCATTAAATTGATGGAATTGCTTAAATATCATAAAACCATAAAATGGTTTGGGTTGGAAGGGACCTTAATGCTCATCTCATTCCAAACCCCTGCCATGGGCAGGGACACCTTCCACTATCCCAGGTTGATCCAAATCCTGTCCAACCTGGCCTTGGACACTTCCAGGGATGGGGCAGCCACAGCTTCTCTGTGCCAGGGCCTCACCATCTTGACATTACTTCCTAAATATGTTCAAGATATGTGCTTTAGTCTGAAAAAATGTCTCACTCTTCCAAAATTATCTGGATTTAGTCAATATCCCTTAGGATTCTCTTGAAATTAAATAATGAGGTGGTGTTTCGATATTTGGAGGATTAGCCACAAGCATCCTTGTCATTTTGTTTGGTTTGTATGGAATCTTGTTCAGGAAAACAAGGATATCACACATTAGCTGTAATGGCTGGGAATACACAAGCAGTCTTGAAAAAGCCACGTGCAAGTTTTCTAATGATCATAACAACGCATTTACATTTTCTAATCCACTGCTAATTCTGTTAATGACAGGATTGAATAAAACTAGTTTTGAAAAGCAAACTTATTTTAGAAATCTGCATTTCTGCTGAAAGCATGGCATTCCAGTGACAAAATGTTAGAAATAAAAAAATATGCATACGGTTGACAAGTATCTTATTTCTGAAGTGATCAAAATTCAATTTAATTTTCAGCCTCAATGGAATATCCAGCAGCCAAATCCCAGTCTAATCCATGCTTAGCTAGGGAGGGGAAAAAGTCTCTGGGAAACTTTTCCCATTTTCCAGCCATTGCTGAGCAGTCAGAGGCAGGTTTTTCCAAGTGACAGGCACTGTGCTGGTCCAAGACACATTAGAAGCCCCAAAATCATCCAACACTGAAAAATGAAAGACTCATGGCCCAATTTTGACTCTTCACTCTCGCATAATGCATCGTTAGAGAAAGGACCAGTTGCTCTTTCTCCAAGTTTCCTCCAGTCTTCCTGCTCCATTTCTGTGGTTCAGCCTGGCTCTGCTCCAACGTGGATTTACAATGAATTTAATACTGAATTTAGAAAAAGATCAACTTAAACTGATCCAAACCTGAGACATGATTTCAGCCTTGTCATACATCATTTCAATTCCCCCTGACTTCACTGGGAGTTGTGACCTTTCCCATCACGGGTAAATCTGACCTAGTTTTTGGTATGAGATGGGAATGCTGACAAGGACACCTGGGTAGCTCTCTCCATTAAAAACACATGATGCAATTAGAATAATCCCAAACACTTTAAATAGCAACAACAAAAAAGAAGAGCCATTACAGATGATATGTGTGGCTATAAATCATTTGGCAGGTGTCTAGCACAAAGATAAGCATCATTAATCATGAATAAATTTTCTTAATACAAATGTAAGCAGTAACTGTGCCACTGTTTGCCTATTACACACAAACCCATTGTGTGTGATATTCCAAGATAATCTGGATGTTTATATCACACTCTTTATCCTCAGGTAAAGTCTGCCTTGCCTGCTCAGAAAGCTGTTATCCAAAAAGCTAATTCTACTCTGTCCTAAAGCACCAGAACGCCTGGCTTGTAGCAGCAAAGGCTGATCACCACAGACAAGAACTGCCGACCATCCCTGGGGGAGAGACTTCCGAAAAACTACTGGTGCTAGTGCTACAGGCATGGAGTTTAACAAAATAAAAGTGTTTGGACAGTCACATATGTCAAACCAGGAACAGGCATTCCAGTGGAAGTACCTGTGTGCCCAGTCTTTAATGATGAGCATAGCTGCACTAAACTTCCCTCACACTTCCATACCTAAAACAAACCCTACACATTTTTCCACTTCCACATTTGGAGGGAGGCAGTCTTCTGGTTAAAGCAGAGGCACCCAAAGTTCACTCCACTTCCAACTCTGTCAGAAACTTCCTGTGCAAAAAGTCACCTAAGGTCACGCTCCGACACTAATACTCGATTCTGCGAGC
Source organism: Mohoua ochrocephala (assembly GCA_013398855.1). Lineage (NCBI taxonomy): Eukaryota > Metazoa > Chordata > Aves > Passeriformes > Acanthizidae > Mohoua > Mohoua ochrocephala. The sequence continues at coordinate 427,051 of VZTA01005509.1, read as the reverse complement.
GCTCCCCGTGATTTCAGCAGAGTGACTTTGCATATATGAGAATGGTAGCTTGATTTTCTATACCTCTACTGCCTCACCTCCAAACCTTAGCTGAGAATATTTGCTCTTCTTCCAGGAGCATTTGAGAAAATCCTGGATAAAACAGGCAGCCCGAACGAGCGAGATTTATCCATCCGGCTGACAACTGCCTGACAGCATTTCTGTCCTAAGTGCTCACTTATTGGGAATGCAAACATTAATCTCCACAGTTCTCTGGCAATTTGCTACAATAACTGTAAGGGTAAATAATGCCTGGAAAAGTATTTGGTATTCGCACATCTTCATAGGGAAGATAATTCCAAACAGTGAGCAGACGGTGTAAACCAGCCTGCTTTGGGTGGGAGGAAGCCTGCACAGCCTCCAAATCAACGAAGCTCAACAGACATTTCACGGTCCATCTTCAGATATAAACTTCAACAACCTTCCTCAACACTCCATTGCTGGAAAGCTCAGTAAGTCAACACTATCATTACCAGTTATATTTGAAAGTTTGGGTATTTTGGAGATGTTTACAGTCAAAACAGTAAGAATCTATTAATTATTTTCCCTTTTTTCTTCTATTCAATTGTACCCAATTCTCGTTCCAAAGCTATAGAAGATCCTTAATTAAATTAAAGAATTAAAAGCAAGGATATGAAATTACTGCGGTGCCAATGAATTGCTTCTTAACTTACACTGACTTGTTTGGGGTAAAAAACACGAATCCTAAGTTTTCCTGCTTCAGTCTCTGTACATCCTAAAAATGTAACAAAAGCAGGTTTGAATTTAGAAGCTTAATTATAAACTTAGCTAAGTGGATTATAATGAAAGATGTTCCAGCAAGGGAGCTCAGACTGATGCATTATGACTACATTAAAGAAAACACCAGAGAATAGACTTTCCATCAGTAGAACGACTTTAATTACAACAGTGCTGGAGCAGAACTGTTCTGTTAAACAATGCTGCTCTTACTTCTCCTTCACTCTGAGTATTTCCAGTGGACTCCACGGGAACACACTTCACTTTCAAGAACATAAAGTGAACAGGATTTTCAGACTCTTCCGAGGAACCCAGTTCAGGAGATCAGTCAAATATAGCTGAAGCAAAACTTGCTTCATTTGCACATAAACATGGATGGTTTACGCTCCCTCAAAAGGGCAGGAGACTTCTGAGTCAAGGATTCAGGAGCTTGTGCAAGGCATCATCCTGACAGTTCTGAGCTGTCCATGACACAGCCACCCACAGCCCCCAGGCACACTGAGAGCAGAACAAACGATGCTCAACAACCAAAAGCTCCCCAAAATCTCCTCCTACCAACTGCATTCAGCGTGACCCAGCGTGCCAGTGCCCAAGTGAAATCCAAGCCCTGGGCTTCTCAATGGGATTTAACAGGCACAGACCTTCTGGTGCTTTTGGTGTTGTATCTTAGCACTCAAAGGAGGGTAATTTGCCTTCACAAATGTTCTTCAAGCCATTATCATACCCCTTGCAGCAGGAACAAGTACAGAGCAATTAAGATCAAAATGCTCAAGATTGTCAATAGGCTTCTCTCGTGGACTCAGGCATTGATTTTTTTCTGAGCAGCAGAACACAGAAAGCGTCCAACAACTTTTAAGTAACCTTTTCAGGCTGCTCATGCACTTTTATACATTTAATTAAATACCAGAAAAAAGGCTGCAGAAACTCAAACCAAACATCTCATCAACACACCAAAAGTCACCTCACAAACTTAGAGAGTCCCATTTTGAACCTGCATAATTTGAGGGGGGTATTTTATCTAGGTTATGTATATAACCCTCACACACTGCAGCTGAATGCCTCACGCCAGGCTCCTCAGCCAGCACAGCAGAACACAAGCCAGAATAAGCTCAGTGATTTCTCCACATTATAGCACATCCTTTCTGTAACAACAAAACTTTATAGCTTTGAGGGACAAAAAAGTTTCTTTTTGTTTATTTTTCAATGGTTAAAGAAAAGTTTGAGTCTATTATCAATACACTGCTCTGCTGTAGCTTTTATCATTGGCAATGGATGAACTGAAGGTCCTTTGAAACTCAGCTAGATCTAAGAATTGCTGTCACAGTTGCACAGATCTTGGATTACTGTTAAATTGCAATTAAACAAAGGCAAAGGGAGCTGGCACTACTTCCAACACCATTTCAGTAAATGCTATTGCAAGTTTTTGTTCAAAGAGGATTACTCTCACTTCACTGGCAAAGCACTGCATATAATGCACATTCAGCAGTATAATACCATTTGAAAACTAGTATTTGAAATTATTTTCCTTTAAAAGACAAACCTGGAAATCAGACTCAGTAGAGAGCAAAGCCCCTACTTTAGCAGCAGGACCATTCACACGGAAAACAACAGAAAGGTTCAAAGTCACCAATTACAAGGCAGCGGAGTTTCAAAAAAAAGGAACAAACAACCTCATAACCTCTGCTGCTGGAACAACGGCAGATTTCCTGAGCATTCCCATTAAAGTGCTTTCAGTTCAGAAATTAAATTGCTTTACTGCAGTGATTTTCTTCTGCATTCTGATATTACTTTATATTATTTGACATTAGTACAGCATCACGGGCTGTAGGTCAGGGGTTTTTTTCCTCTCCTCACTGGAATATGGCCACCACGTAGAGTTTATCAATCTTAAACACAAGGTCAAAATAATACAATCAAGTACCACCAGGCATATGAGCTCAGCAAAGACTTGGGCTCTGCTTAGCAGGGAAGGACCATCTGCTTCCCTGCCACGGGACTGGCGTAGCTGAAGCTTATCTCCAATTTAAATTGTTATATTCTACATTTCCACACATCAACCAGAGCAACTGGGCGCATGCACACACCCAAAACCCTGGCCAAAGAAACAACTGCAAACAGGCAGGAAAATCTTTCAGTTTTAGCCTGTTAATCACTTCTGGGGAGCGTATGTGGGGCTCAGTTTTGAACTTCTAAACGCTGGTGACTTTGGCTAAAATAGCAAACAGTCTTGTACACGCAAAAATGCAGAGGCCACCTTCAATACTTCTAAAATGTCTAATTTTCCTTCTGCTGTAACACACACACTAAGAATAATTTCTTTTCCACAAGCTCTGTACCTCTATTTGTAGGCAGTCATTACTATTTTGCCATTTGCACTACCTTGCTGTAGCCCATACCCAAATGAGCTAATAAGAAGAGACACACACACACATCCACAAGATAGATCCCATTTCAAAAAACTCATTTCCAAAGTGCTGAAATAAACATTTATTCCAATGCATCCTCTGCCATCAGCTGTTTATGTTAAAGGAGAAAATAAAGAGCACAACGTACGGCAAACACTGAAGCACTCCAGGAACACACAGGCTCTACAGAGTTGATCAACTACTGACACTGTACCTCTTCATTTCCTATCAAACATCATCCATGAAGTCTTGTGATGAAGTCTCCTACAACCAAGGCTTCACCATTTCTTCAGATTAAAATCCTGTACAATTCAGGTCCCATGTCAGAATATGTATGTTAAATAATTACAGCTAGAGGTGCCAAAATAAATTGTTTTAAAACATTCTGTGATTCCTCAATACTGATTCATTCATTTTCCTTCTATTTACTTTGCAACATTGATGCTAACTGGCCCAGGCAGACAGTGCAACAAAAGGGTTAAGAAAACTGTATTGCTTAAATAAAAAAATAAAGATACAGTGAAGGTTAAAAACACATGGAAAGAAACCCCAAATATTGGTATAAAGAACCTCTAAAAACTGCTTCCTGAGCACACACACAGATGCCAATGTACACACACTGCACTCTGAATTCAGCTTTTACTAATTGCCCCACAGACTTCAACTCACCAAGAGCAACACAGTGCAGTGGTACAGGGCTTGTACCGAAAGGCAGCATCTGCTTTTTAGGTGGAATTCATTTCCAGAAATTCACAAACTGCTCCTTTTACCAAACTTCCTCATGCTGCCAAGCGAGGGACCTCAGGGAAGGTCTCCAGACCTCCCCTTTCCCCTGCCGTGCCCATACCCAGGAAGAATGTGCCTCTCCAGAAGATGCACACAGCAGCCAAGTGCCACCCCAGCACACACCATCACATCCTCCCGAGTGGGAAAAACACCAGGCACGCACTCCAGCTCAGGAACCTGGCACTGGGATGTGTGCCCGAAACTCAGGCATTCCCAGGCACTTGGCAAGAGCTGCAGAACCAGGTGTAAAAATGTGGGTTTTCATATCAAAACCCATTCATAATACCTGCACATTGATTTAAAAGTGAACTTCCTTTCAATCCAAGATTAACTATGCATGGCAGCAACAAAAACTCCAAACTGCCATCCAGGCAGTTAGAAGAATGACACTACCCTTTAAAGCAGTTGGAGCAACCAGCTGAGTAAAACCATAGCTCTAGTCAAAAATTCCGTGAATCTGTTACCTTTTCCATGCCCATTTCTTTTCCCCTGTTGCTGGCTACAGTCTCTCACTCTATTTTATCACGTTGGAGAGCCTAATCTCTTTAGGGTGAAAAATATATTTGCCCTGAACACAATATAATATGATTCACACAGGGGGCCCTGACACTGTTGTAGTGTTGATAGAAAAAATAACCATAATTATATGAACCGCTAAAAGACCTCATTGTGGTACTATTTAAGCAAGGTCAATTGCCCGTGCAGGTTGTTCTTACCGGAGTTCACGTTACATCACTGGTCCCATCATCCTGACCTTCCCTGCTGTCATCCCCATCACAGTTCAATTAACAGAGGAGTCCTGCAGTGGCTTGATGAGCATCTGCTGCCTCTACCCGGCAGTAATTCAATAAGGATACGCCATAGGAAGAGATAATGAGAAGTCAGCCCAGTTGTTCTGTCTCCCTCCAGGAGAGCAGATGAGTTTGGTTTATGGGAAAAAGCATGACCTGTGAAAATTATCAGTTAATTTTATATTTCAGAGCTTCAACATGCAACTTAAAGTGTTGTCTGGTTTCTCTGGTGGTGCTGCCCACAAGGATCCAGAACCATTTTTCCTGGTGAGTCCCCGATTAACAACCCTTCCCACATCAAAAGGATTCATCTTTTCAAATTCTCTCTCTGCCAGTTCCACCAAAGGAATGGTTTCTGTTCACGCATTCAGCAGTGGTTGGTCTGAATTAAAAAATTAAACACCTGAGCAGAGAGAACGGGCCAAAACTACTACTGAAGTAATTCAGGCAGAATGAAATTCACACACACATCAAACCTGGATGAAACACTTCCACAAAGCAAAAATCTCCTACATTGCAGATTGTGTGCCCTGGGTCTTCTCTCCCTGCCCCACAGAACAAATTCCTCACTGGTGCCCAAATGTTGTTTCTCCCTCCATTTCCTTCTGCACCTTTCCAGCAGAGACTTCCCTTAACTTCCACCTATCCTCTAACTCTCTCCTGTCGCTTTAGGAACATTTATTCCATCAGTAAAAACTCAGAGCCACCTACAGTCCCTTCATCTCCTGTTCCACCACTGGATGTCACAGGGACTGTGTCTGAGGGATATGGCTCTGCGTGGATTTATTTTTGCCTTGTGATTGTAGTGTCCTTATGAGTTTTGCAGCTTTATTTCAACAATCTTATTCACTGAAATAAGACATTAACTTGATTTCAGATACAATTTTCTATTTTATGTCTCCTTAATATCATTAAGGCACAGATTTACTGAAGATGATAGGCGTGAGAGGAGAAAAAGGAAGATACATTTCCTCCCTGAGCTCTGCAAGGTGATCAGTGAACCACAGTGAATTTACACAGCTGCCCATTCCCACAGCTCCGCATTCACGGCTTCATTTCTCTCAAGATCAGCTTCATTTGAGCCACGTCCTTTCCCATCACACAATTATCTGCACTGCCCCAAAGACAGCTTGCCTGCTCTGACCACTCTTTCCTATGAGTACAGTCATCAGGGCAGTTCATTCCTCACTCATAGGACAAGAGAGGTTGGCACATCCCCACTTCAGTCCAACCTTCTGTTCAAAGCAGGACCAGACAGCTGTGAATCGTGCAAGGTACTTGACATTGCCCCCAAATGTTTTTGTTTTGCTTCTGTTCTCAGCAGACAGCTCAGTCTGCCAAGCTCATGCAAACTGACACGAGATCTGACGTCGTGGTTCACCTCGTCCAAGTCTCACCACCAGGACTTTCCCCCATCCCAATACCATTCTCTTTTCTCCATTCAGTTCTGCCATGGCTTTACTCACCGGTTTCACCACCTGCTGCACATCTCCTTCTGAGTGTCTTGTGCTTAATCCTCAGATCCTTCCTATCCTTTGCCCCTGATTCTCTCCCATACCACCTTTGCCCAGCTTGGTTTCTTATCCCTTTTCTCACCCTACAGTATTTTGTTCCTTCTCCTAACTAGCCCTTTGTTCACTTGCATTTCCCTTCTATTTTCTGATTCCCTTGGGGGTCATTTTCATGACTCTCACATATTCTTCTCTATTGAGTTTTGCCTTTTTTTTCCCTCCTTGGAGAAGTTGGAGAGGAAACACTAGGCACACTCAGTATATCCAAAAGAAGATACTATAACAATTTTAGAGTTACAAATAATCAGCATTTAAGAAATGCTAGAATTAAGGTTGCCTTGAAGGAATCTATTAAGATAGTCAGGTTTCGTGATTATATCTATTTTTACCATATTACTAAAGTCTATATTAAAATGCAATTTAAATCTATCTTTGACTTCTTTTGCTTTTATCTATTCATCACACTTGCTTTCAACCCTCTCTTATAGCCTTACTCATACTTCTCTTTGAAACAGGCAGAAAGTACCTGTAAATCCAGTAACTGCAATTACAGAAAATGTTGTTTACTTCACTCTTAGCAGTTAAGCGCGCCATTAAAAAAAAAAAAGAAAAGGATTTTTATTTAAATATATTAGGTTAAATAACTCAAAATTTGATAACCACAGTATGGACTAGCTTCCATCTGGCTAAAGATAGACATGGCCTATGCAACAAATGCTACCAGAGAAGTTAGTCACGTTCACTGGCTACTTCTGATTTAAAGCTGCATCCCAGCATTAACAGCAAAGCAAAACAGATCTATAACATACATATATGACAACATACAGAGTCAGTCATACAGGGCACACCTGTAAGCTGCAAGCAAGGAATATAAAACACTGTCTCAGGAGAAGGATGGAAAACAACTCAAGTGCCAAGACAGGCACAGAGGGATATTTTAGGAACACAGAAGTAGGAGGAGGCTGCCCAAATTCCTCAATTCCAATCATCCATACCTGACTTGCATTTTGTCCTCTGAAGTTTGGGATGGTTACAGTAGAAAACATACAAAAACACAGTGGTCATACTAGCCAAGGTAAACTCATCAGACTTTTGCAGGGTAATATATTTCCCTGCTCATTTTTTCCACTTTTCCTGATTAGCTGAATTAATAAGTCAATTAATGCATAAAGCCTTCTGCAAAAGCACACCCAGATGGATGTTCACCAGACTTCAGCCTTCTTTTCCATGTGTTTCAGAATTTAAATAAAAATTGAGCCAACCTTCAGGAGAAATCAGTGCTGGCAGAAGTTCTCTTGGTGGGTTCACATTAAGAGAGATCAGCAGCTTCTGCAGTGAAAAAGAACTTAAACCTGAATCAAATCTTCTTGCTAACTGAAAGCATTTAGGACTTCTTTTACAACTACTCTCAGTATCAAAACCTGCATCCACTCCCAGAGGCTTGTATTCCACATTATTTGAACTATTTTACATTCCTCCAGCATTTTCTTCCTTCAGAAAGATGGGAATCTGAACTGAATACAGGACTTGATAGCAGCATTAATCCAATATATCTGATTACATAAACAAATCTAAAATTAAATTAGAACTTAAATGGCAGAAATAAATATATTGCAAGCCCTGGGCACTTCTTTAAAAATTGGCCTACCAGGCAGCATTTGGCAGAGGCGGTATAAGAGCTGGGTCATAATTCTATGGATATTTTTTTCTTCATGTGGTAAAACTAGAGGGGAACCGGGTTGCTACTCCATTTACTATGTTATTTTTACTCAGTACATGAGTCCTTTTCTAAAGGCCTGCAATTGCTTTGAGTTATACAAAAAGATTGATCTGTAGAAAGTGGAAAATGTCTCCTGTCCTACTTTCAAGAGTCGGATTTTGTCATGCCAGCAATTGTTTCATAGGATCATTCCAATTCTAAGATAAAGGAAAATAAAACAGAGAAATTTTTGTCCTGTGGGAAGAATTTCCTCTGAATTACAGGAAAACACATGTTTGCAAATATAAATACGCTTAAAATCACGGGCTCTGCTTTTCCTCTCTTTGTTACTTTTCCTGCTAAACAAATTTAGCAGTGATTTGGATTTGGTGTTAATGAATGCCGAAAGCAACTTGGCATTCCTTTGCCAAGGACCTCCATAAACTGCAGTTCAGCAAAACAAGACAATCTTCTTATCGTGTGTAAGAGCTCAATTAAATGATCATTTTAATGTAATCCTGTTTAGTGGCTCTCACATTCTCTGTCCTGATGCTAGTGATGTTAATGGCTTAAAAAAACCCATGGAAAGCAAATATACAGAGGTGGAAGGGAAGGACAGAAGATAGGAAAATGCAGCTTCTGTTTCACTGAAGATCATTTGATGGGGGAAAAACAAAACAGCAAACCAGAACCAAAGAACCCCAAACTCAGAAGCATGGAAACAGCTTGCACAGGACACAAAATCCAACAGTTTTCCTGGACCCCAATCCAATCTTTCAAACACAATACAAAGGTGAGTTGAGAAAAACTGCTCCAACCAAAGACTTCCAAGCAATTTTCCACAGTTTGCCTGCTTCAATCTGCAATACTTACTCAGAGGTCAACACCTTGCTAAGGAAATCAATGACTATTACAACAAACATTCAAAAAACCACACAAGAGGGCTCTAGAACACCCCTGAAATGCACACAGCTCTTTATGCAGAAGCGACAAATCTCCCAGAGTACTATGTAAATTGGCTAAGCTTAAGAGTTGCATTTAAAATTATCCTCAATATCCATTACAAAAGAGAGGTACCTACCCACTGATAAATTAGCAATTACAATAAGGGACTGTAAGGCTAAGGGTAAATTGATTGTTGCTCCTAATTTTCCCTTTATTTTAATCCAAAACTCTCCAAATCGCAAGAAATAAAAGTACAGGCGAGAGGGTGAGCAAAAAGCTTTTGACTGCATATAAAACATCTAAAAATAGTGCTTCAGTGTATTTCCATATGCTGGAAGCAGCAGTGAATATCATCTATATAAATCTATTCCTAGCAGAGGTTTTCAGCAGCATCCAAGACTTGAGAATCAATTGTAAATTTGTATTTTAGATTAATCAATAAGAAAAAGCACAAGACACACTTTAAACAATATGCAGCGTTTAGCAGGCAGATACAGCTATGCATCACCTCATACAAAATAGATAGAGACATTATTACAAGCCATATATTTTTAATCCTAAGGAATTTATTCGGGAAGAACTTAAAAAAACTGCTTTTAGAAAATGACTTGACGAGGTGTGTTAGTGATGTAAGACACCGCCAAGGCTGAGGGTGCAGGATGCACACGGGTGATCTGGCTGGTGCCCGTGGCTCCGTGGGCAAGGCTGGAACCCACACACACACACACAAAAGGGAGGGTTTCCCGCAGATGCCTGTGATGTGCCAACACCTCCAGCAGCTGAAGAGCTGCACTGGAATATCAATGCATACCCTACCTTCAGATGAACGAGCTGCCAGCACGAGGCAGAAAAAAGGCAGGTTCATAACTCCATAGAAAATACAGAAGCTGCAGAGTCCTTTGCCAAGCCCACCTTGAGAGAAGGTCACCTCACCAAAGCCATGAGGGCTCTCCAAGCTCAGATCAATGTTGTCAGACTCGCTGAAGCAGCTGTCACTCTCAACACTCAATAGTCCACAAATCCCACAGGAAAAAGTGACAGATGTCACATCTCCCAAGAGTGAAATGATGATACTCAGGAAGTGATGGCCAGCTCAGAGGTGTTGCTCTTCTTTGCTGGCAAGATTGATGTCTGGTGTATCAACAGGGGAAAAGCACTTAATCCATGAGGGAACATCATACAGACACTGATAGACTATCCGACACCAACAAGAGAAAGGAAAAAGGAGTTTTTCTCCTTCTCTATTTCTGGATTAGGCCAATTACTATCAGATATTTGAATGATGACCCTGGGAAATTATTCCATCTCGAACAAAACTTGTACCAGCATCAGAACTAGGTTGAGCAAAACCGTATCGTTCTAATGGCAGTTTGTCAGATTGTTGAAGTAGTACACCAGGATGAGGGAAGCACCAAGACCCCAAAACAGAACAGCAGCAGTGCTCCAGGCAAGGGAAGATCTTTGGATCAGAGGCAGCAGGACTCTGACCCTCTGTAAGGTGCATCACTTGAGATGAAACCTCTCGAGGCCTCTCAGGGATGGAAGTGCCAGTAAACAGTCATGCACCAGCTCCAGTGAGTCTCCTAAACATTTACCTGCACAGTTTTGTTATCTCTTGGCAGCCTACCAGGATCTTGCCGTGCCATGCACACTCCACCAGCAAACAGTGAACCTTAACACTATCGGTGATTTGAGACAGAACAAATGCTTCCATTTTTGTGGTATTTCAGTGGACACTTTACACACCCAAAAATTATATACAGACACTGGGACACAGGGAAAACACTGCTCATTTCCTCACTTCACACATTTGCTGTATTAAATACCATTTATTAACGCAAAACAACTTGTAGAGAGAAATAAGTCAAAAGTACTGACTTTCCCTTTTTTCTCACATAGCATTTCTCATCAGAGAAGAGCCAGGAGTTGCTCTCAGAGCTAAAAATAAACATATTATTCTGTGAAAACAGGCTAATTAGGAATGAAGTTACAGAAGTATAATTCTTTCTGCTTTTGTACATATACCCTTCTCTAAGTACCCTCATGCAAGTCTGTACCTTAACAGCTCTCCAAACACACCCACCAGAACCTGCTCAACATCCATGCTTGTTTCCATTCTAACACAGAGAAGTTTCTGTAAATTCAAAATCCATTCAAAGGTTGTTTGCTACTATTGAATTAACTTCTGAACAAATAGAGAAGTACCTGTTTTCCTCCAAAATTTGTAATTTTCCTTTCTCTAATAAATACTGACACTGTTTAAGGAGATCGCTGCGTACATCCAGTCTCACTTCCTGCATTAAACAGACCAAAGACCCATCCTGAAAATACCTGTATCCAGGCCAAAACTTTTACTGAAGCTACGATATGTACTTTAAATATGGCTATCACCTTGCTTTGAAAGTGTTAAGAGTTGGGAAATAAGAAATTGTGTATTTATGTAAATTCTTCTTGCAGTTAAGCACCATTTATAGCTATAAATTTGAATTTTAAAGTACCAAATTAACAAACAAACAGGTCTGTAAGCAGTGAACCCTGTCTCTTCTGTACCTTTCCATTCCAATACAGCAGTACGAGTCTGACTGATGGGAAAAAAAATTAGTGGGGGGGAAAAAAAAAATCATTCTAACCTTTTTAGCAATACCCTCAAATGTGATTTCAGGTGCCCCTTACAGGACACAGCAAATGGGCTGGGATTGCAGAAAGCAGGTGATGAGAAGCTCCAGAAGCCAGACTCTTTTACAGGCATCTTAGAGAAATGAAAAAGAAATGTATCCAAAATTATTCACATTACATACACCATTGCGAGTTCCCTTCTGATTGCCTTAGGGGGGTTAGAACAGCAGCCTGCGAAAAATAAGCGTCCATCAGGCTCCTTGTGATTTCCAGACACGCTCAAAGAAAGGGTTATGCTTATATATAATCCTGACATGCCAAGTGTTATTTGGGGATTTAAAAAGACATTGTAAGGATCCTAATAAAAGCTATTATATATCGCTATAGGATATGAAAAATATTAAGATAGATTTAAAATGTTTCAAAAAACCCAGCTTGTGCAAGAGCCTGAGCTTTTGTAAAGAAGTGACTCCCTTCTGAAAGGATCCAGTTCAAAAAGTCTGCACTAGAGGAAAGAGAGGCTGAAGAGAAAGGAGAAAAAACATACAAAAAATTATGTCTAGACAAATCTGGTGCATACACTTCTTAATTAGTGTAGTATATATGAATTTTTCATGACAAAAAATTCGATTTCTTTTAAAAAAGAAAACCAGTACGAATTAAAAGCTCTCTCTAAATCTTTCTTTAAAAGACTACAAGGAGCACTAGATAAACCCTGTATCAAAGGAATTTATGCCATTTGATATGAAGTATTACAATACTGGACCTGAGTCTGCCATCACCGAACTCAAATGAAATTTGTTAGCAAGTTAATCCACTTCAAAAACAAGCTTCTTGGTTAAAACTTGCTTATTTCCAGAAGGAAAACTGCCTTTCTGGATAAAGCCCTGGAACATGAAATGTATGCAGATGAGCAGTCATATACATAAAATACACTCATTAATGTACCTACTTGAATGTGTTCATTAATAACCCCATTTCCCACAGCCTCTTAGAAATACCATAGCAAGAAAACACGTTTGTATTGCAGCAAAGTGCAAAGATGGAAGAAAAAAATCCATCACAAATCAAGTTCACTCCTTTGTTTAGTGTGACTCCTCAGTACTTCAGCGCCTCAAACAGAAAAGTGGCCTCTTGTATCTCAAGTTGGGTTTCTGAAGCAAAACAAAATATTAAAAAAACTATCAAGATGAAATCTGAACAGTAGCTACCCATTCTCCTTGCTAAAAGCTATGGTCTCATTTTAAAAGCAATTAACTCAAGTGTGATCCCATCAGAGTGAAGAATGTAAATCTTTATTTCCTTTATGGTTTTGCCTAATTAAGAAGGTGTCTCATGGATGTACTGAACCCTGGATTTGTACGGATGCTCCCTCGACGCTTCCCCTCCAGGTTCCAACACAACCTCAGCTGTTTCATCAGCTCACCAACGCTTCCAAGTCCTTCTCACACCCCCCACTCTCCACACAGGGAGCAGCAATAGGTGGGATGCCCAGCACCCATGGAATGCCCACCACACACGGGATGCTGCAGCCTTCCCACCCGTGGGAGCTCTCAGTTTGTGTCTGTGCCAGGCAGACACCAGCTCCCCTTCCACACACAGAAATGTGATTGCCTTGGACACACCCACCACCACGAAATCTGGTTCAGACCATGCGGCAGAACCGAGGCACGCACAGTCCAGGCTAAAAATAGAATTTAATAATACATTACACACAAGCTCATAATCAATTAGCATATATAATTTGGCAACACATTCTATATTATTTGATACAAAATTGATTGTCTGCAACTGGCATGGTACAAGACCTACAATTAAAATTAATCACTCCTACTACAACAGGAAAAAAATTTCCTCCATAAATATTCCTCTTACAGTGCACCACTACTTTGTTTTCTTTTCCTTGAGGACCAGATCTATACATTGTGCTATTATATCAGAATCTCCCTTATCTCAGAAGAGGAAGTTTTGTGTCTTTCATGGCGGCAACATTAAGTCTGCAGACATCACCTCGAATGCATCCTAAGGGATGCTCAGAAACCCAACAGAAAATTAAAAGCACCTCAACACATCTTAATGCTTTAAAAGAGCACAGTGTGGGGAGAGGGGGGAAATCACCTGATGTTTTGCATTAAAGCATCCAGTACAAAACTGCAGCACAGGACTATGGCAATGAACCCTGAATGGGCATCCAGGCCAAGGTCCAGAGCCCCACAGAGCCCCACGGGCACAGATGGTTTGAAGTAACACCCACTTCATAGATCTGCTGGTGCAGGTGAAGCTCAACAGAGAGAAACCAAACCTGGGTACTGCTGGGGCACTGAGGGAGGCAAGAGCCCCGTCCTTGGACACCTGCAGCTATGGGATGGATGGTGGAGCTCCCCAAGCTGTCACCTGGATGCCCTGGAGCCTCCTCACTAATGGGACTGCACGGATCCTGCTGCCACCTCAGAGCAGGAGCTCCGTGGGTGAGCCAAAGCCGGGTTTTGTCTCCGCCAGCCCCGACTGGCACTCCCAGAGTGCCCAAGCACAACCCACTCTGCAGCTGCTCTCCCGCGGGGCCGCATCAAATCGCTTCCCCTCTCCCCTCACAGCAGTTAACCAGCACACAGAAAATTGAATCATAAGGGGAGACAAACAACGCATCACACACCGCAGTGCTAGGAAATCTTCCTGTCTTTTGAAAGGAACTTACTGCTGAAGCCTTAATTTGAGGGAATTGACAGCCTCATAACAATTTATGTTGGATTAAGGTTCCTGCCCAGTTAAATGCCAATACTGACAGTCCTAGATGAGTTCCCATCTTATGAACAACCATCAGCCACGTGCTTACAGGCAACATGCCAGAGCACACTGCACTTTATCTGCCTTCCCTCACTGCAGATTATGTTCCTCAGGGGATGCACAATCTCACAATCCAACTACACCAGCTGAGAACTACGCTAAATATTCCAAGCACCTCCAGTAGCTGATGGGCACCTCCACTCCTCTCAAAGTCTATGAGCACACCAATTTCTTCCACTTGTGGGTGACATGCATAGGAAAAATTAGCATCTCTCTGGAGTTGTTCTTGAGATGGCAAGCTAAGCCACTGGCCATCTTCCCACCAGCCAGTCCAACCAATTTCTGGAAGCTGATGTGTGCCACTGGAGCAGGTGTCCTTCAGTCTCATCCATTCTCCCAAGTTCATAGAAACATTCTTCCAACTTTTGAGAGTCCATAACCTTGGTGTGAGATGTCATTCTCTGTGAAGGAAGAGTCCCCCTGCTACCTGAGCAATGAGCCGTCCCTTGCAACAGGATCTGCCCATCACCACTCCATCAGCAGCCTCAGGCAGGGAACGAGGTCTCAGGCTGACACTAGCAAAGGTTTCGTGCTTAATGGTCACATTTGAAATGTGTCACAAAGGAAAAATATCAAAGTGTACCTGAAATTTTAGTCCATCTTTAGCTGCAGATTCCTTTCACAGCATCTTGGAGCTACCAGCTGTGAAGATGAATTCAGCAGCACTTCTGCTCTGCAGAGTTCCACTACCAAACCGATCCCTTCCCACCACTGTCCCGTCATGCACCATGTCTGAGCTGGAGACCAGGACATGGGGCAGTGTCAGGGCCGGGCAGCTGATGCTTCTTTCCTGGGGATGGAGCTGCTCAGAACAGTTCTGGCTTTTATCTCCACTGCCTCTCTCCGATCAAAGCAAGGCTCTTCATCCTCACCTGAGCCTGCTGCCGAGACAGCTGTGCTGGTTGGGAACACCTCCCACCCCCTGTTCGCAGAGCTGCGTTACACAAATGCAAATGTTACACAAGAGCAGCCTCTTCTCACGCACTCTCACAAATGTAGGTATCGCTCCTTTCCCTTCTAGCCTTCTTAATTTCCATTTTATTTTTAATTTGCATACTCCTTCCAGTCTGGTTTTAGCCCATTTACCACACTACAAATGATTTATAAAGCTTAACAGCAATCATGTATCATTGTCGACATACATATGTTTGACTAGACTCACAGCACAGAGCTTGTTTTAGCTACTCAAAAACTATTTGCTATATAACAACACAGATGATTCACTTGATATCACTGTTTCTGATAATGTACTTTCTGCACTGAGAGCAAGGAACCACAAGACAAATCTGAAGAAAGATCCGGCCACTTTCGGTGATAATTCGCTGCTTCTCCTTCTTGCAGAAGCCCTGATGTATTTCGTGTCCAGTCTCTGTGACACCTCTCAGATGTTCTGTCTGAGAAAGCCCTGATGGGCAGAACCTGTCCTCGAGAGTTCTCACCATGTTCTCCTTTCTGTAGCTAAGCAATATAGACCATCTAAATGGGCACACGCAAACTATGACACAAGTTTGCCAACAACAGTCAGTCAGTCCTTGAGGAGACTCAGGCTGCTCCTGGGATAAAATTCCACTCCTGAAAATCAGCATCGCTGGGGAACATATTCATTTGTCTGAGTTGTGTTACATCCTGAAGCCTTAAAGTTTCTCATTTCAAGTTATCAGAGCTGTGGAGAGCCCACAAAACATCAAGAGCCATCACCTGCGCTCCTGCAATTCACATGTGTTATCACCTATCACTCCTCAGCACGGAGCAACCATCTCCTGTGACCTTGACTCTTCTTCCTGAGAGACACAGAGCATCATTTTCATAAAGTGGTGGCAAGTTCTGGAACCCCAAACCATATTGATTTTTTCATGTCTGTCTTCATACATCTGTAATCCCCAATGATTCCAACATCACTATCAGACAGCACAAGCATTCATCTTTCAGTTTGCTGTCGAGTGAAACGCCAGCAGCTGACAGCCCCTGCTTCATGGGCATCTATCTGCAGTGTAACACTGCTAAATAGAATCTGATTCTGAAGCTGTCTCAGTCGGCATTTTTTTTATCTGAACACCTTTTTCATTAGTTTATTGGTTTAAAAATAATGGTGACTACCAACGACACGTTCGAACTCACACTTCTCTGCAAAGTCCTTAAGTCCATCTCTAAAACCATGTTGTACTGCTGGATGTTCCTGTGTTGGCTGCACCGGGGGATCAGAAGCATTTTTGTCCCTACAACCCCCTGGTTAGCTACAGTATAACCCAAGCTGTCTGGGGGAAATGAGAGCAACACTACAAAACAAGTACAAAACTTTCCCAGCCTTTTCATTTGCTTGAGGGTACCAGTACCCCCAGTATCATTACCAGGGCTCTTGGCAGTACTGGACCTGTACTTCTCACCTCTGCAAAAGCACCGACAACCTCTGCAGTCACTGAGCATCTGAGGCAGGAAAGAACATTTAAGGCTTTTCCTGTTCTTGTTCTGGGCCCTTTAATGGCAATCCCAACACATACTATACATACACCGGTAACAAGAACTTGGTACCTCTACGCTCTCCTATTTTTGGCAGAGCCTCTTTCTAAAGTACAGGTCTACCAGCCACCATTCCTTTCCCTGTCGTGGCTCATATTTACTTTCTCCAAACTTCCTAATCTAACAAAAAAACAAACAAACAAACAAACAAACAAAAAACCCCACCCAAACCTGTATTTAATACAGACTGAAGAACCAGCTGCTTGCAGAGTCATGGACAGGAGCAGTTTGCATACTACAGCTTGGGAAGCACTTTTCAAGGAGACTCCATCAGCAGTAACTAACTCATTTAGAGCTCTAAAGCAGCTTTTGCCTTCACAGGAATGTAGGGAAGTGTTTGTTACACAGAGTCTGAAATCGAGCCTGATGGGCTTCCTGCCAATTTTTGTACAACATGTGCCTAACACGCCACTGGTGGCCATGGAGCAGTTTTAGGTGTGTACCACCCCTGATTTATGAAATAGGATGTGACTCTAACACTCAGTTCATCAGCCCAACCACACACAGCACCTCTGCTCCAGGATGGAGAGGAGGAGGGCCAGGAGGAAGGACGTACCTTTCTCCCCTCTTACTCAACTCACAGCCCAAAACCTTCTCTTCAGCCAAATCAGTTCTTTTGACACAGGTTTGACAGCAGCAGCCTGAAGGCTAGGTATCCATAACCCACCATGCTCAGATCCGTGTTTCAGTGCCCAGCCAACACACAGACCCACCCAGCATCTGGGCTTCCCAGAGCTGCCACCGGTGCTGGGACACTGCTCCACGATTTCAAGGAGCTCACGTAAAAATTGATTCAGCAGAAGCACAGATATCTGTGTTTGTGCTGTCTATAAAAGATAAGCTGAATGATTTCTGATGACCATCTGTTAAGAATGGCTATTTAACATTCCCATTTCGACTGTTATTCCCATCCATTATTTACCAGACCCTGAGCTGTACTTGCCAATGGTTAGAAACATTATTTAAATTACAACACAGCATCACAACCACCACATAACATTGTGGCATTTTGTAACATGCAGATTTGATAGGAGAAGACAAATTCAAGCTTAAAAGCTATTTCGTAC
This sequence comes from Mohoua ochrocephala, assembly GCA_013398855.1. NCBI lineage: Eukaryota > Metazoa > Chordata > Aves > Passeriformes > Acanthizidae > Mohoua > Mohoua ochrocephala. Next base: position 409,093 of record VZTA01005509.1, on the reverse strand, counting down.
TGAGGTATACAGCATTAAGCATCTGACTCAGGGAGTAGAGACTGACAAGCATGTGAGTGAACAACCATTTGCAAAGGGATAAGGAACTGACCAGCATCCAAAACCAAATTCCAAAAAAGGCACATCCTTCCCTTTTTTATTCTCATTTGCTGGCTCTCATCTAATATCCCTCAAAATCCCATTCGTAAAGGTTTAAACTCTGCCGCACTGCTTCTTTTTTGTCTCAGTATGTATATTATAGCTTGCTCAGTATCTCCTACTCTCTTTCTTCCTCACTTCTTTGTAAAAATATTAGCAAATTTTCCAGGAAGAGGAATAACTGTCAGAACTGGAGTGTAATCCGACATATTCCCACCTATTAGGATTAAACTATGTTTGACCCCCATGTGGTGGGCTTGATGTGGTTAAGATTAATGAGACAATTATTTCCAGCCAAGGTACAAGGCCTCCAATTGTTTCACTGTTTCAGTACTAACCACCACACTCCTTCTGCAGTGTTTGATACCCACAAAATAATTGTGAGCAATTTTTCAGGAAGACATCATGAGTATTAGGCTTATTCAAAAAAAGAAAAAAACCCAAAAAAATCCCTGAGATGAAAAGGAAATGGGATAAGTTAGAGCCACTGGCCTTAAAGCTTTTCATTTGACAAACTTATGTTCCCACAAGATATTGTGCAGTACAGCACCATCAATAGCTGTTCAGCTGCCCTCCCCCAGGGATCTGGGCTTACAGCTCCAAACACCGTCACGTTCAGGCACAGACAGTCCCCATGGACCCTCACAGGGAAGAGAAAACCCACACACATAGGCAGGCTTCTACACAACGAGCTCTTCCAAGGTGTGCAGGTCTCTATTCCAACAGACCTCTCACAGCACAGGTCAGTATTTGTTAATACTGAATGCAGACGTGGCTATTTTAGAGCAGCTGCAGCCTCACAGCAGCACACACGAGGGACCAGGTGATGCTCTGCTCCACCACTCTCGAGCATAGCCTAACAACTGGTTAAGGAGCTGTGTACGCGCTGTGACACCTATGCTCAGCAGAACAGGGAGTGCAAGACTCCTGACAGAGCCCAGCTGGATGAATTCAACCGTTTGCTTAAGGTCAAACCACAGTTTTTTAAAGCATTTCAAAGCAGGGACAGTGGCAAGTTCCTCTGAGCAGTGTGTGTCTAGGAAACTTCATGTGAAACCTCTATCTATGCAATAGAGGGCTTATACCATGTAAAAACCTTGCACCACCGTCTTCCTTAGGAGCTGTTTAAGGGACAGGACTTCTGGTCTACAAAGACACCTGAAAGAAAGTGGAGATACACATCTTTGGAATCTCCACATCCTAAAATCCCTGAGTGTAATCTCACTTTAAGAGCTGGTCCAAATTGATATTGAAAAAATCTTTTAAGTTCTCAATATATAAGCTTATATAAGATGGACTTTAAAGCAGCAGCTTTTATAATATGCACTTCAGTTCACCAGAGGTAATCAGTAGACATTTTTAATAAAGTTCATTATAAAGCCTTTTAAACATGAACTACATTTGAACTTCCATAACTTACATGGCAATGATTCGCTTCAGTTATTCTCTTAATCCAAATAAAGAAAATGGATCGGCCATAAAGACCTCCAAACCAGGTAATCAGAGCAAATGCTTTAAAATGAGGTAGAGCTGCAGAACTCAAACTTTAGGCTTTGGTCTCATTTGAGGAAGTTAGTTTTGCTGCTTTGTTCAATTTCTGCTGCAAATGTAAAACACAGAAGCATGACTTGCTCTAGTTCCGGTCCCCAGCCCTGGAGCTGGTTTGTCTGAGCTTCACTGATGGACATCACCAGCCCAGGAGCAGGACTCCCACATCATGGGAGCAAGTGCCTCCAGAGGAATGGCTTGTTCCACCTCCCCAGCCATGCCTGAACTCACTTCCCGCTCAGTTCACCAACAAAAGCACTCCTGGGAGCTGCTGCACTCCTGGCACGAGACTCACAGCAGAGGCACAGGACCGGCTCCCCAGGATGGGTCAGACACACAGGTACTCAACAGGTACAGCACCACCAGCAGCTGCTGCACAGGGGCTCCCCGGCCCTCTTTTATTTTTATGGCAAGTGAAAAGCAGCCTAGTGCCCTACAAACCTCTGCCACGTTCGCCAGAGCACAAGGGTGATAAAAGTGACAGAGCTGCTCTTGGGGAAAAAGATTCAGAGAAGCCACACACTGCTAAGGGCTTCTGGGCATTACTGTGTGGGAGAGGGAATACGGCTCAAATTCAACAAACCACACCAGCCCTCACAATCCTCTCCCCTGATTTTGGGAGGAGAGGCCTCAGTTCCCTATAAACCAGCAGTCAGAGCAAATGCCACCTGTCCCAACAAGAACTGCTGCATTCTGGAAAGGTTTTGCTGTCATCTTCAACAACAGCAGGATCAATCCTATCAGATGTAAACTCCCTGGCAGAGTGGTAACCACAAGGTGACATTCCCTAAATGAAGTTGCACTTTGCAGCAATCATACTGTGAAAGTGAATAAAAATACTTTTAAAAGTTAACAACTTTCTCCTTTTACATCAGCAGTCTTCAAAAACGTTATGATTATTTTTTTAACATTAAAAGCCAATCAGACAGATATTACAAGAAGAAAATACTTGGAGTTTAGTTATCAAATTTCCTTAAGGGGAAGAGTTAGAGATTTTAAGATGAATTTATCTCTTACTTTTAGCATTGAATTCAAGATTCAATCAAACAGAAAATAAAATGCAAGCTTCCCATTACTTCCACGGAGCCTTTAGTTAAAAGAAACAGTCTTTAACATTTAACAGAATATAAAACTAGCCAAGCTGGAAACACACACATCTTGCCAGTGCTCTAGCAAGTGGTAGTTTCCCTCATTAAGCACAGTAATGACACATTTGTGAGGTCTCTATGCCCACCACTAAGTATGTGGCAAGTTAATGAGACTCTGCTGAGGGTTCAGCCTGTGGCTGCAGCGCAGCCTCTGTGTGCGAGATGTGGTTGACGCTGAGCTTGGCACCTTACCCCTTACTGCAGAAACATCCATCAGGGAAACGGAAGGGAAGATGTATTAAAACTTCCCACAGCCACCTTTAGCTATCAGGAACAAGGCAGAAGACACTACATTAGAGTTAATAATCAATTCTGCAGAACTGATATTTAATCAGTCAGGAAGTGATTGCATTTGGTACAGCTGGGAGACCGAAGCCTGTCTGTAAACGATTTTGTCAACGACAAGGAAGAGCCTTTAGAAAAATTTCCTAAATCTTATCCCCCTTGCTTAGACTAACCAAATAAATGCATTTATATGTTCTTTGGGATCGAAGGCAGAGGAGGAAGGGGAAACAACCAGCACAACATGAAACACAGGGAGCAGAGGTGGGATGGCATGGATTGTGCAGGGGCAGCAGCACAGCCTCACAGCCCATGCTCCTGAGCTCTTGGCAGTCACCCCCAGAGCAACCAACAACTGCAATTAAAATTTCCATATCAATGAAAACTTAAATGTATTTGCATCTATTCATACCTGTTATCTGCAAAATCTACTGCAAGTGTTTAACTTACTGCCCTGTTTATAACATGGCTTAATTAGGCCCCAAGGGTGTCTTTTAATCTAATTTACACCAAATAAATCCTAAATCACCAGCACTCGCTCAGATATACTCCAGAGTAAACAAGGGAAGAAGTTACACAAAATGCCTAACACAAACATTTTTGTTTCCTGGGTTTGTAGTTGCCAAAATCTTCTATAAATTCCTCTCAAGCAAAGTTTTAAATTGTTTTTTTTCTCTACGGACTCAATTCGCCACTTTGCAGCGCAGTCTATAACCTGCTGGTTTAACCTACAAAACCTGCAGGTACAGGGCACTGCTGCTCTACAATCACAGAGCTACTGAGAACAGGGAAAAATTAATCCACGCTGAGTGCCATGCTGCTGCTGACAGACTGCTAATGGTTTAGTTGGCTTAGGTTAAAGTTTGTGTGGCTGTGACTGAGTGCAGGTGAACCAGCGCTGTCCCCCAGGACACCTCCAACACAGCCACTGCTCAGGTGCACAGGGCAGGGGCTTCCTCCTGGTGAGAGGGCTCATTCAAGAAATCAGCTCTTGCCTGATATGAGCTCACTTCAGGAATGATTCCCAGCTGCGAGTGGGATCAGAGCCCTGCCTTCTCTCTGTTTGCATTTTGCTTGGGGCAGATAAACACAGGGGACACACAGGGATCCACAAGCTCCCTTCATTCCTGCTGCGCTTCCCCGCGACGCGCCGGCAAAGCTCTGGCCTCCTCCAGTCCTGCTGCCAGCAGCGCTGCCTATCGCCTGGAGAGGCAGGAGAAGGTGTCTGACATGCTCTTTTCCTGTGCCCCAGAGAAATGCATTATCTGCCCAATAAACCTGGTTATCTACTGAACAGACAAGCCGGAGTCCTGCGAGCCTCCTCAAAATCAGGTTGGGTACGTCCCGACAATTGTATTACACAACGCTGCCCGATTCATCTTTTTATTCAAAACCACTCTTTACAGAAGACAAATGAAAAGCTGAAACAACAGAATCCCTCATTGCTCCCAGCATTCTTCATTGCTAGCAAAACTGTTCCGGTAACAGTGGAAGACAAATGAGATTATTTCAAGGCTGCAGGCATAAATTATGAATATAAATGCTACGGAATAAGTTCCTTCACGCTGCCCCTTCTCACACGCGGTCAGGGAAGCAAAATGTGTGCAGGGAGATGAACAGGATAAAGCCAAACAGCATTTTAAGTCTTGCCCTCAGCAACTAACACTTGGTGCATATATATGTGTGTGTGTGCTTCTATATTATTGTAATTTTTTATTTATTTTTAAGATTGTGCCCGGGCAAAACCCCTGCTTTCAAATTTTTCCTCATTTCTCAACACCTGGGCAATTAAAATTAAAGCAGAGGTTCACTTTACAGCACTATCACCCTGGAGTCCCTCATTTTTTAAAAAGTTTGCTCTGTAAAGCCTGAAACACACAGTGCTCTAAGGTTTTTTCCCATTATCATTTTTCAAAGCTTGGCTCTGGGTTTGGTTTGGAGGGGTTTATTTGTCTTTCATTTCTATGCTAAAGTGCTGAGAGGTACAATAAGAATAGGTGCACGCTGTTAATACTGCGACTTCTCTGTGGATTTATTTGAAAAACAGTAGAAAGGCTAAAATGAGTAAAGACTGTCGTTTTCCTCTTCATTAAACTTCTCCTCATCCATGCATAAACACCTAATTCTCCAGTGAGCTTCCCAGAGTATTAAAGTCATTTGAGAAAAAACGCAGACAGCATCTTACTTACATTTTGTTTTACAAAAGCAGTTACAGCTCTGCAGCAGGACAGCGGCAGCAACAGGCACTGCCACCACCCTGCTTGGAAAGGAAGGTTACCCAGCTGACAATCAGGCTGGAAGTGCTCCAGAAGAGAAGACAAGACAACAGATGACCTTCTCCCAAGAAATCCAATCACAGACTCGTAGGAGGCTTTGGGTTGGAAGGGACATTAAAGTTCATCTCGTTCCAACCCCCTGCCATGGGGTTCCAGCCTTCCTCTAGACCAAGCTGCTCCAAACCTCATCCAACCTGGCCTTGAACATTTCCAGGGATGGGGCATCCATAGCTTCTCTGGGCAATGTCTTCCAGTGACCCTTGTCTGGTCACTCCAGGCCCTTGTCCCAAGTCTCTCTCCAGCTCTCTTGGAGCCCCTTTAGGCACTGGAAGGTGCTTTTCTTCTCCAGGCTGAACAGTCCCAGCTCTTCCAGCCAGTCTCCAAAGCAGAGGTGCCCAAGGACTCAGAGCATCTTCGTGGTCTCCTCTGGACTTGCTCCTTGTCCTTGGACTCGCTCCATAACCCTTCCACTCCCTCTGGGAAAAAGCAGCAGGGCAAGGAAGTTAATGAACCCTTGTTAGGACAGCACGCCCAGCCCTTCTGTAGGGCAGCTTCTGAGCACTGAGCACACAGGGGAAGCTGGAGGAGGCACAGAACACTCCAGTGAGCACAAGGACACCGGGACAGAAATGTACACACAGCACTGAGGCTCTCCAGAGTTCACTCACGAACCCACCCCACAGGATGTCCTACTGCAGGGGGGGCTCCAAAACATAAATTTTTTTATGGTTGCCAGTGCTTAGATATAAGCTTCTGTTGTTGGTTGTTTTTTTTTAACTTCCACAGACCTGCTGTCAAGTTTTCCTCTCTTACAGATGAACAGCAAAATCACTGCAATTATAAAGTTGTTTTAAAGTTGTAGCTCGCTTTGGAACGCGCACGCTACTTCGATTCTGACAACCACGGTAATCACAACTTTCTGCACTCAAAATGTACCCCTGGATTTAACATTGTATCTAGAAAAATAAAGCAATAGTTTAGAATTAGGTTTAATCCATCAGCCCTTTAGTTCAAGGCTGGCTGAACAAAATAAAGAACATGTGGTTATGGAAAAAACAATGCACTGAATGATTATGGACTGGAACCTGAAAAAAAGCAGTACTTTCAATAAAATATTACTGCTTAAAATCTATCAGTTGCATTGATTATACAATCTCACAGCATTTTTTCCTACTTAAATATTAAAAATCACATTAAAAAGTTGATGCATTAGTTATGGATGTTGATTGCTTTGTTCTAAAGTCAGCAACAGTTACTCTGTTAAGCTTCTTCAGCCTCAGGAAACATTTACCCATTTGACTTTCACCACGCCATTTGCACAGAAAATAACAACTGCCACAGAAACAAATCTAGAAAAATAAATTCTAAGAAATATTACATTTGAGAATTTTATATTTTATGCGACAGCTGGAGCACAACAATGTTTGGAATGGAAGCAACAGTCAGTGCCTTTATCCAGATATTCTGCTCGTGGATTCCAGCCTTTACTCAGATAAAAGGATTCCTGTGATTATGTTAAACAGGGACTATCATTAAGATAAACCAATAAAAGCCAATTAATGCCACAACATACCACACGTGGTTTCCGTACAACATTTCTTTGATGGCTACACACAAAGGTAAGCTGTTAGTTCTAGCAATTAGCAGTTTTCATGCTTTGTTAACGTAATGGCACTAATCCAGAGAGGGAAAGGTAATTCATGAAGGAAGATCCCACCATGGCCATTAGCAATCCAGCCAACAAACTGCTGCTCTCCTAAAAAACCCACCATAGCAGCGCACAATCCAGGGATGCTTTTTCAGGTAAAATTTAACTATCAGCCATCATATTTAAGATAATGAGGCCATCTCTACCATCCCACACCTCCTCCAGCTTCCAGCAACCACATGAACTACTCAACCTTTGCTGTTACAGTTCATGGTATTACCCCAGCAGCTTGCTAAAATCACACCTCTGCAACTCTGAGTGGCCCATTTATCTAACCTGAGTAATTTCAGTGCAGGTTCTGTCACCAAAGTTTTGCTGTTGTTTTAGACCAAAAGTTAAAAGCAGTGAAAATCCAACAGTCTCCGACTTGCACTGGCATCTATATTTAAATCACAGGAGATCAACTCAGAATCACAAAATGGTTTGGGTTCGAAGGGACCTTAAAGACCATCTCGTTCCAAATCCCCTGCCATCAGCTGAGATACCTTCAAATAGACCAAGTTGCTCCAAGCCCCATCCAGCTTGGCCTTGAACACTTCCAGGATATCCACAGCTTCCCTAGGAAACCTGTGCCAGGCCCTCACCACCCTCGCAGAGAAGAATTTATTCCCAATATCCCATCCAACCCTGCCCCGTGCCAGCGTGAAGCCATTCCGCCTGGTCCTATCACGGCGTGCCCTTGTCCAAAGTCCCTCTCTAGCTCTCTTGGAGCCCCTTCAGGTACTAGGAAGAGCTCCAAAGTCTTGCCAGAGCCTGAGGATCGGTCATTAACCTTCTTCCCAACAGTTCAGCACTGGCTCAGCACAGCTACCACATGAGATGTTAACAGTCATGGTATCTTTGCTAAAGGTTAATCACATCAATTCCTTTTTTCTAAAGCAGAGATAAAGATCTATTGGACTGTTCATTGCTCCTCTCTCAAAACAGAGGGGAGATTGCTGAGAGAAATCTTCAGTTAATCACCTGGAGGAATGAAAAAGCAGGGAATTTTACATTATTAATGAAAATCCAGGCAATTAGATAAGTAATAGCTTCCTTCCATTGCATAATACAGTTAAAGTTGCTTATAAGGCTTCCTGACTGAACACATTTCAAGACAAATTAAAGCAGCTTTCCCCGTTATAAGTCTTGTCTCATGCACTCGGGAGCTGCAGGGTTCATCCGTGACTGTCATTAAAACTGAACTGGAGTGGTTTATTTCATCCTGCAACTTTTTAATGTTCTGGCGGATTACGAAGGTTATCTTTCTCACATATATTTTACATCAAAAACATGAGAGAGATGCACATCACCGCAGCTCCTTACTCAAAATACTCGAATCCCCAAATATTAATCCAAGTCCTAGATCTGAATGAAGCCAAGAAGGGTTGATCTGAATGTAGGCATCCCTCATCCTAAGTAAATCTAAATCTCCACCCCCATCCTACCAGCTACAGACTCTCCGGTGAATTACCAGAAACTCCGCTGGGAACATGAAAAATTTATTGAAGAACTTCAATCAAGCCCAGAATATTTCATTAAGCTGTCTCAGCTGCAATTACGGTTTTCAGATAAAAAAGTATTTTGCATAAGGATGTGGGAAAAAGTTTTAGACATTCGAAAGATGGAATCTGTCCCTATGGGTGTGCATATGCAATTCAGAAACTGGGAGGAAGGATTCATCTGTTGGAAAGTCAGGGGAAGAACTGAAACTCACTCTGCAGTACAAACAATCTTCACAAAGCAAAAGAACTCTCAACATAGTATTATGAAAATAAATATGAATCTTGGGTAGCCTTTCCCAATCAGTGGACTTTGGTTTCCCATATGAGGAACGAGCACAAGTTTCAGTTTGCTGTGTTAAACAATTCCTCTTCTATCTTGCACACAACAGTCTTCACTGAATATTCCTGGGCCTGTGCTATGCAGCCTTGTTCACTTGTGACAAAACTTAAGATAATTTAAAATATAAAATCAATTATCACACACACAGATAATATTCAGAGGAAATACATGATGCCTGCTCAAAAAAAAAAAAAAATACCAAAAAAGAGTGTGCAAATCCTGTAGGTGAAGTGCACTCTAACTCACTGGTCTTTAACAAACAGCATTTTATGTAGTTCTCACTGATACTCTTTGCTCAGAAATGACCAACAAACCGAATAATGAAGCTACTAAATGTCAGGATGTGACATACTGGCAGAATTCAAAGCATGCTAGCACACTTGCACAGCATTATGTTCATTTTTAGTAAGTCTTGCTACTTTTTACAATAACTCACACTTATGAAAAGATGTAGATTTCTGACATCCCAATGAAATGAGGAATTCTTTTTAGATTTCATTAATTCAACCACGGCGTACATTACAATAGTAATAAACAACAGCTCCACTTTTGAAAAAAGACCAGCTAATATATTCAAGGAACACAACAAAGGAAGAACTGCCTGCATCACCGAGCTCAGCCCCACAGCTGCAGAAAGGTGTGGTGGAAGTTTAACCCACAGTTACACATCTCTGCAGGTCTCCTCCTCTCCACAACCAGCATCTTCAAACACTCAGTAGCAAACCAAGGCCAGAGTAAAACACAGTAGTCAGGACAGCAGAGCGAAACAGAAATACACAACAGATCATGGGCACCACCATTCTTTAGGTCAAACACCCAGATGACCCAGGAACACGCATGACCCCATGTGCTACAGAAGAAAGCCAAAAATCTCATCTTTCTTTGCTCAAGATGAGCATGCTTTCCATTCCTTAAGCCTCATAATCCAATTAACCCAAGCCCAGAGACACCAGCACACATCTGCTGTGACCTAACTTTAACACACTGCAGACAACATAGCCAAACGCCACAAAAATCCATATACTCACAGTTATATGCCAAAGAGTGAAACTCCCTTGGGTACAGCAGCAGAGAGAGAGATTTCAGATACAAAATTTCTCAGACTGAGATGCCATTCCAGGACATCTCTCATTATTGTTTAAACCCTCAGTTTCCAGGCTAAAAATAATTTTTGACAAATGTGTGCCCAGGTCAGCTGTTGTCACATCATTCATCTTGAGATGTGGAGTTGATCTTTCCTTCACCTTATCAGTTATTTATGGAGGGGCAGGAGACAGGATGGAAGAGGGTGGACAAGCAAACAGGTCAGAACCACCACATCACCTCTCACAATGTCTGGAATGACACACACACAACACATTCCCAACACACACATTCCTCAAAGCATCTTAGGAACAACTGCTGAGGTTCACAATAAAGTTTTTGTCCTTGCCCACAACAGCAGGGGTGGAGCCAGGTGGTCTTTAAGGTCCCTTCCAACCCAAACCATCCTGTGATTCTGTGATTACTGGGACACAGAACTTAAGCTTGCAAACACAACCGCAAACCCTGGGGCGTTGGACCGATCGACAGCACGACACAGCCTCACACCACACGTACATTTTGATTTTCCTGAGGCTTTATGGACCCGTGACAATTTCACAGGTGTACTCCAACGTTTCCACATGTAAAGCTCTGCCTCAGCACCCTTTATAGGGCATTTACCTGTTCTGCACTAAATCTATGGAGTGCTCAAAACAGACCCGAGCGTTTTGTCTGATACATCCCTTTTACACTTTCTCCTCAACATGCAAGGACTACTTCACACATTGTGAAAGAGTATCTTCACTTCTTCTGGTAACTATCTGCTTTAAAGTTGTCTCTAAAACTGACAAAGATTCTATCACCCTGAACCATTTCAATTTGCATGGATTTAAAAACAATTTTCATACAGACTCATCACACAGAAGGAGCATTTCCTGCTTTCCTCCACGTGTCCTACAGACTTCCCAAACTTCCAGGACTACTCCTTCAGAAAACAGAAGTCAGAAACAGGTCCTCAGTGCACTTACACATAAAATGGCTCAGGAGAGCCTGGCGTAGCCACATGATGACCAAGGGCCCTTTCCCTGGACCAGCAATGGCGAGAAACACACTGAAAGTATTTTTATTGAAGTCTCTTCCGTCCTTTCAATTCGTTTAGCAACAGGTCACTTGACTGCCCAAAAACAGCCTTTAAGTGCAAATACAGGGTTTTATCATTTCTCCACCACTCCACAGCAGTACAGCTGGCCAATTAAATATTTAATACAAAAGTCCTCAATATTTAATTAGGGACAAATAGCATTCTTTTGCACTTTCCTTGAATTTGAAAACAACCTTTCTTATTCTACCTACACATGAACATTTAATATGACAAAGATGTATTTAAGGTTATTAGAAGTCTGTTGATAACAATATTAAAATGAATTAACATCTTGTCAGACTGCTGCACATTACAGTCTTACTACTTCATCCGAAAATGGATTAAAATAATAATTTTGCTGGTTTCAATCAAGTAACAAGGAAAATACACTTGGCTAATTCAGGAAAATTTTGGAGAACTTTGAAACAAAATGTTAAAAGATGTCATTTATTCTCTCATAGCATGTTTATAGTGAAAGGGATTATTTAAAATACTTTAAATACTTATTCAATAACAAAACACCATATAAACTTTTTTATTTGTCACAGCCAGTATTATTTAGAGATTCCTACTTATTTTGATGACAGTGCCAGGTGCTGCAACATCAGGAGGCAATTCCACACTAAAAATGGTAGCTTCCACCACACAAAGCTTTAGCAACACAGATTGGACCTGTTAGTGTCAGAACTCTTTGCTATTGGGCAAAAAACTTCCAGTAATGTTGATTATGCAACTGACACAATCAGACAGCAATCCATGATATTTCCACCCAGAATCAGAGGATGAAGGAGTCATTTCAGGGCTGCTTCACCTCCCTGACATGTATTTCCAAGGACGAGTACCTGAACCTTGACTATCTTTTATAAAATCAAATTCAAAAGAGTTTCTGGAGGCAACTTTTTTTATTCTAAAATGACAATCCTACACACTGGAAAACGCAAGTAATTAGTAAATTATCTAGTACCAGTTGCAAATCAGTTATCTATTTCTCCCACACATATTTTAATTTACATAGGTCTAAATGAAAAACGATGATACAGGCACTTTGCAACTCTAAGAAACCCTTGGGGGTTTTAGTATAAAGGCAAAAAAACTCCCAAACCACTCCGTTTTTGCTGTTTCTCTGTGTTCATGTGACATGTCCAGTTTTGGTACTTCTCCCAGCAGGCTGCCAGGATGGTCTGCAATTGGAATGAGAGCCAGGACACACCTGCAACCTGAACCACCAGGAACTGCCAAGAACTTTGAAGACATCTTTTCAGCTCAAGAATCAATTATCTGCTCTGAATTCAACCTTCACAACATCAAAGACGGCATTAATTTTAACACGAAATACATGTCAAATACCATTAGTGCATCCATCATCATCACCACCGAGCAGTGCATTATCCTCGCTCAACGTCAGCTTGTTTTGAGGGAAGGATCCCTGTCGGAGGTTACCAGGATGGAGCTGTGACAGAGTAATGAGGGAATTGATTAAGAAACACTCGAAGGTAGCACTAGGTCCTTGGCAGCAGCTCTTTGAGGTGGCTCCTCCTCAGAGCAAACCCTTGGGCAGTCAAAGAAACACAAGTTTGGCAGCAGCACGTTGTAGGCAGAAGAAACCAGGGCAGGAGCAGTTTCTCTCCAAAGCCCCAGGAGAGGGACGTGCCCTCAAATGCATCTCCTGCACACGTCCAGCACTGCCTCCAGCACAGTGGTCACCTAAGACATCTCTGCTGGCACTGAGCCCCAACTCCCTTAAGCTCCATTGCTCCTCTTGGCTCTGTAATTCATGTTTTTCTTTTCATCCTACTATTTACTATATTATTCCAAACAAGAACAATCTTGAAATAATGTCTGTAAAAACAAACAGCTGAAATAGGAGGTGATGGATACATGAGCCATGATTTCCCAGGTCAAAGCAGACAGCTATCTGGGTTGTTTATTTCCAAGGGACTTTTTGGGACTTGTTGGAGAGAATTGAGGGGCTTGGTTTGTTTGTTTGTGGTTTTGTTTTCATTTGGTTTTCATTACATGTATGAAGTAGAAAGTATACTCATACCTTAACGCCTTTGAAGAGAAATTGCCTTATAAGCCAACATATTGTTTATACCGTAAATTATTAACCTCTTCTTCCCCTTTCTCCCCTTAACAGTGAAATTACAGAAAAAAAAAACTTTGATTTTATTAAGTGTAAACATTTACACAGGGATTTCTGCCACCTGCCTTACTGGAGTTGAAGACCAATCTTCCACACTGCTGAGAAGCTCTCGTTTTCTTCCATATAATCAAAAACCATTATTTAATCTCCAAAGTCCTATCATACAACCATTTACTTCTTCTATTAAAGAAGGCAAGGCCGAACAAATACTCCCAACACTTGGTGGAGAGGTTTGCAATAATCCTGAGCTCCCCATGGGATCTATTCTACGGGTAGCTCACTAAAACACTGCTCTCCCACACTGACAAATCTCTCACAGAAGATGCTCCAATTCTTAAGCTCAAAGTCATGCGGGGCTTTTAAATTCTGTTTACTACCTCAAAAGATTTCTCTGAACAATTTTATAACCTGCTTCAAGATCTGTGATGGCATTTAGCCCGTTCTGGACTTTTACTGCAATTTTCCACTTGTTTTTAAACAGCCTAACATTACCTATACCTACAACACAGCGTGTGATGCTTGTTGCCATGTAATTGTACGTGCAATCGCTTCTGCAGAGCTGAAGTTTCTTTCCTGTAAATACCTTATACATTATTGAATAGTATATATTGATACCAAAGTACCTATATATAGTATCCTTATAAATATATTATTAACTCCCTGCTTTACAAGGGCTGGCTTCTGTTCATTCTCATCTCTACAACTGCTGCCGCCCGAGTATTGCCGTGGCCAAACTCTAAAGTAGCAAGAAGGAACCAGGAAGGAGAAGGTGAGGTGAGGAAACACGAGCAGACAACATTCCTGAGTCAGGCAACCAACTCCTTTATGGATGGCATTAAGCCTCTGTACAAGAGTAAGCATTTAGACATTTATTTTTTTGCTTCCAAAACAATAGTAAAGCAGGGCAAATGATGACAAATTAAACTAAACACAGTAACAATTCCTATCTATTAAACAGATTATGCAAATTCAGTTGTATTTAATGTTATCACACCTCATTTGTTTTAGTTACTTCAAATACTCATGTTTTAACAGAATAATTACTCAGAAATTCTGGCATAAATACAGGCATATATTTAAAGAAGCTAAAGACACACAGAAAGAACCTTTTTGGACTAACGTGCAGCTTGCCACAGTCTCTGCCTGTGCTCCTGCAGGAGAGCTGAGGACGTGGCTGCGTGTGCCATGTGAGCTTGGCACAGGGAGCAAAGCTCCTCCGGGGAGCACCGATTCATCAATCCGGTCGCCTGTGACACCGGCAGCAATCCCAGCACACAACAGCAGCCATCACTCCTCAGCAAATACGGAATATTGAGACATAAAAGAGCTAAATAAGTTAGAGATGCTCTGTTGAACACCGAGGGCAGTCTGCCTTGCAGGATCCTCTTCGCTACCCACAGCATCCCTCACTGCTCTGGAATTGTTCCAAGTATATTCCACAGATCAGACAGAATAGTTCACTTTTTTTTTTCCTAACCAGAAGTATTTCCTCACCGTTATTTCAAGAGAACAGAATTTTAGAGTCATCCTGAAAAACAAAAAAATACCGTGTACTGTCAGAAAATGTATTTCTTAGATTTCCTTACTTGCCCTCACTGTGATGTTGGCTGTATTTTTGGAAATGGAACTACTACTGAAAAAAAACCCCACCTTCCAAGGCCAGTCAAATGAAACACCTTTGTAATGTAAAAAACATTTCCCTCATAGCAACAATAACTTCAGACCAACCTAACTGGGGCAATTTCAAAGCAGGAGAACACCGCAGCCGAGGACCCACAGACTGCAAGAGGGGAAACAGGAGGATGAAAGTCTTTCCCTACTTTCCTTAGATTTGCTATCAGTTATCCTTGTCGTTTCGACTGCTTCAGGAGAAAGGATTTCATTTGTTATTGCTTGTAAAGCATACTAAATTCTGAAACAATTACAGAAGTCTGAACTTTATTGCATTTTAAAAAGTGAATGTTTTTCAAGGGACTTTTCTCTTTTTACTAATAAGCTGAAATGTTTAGCATCTTCACACCAGCAGTGCTTTCCCATTTTCTGAGATATGGAAAGGTTACAGAACATACACACGAGCAATCTTTGAAATCCAGAGAGGAACAAGCATACAGACACAGCTCTTCCCTTCACAGGAATACCAACATGTGAGAGTAATTCCTGATACAGTTTGAGGCACAGAAATCAAAACTGCACATCAGAGAACTTGGTCCCTCCCAACTACTTTTTAATATTATCACATAGAGTTCAGCCCCATCATGATGCGCTTGTTATCCACTACTCAGTACTGCAAAGGATTTCAGGGTTTCCAGTATTTGGGCTGTGGTGTAGACAGAGCATGGCAAGGGATGAAGGCCTTCCATACCTTCAAAAGAAAATAAAAATTCCATTTAGTCTTATTTTCAATTATTCTGCAAAAGTGTTAAAGGCCTTTGCAAACATAGCTTCTTCTGTTTTCTAAAGCTCCATTAGCACAAATGTCTCCATCTGAGGCACACAGCAGTGTGAATGGTTTTCCATCTCAAAATACCTCCAGGTACTAGGGAAGCTACGTAACTCCAACTCCAGGCCCTTAAAGAACTCAAGCTAACAAATGGGAGGGAAAAGAGACAAAGACTGAAGCACAATAAGTATTTCTACATCAAATCATAAAATTATTTGCCTATGCCCACACTGCAAACCAGTAAAAAACCAGCCTAGGCTCCAGAAGCCAGAAGCTCCCAGCAATGTGCTCAACCCTGTTAGGCCACATTAACTCAGTTTTAAACCAGAAATGACTGCCTCTGAGTGCTGCAAAACTAAATCAATCACTGATTGACTGTGAGAAGGTCCTGATTTATAGTGTGCCTGAACTGACCTGAAGTAAGTGGCAGCTCTGACTAAAAGAGAGGATCAGTGAAGCCAGAGATTAAGCTCTGTTTCAATAGAAACAGCCTACCAGGATACCTTTCACAAACGAGCAGAGGTTTTAAAAACTCAGGCTGTGATCCTGTGAATTACTTAAGAAAAGGATGATATGAAAATCTGGAATACCCAAATAATAATATTAAAAGCTGGAAGCAGACACTACTCTTGCTTTTTCATTTTTGCTCAAATTCTTTCAAGGCACATTGATAGTCTATTTCCAGACAGTGCTTCTATACAGGGGGAAATTTGTTTAAAGCTAAGGACAGGACCACTAGCTTTTGCATTCCCATTTATATCAACAAGAAACTTCATACTGACTTCAGTGGGTTTCCGAACATTTTCCCATTTTGCGTTTCCTCTTTTGGACGTGTCCATGAAAAGAGCAATGAGAGGGAAAAAGGGGCACAGAGAATGAGAACAGAGCAGAGAACCTGTCGGCCCACTGAAAGGTCTCCACTTACGGTTATATTTCATACACATTTGTCTTGCAGAAATTAAACTTTCTTACCATAATGTTTCATCAGAATAAGGATATCCATGTGTTACCATGTAACCACGTTAGAGGTTATATGTAACCATGTTAGAGGTTATATGGACTGGGTTAGTCCCACCACACCAGGTACCTGTCATTGTGGCATGGTCTTAATCAAGGACCAGTAATTAGCAATGAGTATTTTAAGTATTTGTGTCTGGAATCACAGTTTCTACACAGCAGGGTACGAGATTCAGGAGAGGAGACCCCTTATACAGAGACAGTCAACGAGATGTAGGAGAAGGGTTTCATCCTTCATTGAGGCAAGGAGTAATTAAGTTATCAACTAAATATAGAAAATGATACACATTTGGATCTGCACAGAACTGTAGAATTGTCAAGGTTGGAAGAGACCTTTAAGATCATCCAGTCCAACTGTCAGCCCAGCACTGCCACTGTAACCACTAAACCTCATCATCCCGCTCCACCTGAACACCTCCACGGATGGTGACTCCACCGCCTCCCTGGGCAGCCTCTTCCAATGCCTGACCAGCCTAACGGTGAAACACTTTGCTCTTGTATCTAATCTGAATCTCCCCTATCTCAGCCTAAGGCCATTTCCTCGAGCCCTCTCACCTGCATAAAGAAAAAGAAAAAGCATCATCTATTTTAGTTGACTGGTCACACTAACCCCTGGATAAGAAAAATAAACTCGATTACAGTTAAAAGGTTACATTTGTCTGCATCTTTCATCAGTCTGGCCACAAACACCAGCATACTCATGAATATTCTCCAGTTAACACTATGGGAAGCATCAAGAATGCAAGAGGAACACATGACCTCCATCATACCACACAGACAAACCTTCCCGGTTTAACCTTTGCAAATGAACAAGGAAGTGAAGATTTTCTCTCATTTCTCCATCCAGGATTTTACTATTTCAGATCTTGTAGATAAATGACTGTTTGCATTTTGGCTTAACTCTTTTGAACTAAGCATGATCTCTAGTTCATGCATTTCTCTTTCAGCATGGCAAATCTACTGAGTGAGGGCAGCCAAGACCTAGCAGTGGGTGCCCTTGCTTGTGACCCAAGTTTTCCAGAGTGTGCAAAGGCTAAGCATACTCCCCTGCTGGTGCTACCAAGGTTAGGGGATTCCTCCCAACTTAACAATCAGGATGAATAAAAAAATGGTAACAAGAAACGCTCTCCATTATAGAAAACAAAATACTGGAAAGCATATTTGACCCTTGAGCATCCCCAGGGCGTTCATTTACAGCATCTTGTTGAAATGAAACATCAACAGTGGCGCCCTGAAAAGCAAACTTTTTTTTCCCCCAATCTCTTTAGACATTTCTTGTACATCTCTCACACTATTTTTCTATTGGAAGCCCCACTCCATTAAGTGACTCAAAGCCATCATCATTCCTTATTCAAGTATCTTCACAAACTGCTTGTTCTCACGGCATCTATCAAGTGTAATGCTAATGATTATGGGAGATCGAGTTTATCTTTTGGTCTTCAAGCAGGTAGTTCATCATTCAAACTTTGTACTATTGGACTATGGCTAAATGTTATCTTAAGTCCATAGTTCTCTAATTTACTTCCTTTTCTCTCTCTCCTCTTTCCCTCCGCATGGTTTTCTCTTAGAAAAATGGAAACTCTTACAGATTAGGCTTCTCTACTGAAAACTGAACACAGTATGTCATACTCTGGGCACTGCTCAAAGGCATAGCAAATATTCCAAAAAAAGAAAAAGAAAAAGAAAAAAAAGGAAGCAAGTTTAAAATTATTTTTCATTTGTATTTTTGGGCCTGGATCCTTCTGAAGGGAAAATATTTCACTTCTCCTACGGAGTGGTTGCAGACAGCTAGAAACCATTGACAGTGCAATTTTCCCCCACAGCAGTACATCAGTGTATCTAAAGTCAAGGTTTCCCAACAACAGCTTTTTGTGAGAATTAAGATATTTTGGGATGTGAACTATGTCTGCTGGTTGGGAGTCGTCTTCCACAGGGATAAACAATGGAAGTTATTAGACTCCATATACCTCAAGCTGCCTCATACAAGCTATTTTTTCTCAGTCACAATTTTCTAGCATTTTTTAAGCATGTGCTCCCCCATGCCAAACCCCATGGAAAAATGCAACGTCGCCCCTTCACGTATGTCAGGAGATCACAATCTACGCTTTTTCCAAGGACTCAAGGACTCTACACACCACTCATTATAACACAGACTTTCTGCTCTTCTCTTCATTCCTCTTTTCCAAACTGCCCTCACCCCAGACTCTCAGCTGCAGTAATTCCCAAAGCTTCCCAAACCCCTGCAGGCCCACACAGACTCCGTGCAGGAGTTCAAACTCAGCTCCCAGCCTTTCAAGCACTAGACACCAATCTGCTCTGTTGTTCAGCAATCTGTGCTTCCCTCAAGGCTGAATGCAGGAAAAAAAGCTACATCCGTAATCCTTCCCTGCCGAAGCAGATGCCTCAGCACCTCAAAGCACAGAGGATTACATCAAGTGCATGACTCTCCGCTGAAAAGCGAATGTACAGACAACTCAAAATACTCTGGTACAGGTTTTAGGGAGATCAAGAGCAACTGTGAAGATGGGAAGGAACCGAGAATCCCTAATATCTTCTTTTCCATTCTGGTAACTGGAATTTTTTTTTTTTTTTTTTTCTGGTGAACCTACTTTCTTAGTACTGCTCTACGACTAATGAGAATCTACGAAAATCTTTCATAAAACCATTCACAGTGTAAAAAACCACCGTATAAAAATGGCAAAAACGCCTTACAAATAAAACCAGTAACAACTTCCTCCACTACAGCATGGTCATTTAAAATTCAACTGCATCAACCTTCATTTCATGCAAGAAAATTCCACTTGGAGAAGTCTGAATACTCCCTTCTATTTCTGATGGCCCGTGGACTACTGTGAGATATACACAGAATCATTTAGGTTGCAAAAGTCCTTTAATTAAACTCAAGATCAAGGATTTGATCAAGGATCTGATCAAAGTAATCAGAATATGGAAGCCAGAAATGAGCATTTGTCATCTCAGTAGGATAAACAGGTACGTTTCAGAAACATTTACAAACTAATGACTGGAGATTCTCTAGTCTCTCTCTACTTCCTCAGAAAGTTTCCCGTCTTTGAAAAACATAAGCCAGGTTTCACTCATTACTCTAAGTTAGCAGTTAGAAAGGAAACTGAAGTCTATTTTTTAATGTTCCTTTTCTTGATCTCAGAAGGGCTTATAAACGTGACTTTACTAGAAGAATTTTGGGTTTAATCTCACATCAGATAAAACCTTTCTCTATTTCTCTCTGTACAATTTTGAGGAATAAAGACAAAAAGACAGTAAGAGCATGGTCAAATCAAAAATAATGCTGTCACAGCAAAAATAAAAAATTCATCGTGAACTGCAAAGACCTATAGTGGCTCTTGGTGCTTAAACCCAGAAGGATTTTTTCCATTTATTAACACCCTATCCTTGTTCAACAGCATACTAATGAAGTTAATCTAAAGGCTAAATTTCAATTATGAATCACAGAACCGCATCTCTGCTCCCTGATTGCTCAGATAATCTGAATTAAGCCTTCTCCTCTACAAAGCACAATGGCTGACTGCAGATAAAAGTTCCCAAACATCAAAAATATTCAGTCCAGAAGGTAAAAATATGACAAACACCTGTTTTCACATCCATTCGATAACTCCCTGGCAAAGTAATGATTTCTAGTAACTTGACAGACTGCTCGCTCACTTAAAATATGCTGCACAGGTTTGAACAATAAAAGGAACTGCAAATGTTTAAATCTCTCAGGCTTGCAGCCAAGACAGTCTTCAGCCAGAGTAAAAAAGGGTTTCCATTCGCTAAAATAATTTAGGAGAAAATGTTTTCTTCTTGAGTACCTACGATGTATTTGTCCTGGAACAAAACCTGGGAGAGCCACCATGGGAAACCAAGACCAGTGAGAGGCTGTGCAGCACCTGACTGTTATATGCACGACTACAGACCGAAATGTGGCGTTTCATGACGTGTCAACGCAGCTCAAATAAGGAGCTGAAGCTGCAGAACTGGAAAAAAAATAAAATCTGAGTAATAACGACGACCTGGATCATTTGCTTCCAATTGCTTCTGCAAACAGAAGAGTGATGATGCTCACAAGAACACCAAACCGTGCTGCTCCCCCATCTGAAAGACTGATAGGGAGGAAACACTGCATCTGCTTTTTAACAAGACAATAAAAGAAGCTGGAGAGCCAGCCTTTAGTTTTTAGCTGAGAGGATGAAGCACTGAAGGACTGTTTGCTTTTGGTGGGAGCCAAAGGAGCAAGAGGCAACCAGAAGAGGGAAAGCCCTGAGTTCCAACTTAGAGCAAACCCAGGTCAAAGGAACCAGAGCCTTCCAAACAATCTCTTGGAAGTGTTTTCGCCATAAAGTGCATGTGATTTCCAGACAATACAGCAACTCTACAGCCAATACCTCCATTTCCCATGGGGAGGGAAACCTAGAAACCATAACCAATCATTATCTGACCATCTCCAGGAGTAAAAACTTCAGAGATTTTCTTCCAAACCTAGGACAAGACAGTGAAACTCCTGCTTCACACACACCTATCAGCTCCTTCCCATACTCCAAGAGTTGAGCTCCAGACAGGGAGAAGACTGCCGAGACTTGCTGCCATTCCACAGCACAAAAACACAGGTCAGGGACAGCCAACTACTTTTTCACTGAGTAGTAAAGACTTTTTCTCCTCTTTCAAGTTCGATGAAGTCAAACACACACACCCACACCTTCCCCGCAGCCACTGCACTGTTGAAGGTTCCTACTGTCCTAAACACAACTGTTAATCCCTGCTATTCTTCAATTCTCGTTTTCTTCAAG
Source organism: Mohoua ochrocephala (assembly GCA_013398855.1). Classification (NCBI taxonomy): domain Eukaryota; kingdom Metazoa; phylum Chordata; class Aves; order Passeriformes; family Acanthizidae; genus Mohoua; species Mohoua ochrocephala. The sequence goes on along the minus strand of VZTA01005509.1, from coordinate 387,600 downwards.
ATATAAGCACAAATAGTAGACAGTCTACCTCCATCCTTAGTCTACTGGTACCCCTTTCCACTGCCTTTATCCTTCCAATTCATGGCACCCAGTGGGAAGTCACCAGTGCCCAGCTGATCCTGAGATCATGAAAATAAATTCTTACCATTGAAAAAAAAAAGGTTTTTTCTTTCCAGATTGTCAAGATATTCACAATGTTATTTGTTTTGGCAATTTGACTATTAAAACACTGATACAATACCTGGAAAATCATTTGGCAATTACACCCTTCCCAAGCCTAAAATCTTCCCGTTGTCAGAGACCAAGCGGGCACTTTGCTTTGGTATTTGACTGGACCCTGTGCAAGTTTTCCTCCGTGCCTTAGTCCTTAAATGAGCTGTTTTTCAGCAACACACTCAGAGCTGTCAGCTTGAGCAATAGGCACGGATGTATATGCTTAGCAATATGCTTGGTGGATGTTGTCATTCACGGTTTTCACCGAAATACATCTTAATTGAGCAGCAGCATTACACCACAAATGAGCCAGAAAAAAAGGCCAACAATAACGACAGACCACTAGAAATAATCTGTTGCCTTCTGGGTAAACTGCTCAATGCTAAAACTTATTATCTGTAAAAGCACCTTTTGAATCACTTTTGTTTTGCCCTGTGGAATACCTTAATGTTTCCACTGGTAATAAAATTTCTGGCTTGCAATACTGCCCTGGTCTATAAGACCGCAAGAGAAGGGAAGACAAACAATGAAAACAGGGAAACACAGAAGCGCTGTTATTATTAAACCTTTAAGTTACAGAGTTAATTCCAGCTAAACACTTTTATCTGCTGCACTGCTTATATGAAGTGGATGTTTTTTTCTGGAAGGAAATCTAATTTTAGCACCCGGGCGTCAAACAACTCCGTGGCCATCCATATCTGCACTGACTCCACTTCTGCTACAAGTAATCTGTTAAGCAGCACATCCCCAGCTGGGGACTGTAATTAGGGTGCAAACTGCCATACAATCCCCTTGCCAGATTGATGAAGGAGACCTCTTACAAGGTGATCCAGAAGGCAGTGTTGAGATCATTAATCATTTATCCGTCGAGGAGAATACAAAAAGCTCTGCCACCAAGAGCATTACACTACAAAAGTATCTTGACAAAACTAACTCCTAAAAAAACTAGTGAACTTTTAATTAAAAGGTCAGGCATTAGTTACTGTACTATTTTTTGAAGTTTGAGATAAGTTCACTTTTAAAAAAACCTTTATTCAGATGTCAGGCAGAATTTGACACTCCTCCTTTGCTACCCCTTCTAAAAGCTTGATAATGATCAGCTCAGAGGGTTTTTAGCTCTGCAAGCAGCATCCCCAGATAGTAAACAAATGTAATAGTAATCTACAGGGCAAGCTTAAATATACTGCCAGGCTGCCAATATTTCAACCTGCAACTATTTGTTTTCAGGAATCTTAATCCACAGAAAATGCAAGTATTTTCAATAATGCATAATTGCAGACATTGTTTGTATAAAAATTCAGTCTCCAGGAAGAACAGCAGATCTTGAAGACCTGACTAACGGGGGCTGCCCTGTCCCTCCTAAGCACGTAAGTCTTGGCTCTGTCAAATATCAATTAAACTTTTTTTAGATACCTTTACTACAATTAAATACTGAAGTATTTAAAGTTGAGTTTAAGCTTAAGTGTTTCCCTTCTTCATTGTTATTTGATCCAATAGGCAAGCCCACACCATCCTCAGAGATCTCATGAAACTACAGAGATGAAAATGCATGAATCAAAACCACTTAGGTGCTCTAAGAGTATACTGAAAGAGCTTGAAGTATTGGATACAACTTTTTAACCATCTTTTTTTGTATGCAACCTTACGTTTTACTTACCACACTCCATTCCAGATCATCAGCATCAGAAGTTTCTCAGCTACACCCCTCAGCTTCACACACATTTCACCTGAGCCCAGCCTCAGGAGAGCCGGTCTGGCAGGGTAAGGGGACGAGGTGAACTTCTTTCCCTCCCCTCCCTTGAATTACCTGGAATTTAATGGAATTGCCTAGGAGACTTCTGCTGTTTCAGAAGCAGTCAAAATCTATCCTATACAACCATCCACCAGACTAACAGAAAATACATTTTCCTGTAGAATGCGCGATAGGGAGGAAACTTAATCCAAACACATCATTACATAGTCCAACAGGATTTGCTTACAAAACCTAAAATCTATCCCAGTGAAGGCAACCTCCTAGAAGTTAAACAAAAAATAGTCAGCAGGCAAGTACTTTTTCTTACTTTAACTGAAAAAGCCAAATCTAAATCCTTTTCAACAGATCATCAAGAAGCACACATGAAATCAAGAGAAGAAAAAAAAAAAATCTGCTACCCGTGGCTATGAAGTTAAACAAATTTAAATATTTTAAAAGCATTCTTGTTTGCAAATTATGATAATTTCCCCTCAACTCTCCTCATTCCCTAGAGACAAGAGGGTTTTTCCTAAAGGATGCAGTGAGGGATGCAAAGAATTGGGAAGGCATCTCAGGAGTAAGGAAAACCCAACAACATTTTTAGCATCCACTGCTTTTACAACACGGACTCTTTTGCAAATCTAACTGTAGATACAACAAAGGTTTTTATTTGTTTCTTCAACACTGGGAAGTTTTGATTTCCAAAACCCTTCCTTGCATGAATAAGCATGTAAGTAATCTTCTGAATATGTGAGTGAGAGAAGGAAAGCAGAAAAAGCTTCATTATCATTATACAGAATCTTACAGGCAGCTGTGGAAACCTAAGTTCGTTAAAAAATATTGCCATGATGAAAAAGCATAATCCATTTCAACAGCAAGTTCTATCACATATCACTGATTCCCTCAATATTTACATTTTTCTGACATAGCCTGAACTAAGGATAAGAGGTCAGCAACAGTAGGAGTATGCATAAGATGATTCATTTATTCAAACCACCCCATCTTTTTTAATCAGTCGGCAACATTAAAACATCACCTAAGAGAATGAAGACAACTTGCAAAGACAACGGTTCAAACCTGAAGATTACAAAAGGAAAACCAAGTGTGGCATCATTTGCTGAAAGGCTGTGATAACAATCTTAGCAAAGACTTAAAAGTTTTTAAAAATAAGGAAAGAAGTTCTCTGCACTGGATGGGCCAAGGCAACATCATTGTGTGCACTGCAACATCTAATCCTGCTGGTAATATTTCTTGCACTTTGATCCTGCTCAATGGAATAAAAAGTATTGAACACACCACACAACTGAAGCAACTCCTCAATATTTCAGACTCTGAGGTTACACCCAAGTTAATTGTATGTTCATCTTCTTTTGGAGTAACAAGGGAAAAAACCTGCCCCACCTCCCCTTTTTCAGTCTTGCTGTATCATCCTTTACTGACATTAATATTGCTCTCCTCCTTAGGCAAGCCCTGATAGACTCTGATCCTTTATATCCTTTAAAGGGAGCAATTAATGCTGCTATTCAGAGTTTCTGACCTTTAACTCTCAGTCCCAGTAGTGTTATTCAGATTTTTCTTTTCAAGTTTAGCAGAAAATAGTAACTATTTGTATCATCCTAAAGGCAGACAGGCATTAATCCTAACCTCAAATTGGAGTTCATGTTGGAAAAGTAATTTCCCAATTTTTCTCTTCCAAACGTGCTCCTCTGCAGGATCAGATGCTTCCCAAACTCTGCCCTTCCAAGCTACTGCAGTTTGGGCTCTGCCTTCCAGAGGTACTTTGGCAAAACACTTTGAAAATGCTTTCATAGCTGTATAAAGTTCTGCATCCCATACTGCATTCCCCCTCATCATCCTCTGCAGGAGGATGACCACTGCTATGATTATTTTCAGTGAAGCCACGGTGCCAAGCTCCAATTTCTTTATTCCTGCTAACACCACTCCCCACTCAATCTTCCTGCCTCACATTTTTCCCCACAGCTCCTTACTCAGCTGCCCCGTTGCTTCTTTCGGGAATATTCATACAGAGCATCCCAGAGCCAAAATAATATATCTACTATTTACTGTCCTCATCTAATTTGTATTTTTAAACTGTCAAACACAGAGGCTCATTTGATGCCCTGAAAAACCAAGAGAGCATGGTTCAGAACTGCCCCACAAAGCATCTTGCATTTTCTTTTCGAAGAGTAATTAACATATGTGGTCTTTTACAAGGTGCCAAACACCTCACACACATACCCCAAAAGAAAAAAAAAAAATATATATATATATATCTCCTATCCATCCCAACCCCTCTCTCAAATAAAAAAAAATGAAATCTGATAATTCCAGCCCATCAATACCTTTCTGCTTTAAACCTTTCCTGATAAGAAAGTCGTTACAGCTCATCTGGAAGACTGACAAGCTGATACTTCTCCAGACCCAGAGAAAGGGTATTCCACAGTCAAGACTCTTCCAAATAGCCAGGGAAAAAAAGCTTTACCTATTTAAACAGAGAGCAAGACAGGCTCAGCTAGAGCTGCACAGGGAAGGGGCAATCAACTTGACAGTAAATGTAATTAGTGTTATAATTCCTGCCAAAATTAGACATGATATAAGCAGAGATAACAAATGAATTTGACATGATATATTACCATTGATGTTCCTAAATATATAAAGGCTTTTTGAAGGATGGGAGTAGGGTTTTACAGATTTTAAGGGAAAAAACAAATCCTGACAAGCCTCCATCATGTCTGTCTCCATCCTGTTGCTCGTTAAAGTTTCTCCTCTCCTTTCTGGCTCCTATTTCCTTCACAGTCAGAGTGGCACAAAACATCCTTTTTTTGCTGCAGTTAACTAAAATCGAAGTTGCATCATGTCTCCTTTTCATGTCTTTTCTTCCCTCCCTGCCAATCAGAGCCTTCAAGCCATTTGCTTTCTAAACACATTTGCAGTCCAAATCCATTCCTGAACACCAGCTGGCTTGCTCGCCTCGCCTGTTTCCACTAGCACTCCCCACAACTCCTTTCCATCACATCACAGCTCCATTCCAAGTTGCCACCATCTCTTGGCTGTCACTCACACATCCCTTTTCCCTGGTCCCAATATCAAAATTCAATAGAATCATAGAAACATGGAATGGTTTGAGTTGAAAGGGACCTTAAAGATGACCTCATTCCAACCCCCTGACATGGGCAGGGAGCCCTTCCACTCGAGCAGGTTGCTCAGAGCCCCATCCAGCCTGGGTGTAAAACCTAATTTACACCAGACACTGGAGAAGAATCATTCCCAGCTAAGCCCCAAAGAAGCAACAGGAAGACAGAAATCCTCAGTGCTGTCAGAGCTGGACTTGATTTGGCTTCTCTGTTAATGTAAAAAAAAAATTTTTTTTTCCCTTTTTAAAAAAAGAAGCACCACACGCCCCACACCTCCCTTCCCAAAAGGAAAAAGAACTGAACTAGAACCGAATGCTTATTTTGTTTTTGCCTCTGCTAGAAAACAACACAAAAGTTTTCATTTAGTCAGTCAAGTTTTATTACAGAAAAATTATGGCTTTGTTTCAGAGAAATTTAACCTTTTGCTTATTTTGTTTCAATTCCCATTTTGAATCAAAGTTTTACCTAAAAATACATTGCAACATCTAGACAAATTTTCCAAGTTCCCAAATCATCTGACTTCTGAGACAGTGACCTTTCACGAGCAATGCACCCTCCAGGGACCAAACCTGTGTCCTCCCCAACTGGAAGCTCTGGGCTGCTCCATTTTCTGCACACCTGAATTTGCCACCAAAGTACTTGAGATGGGAAAAAATCTAGGCCAGGCAGAGGTATTTGTGACTTTTTTATGATGGAAAGTTTAAAAATTACTTTACCCCAAGAAATAAGTCTTTAACTGGACTTGTCTTTGCTATTGCAGCAAACACTGAGCATATTGCTGTTCATCTCCTGACAAATTACTCTCCGGGAGAATACAAATCATCGGTGCCGAGCTTCTGAAAGGCTCTGGAAGAGAGCTCTGTTTCAACCCACTAGAGACAAGAAGGCAGCCACAAAACAGACTCCATCCCAGTGGAGAGCCTCCCTCGCTCACGAACACGAGTTTTAATCCCATTCATTAACGGCAGCACTGCGCTCACCGTTCTCGTGCTACATCCTCAGGTTGCTCTTCCATCCATTGCAGTCGGTGCTGTGGGTGTCTCCTCTTGTTTTATTAACAGTAATTAAATTCAGTAGATATTCCTACACAGGACAGGTGATTTTTCGGTTTCAAAACATTTCACAAGATGGAACACGGATAAATTTTTAAATAGCAAAACAAGACACACACAGTTTAAAAAAAAAAAAAAGAAACATCAGAAGAAATCCTATCGCGCGTTCCTGTTACAACGGTTTTGTAAAATAAAGTTTGCCATGACTGTCAAGCCTCACACCACCTAAGTTTTCTTTCCTGAATGAACACCACGCACTAAAAATTGTTGCTCCATAAACTGCACACCGTTGCTGGAGAAAATGGCAATCACAGAGACTGCTGCCTCCTCCTTTACCAAAGGTGTATATCGTGTTTACTACAGATAACTGAAATCAATTACAGAATCATAAATATTTGCAGCCTACAGTTCTCAGAAGTGTTTCAGAAGGCATATGTTAATGCCTAGGAGTCATTTCCCCCACACTGCAGTGCCCTCAGGCTCTCTGCTCTATTCTCTGCTATCTGCTGGCATCAGTTTTGCAATGAAAACCCAGCAATTCTGTTAAAATAGGTACTTAAGCAAAGATAAAAACATCTATCTAAAGACTCAATACCACCGTCCTATTGTACCTGTACAAAAAAATTATATATTTTAAAATAAATACATATTTCTATAGCCCACAATGTGCTACAGCAACTTATGCTCTCCACAAATCCCTGCTGAACACGCAGCAGACAGAATTCCACACTGCTGTCACTATGTGCTGAAACATTGCCAATGTGAATTACAAGTTATTGTGGGAGATGGATCAGAAACAGCCACAATTATACCTAACGAGTGACAGGATTGTTTCATTTATCTTTCTTTTGGAAGGCTGTGCCAGTCTGACGGAGCCAAATGGCACATTTGTGTCTTTCTGTCCATTCCTGGCAACCCCAAGACACATAAGGAATCCCCCCTCACTCCTAACAAGGCTGGGATCAGAAGTTTGCCACATTAAGTTACCCTATCTCCAACCTTTCAAAAATACCCACTATTCACTACCAGAATACCCCTTCCCTGCACAAATATTTTCTGTTTAAGCAACTGAGTCGGGAGAGTGACTATTTCTCCACTTCCTCCTAGCTTTTAAGTAGATTTAAATGTTCATTTCCCTTGTAAAACCCTTTTCCCTCTCTCCTGGTTCATACTACCCTTTCAGGTCACAACGAGATACCTCATTGCACTGCAACTGGATTTGCACATTCTGCCTTTACCAACAGGGAGTCTGCCCAACCAAGGGGCACCGGAGATGCCGCAGGGATTGGCCAGCAGCTTATCTTGCGTGTGATTCCTTCTCCACCTGGCTGGGACATGCACAGACACCAGACATCACACACACACTCTGGCCCTACATCACTAACACAGCTTTTTATTTGCTTTCTTGATGGTCCTTGAACCTCTTTCCTTACCCATTCCATACACTTTCTCAAAACAGCTGCCTCTTCTGTGAGCGTGGGTGCTGTAGGAAAAGAAAACCAACCCCCTTTTACAGTAGTTACCTTATTTTCAGACACAAATATGAGCATCAGCTAGATGAGACTGAAAAGAAAAACCTAGACGCTTTTCCAAAAAAAATTAGCAGAGGATTTTGTTTCAATCAGAACAAAAGCTTAACAAATAAAAATCGTAACAGAAAGGAAGCGCAACTAAAAGCATTCCCAACAAAAATGATGCAGCATGTCCTTAATACTCAAGTGTTTTAACTAAATTCAGCAGAAGTACAAAAGAATGCCTAAAGATGACTCAATAAGGAAGCATTCAAAGCAGAAAGAGCATTACCAGCATGTTCTTGATAAGCTTGCTGCTCCAAAGCACAGTATATTTTTGCTTTTATGTTCCAAACCAGACTGCAGACAGCGGGCACTTATGCTCAGACACAGAAGTAAGGTAGGACAGGTCACCAGTGACTCAGAGGCTGGACCTGTGCAGCCTCAGAGAGCGAGCAGAGAAACCTGCCTTCCTTGCAGAGTTTCTGGTTCTAAATGACCCACACGACTCTCATCCTCTGGCACAAACTCCTGGACTTTTTTTTTGTTTGTTTTTCAAATAAACAGTACTTATTTTGCCTGTGGTGCTTTATCTGTTTCCCCTACCACAGCACCGACTTCGCTCCCCTAGAAGCAGCTTTGGATGAGGTGGGATACCCAGCTTCCAGAAGGAGCACGGCAGGGTTCAGCATCCCTCAGCTCCATCTTGGTCCCACCTGGCAATCACACCCCTGTTTCACACCACACCTTCACACCTACTTATCTTTTTATGATACTGGGCAACAACTCAACAGCGTGGAAGGATTCAGAGCACACAGAAACGCATCAGAACTGCACAGAGTTTGGCCATGGAGTCTGATGCCATCGTATCATAAAACTCAGTTATAAGGAGGCATGACAGCCCATCCACAGCTTCTCAGCCCCTCTGATTTAGAGAAAAGCCACACAAGCTCTCACCCCTAGGCAGCCCCAGCAGGACTCCCGACCCTCAGCCACACCGGTAACACCAGAGCCTGTGAACTGCTGCCAGAACCAGACAAATTTTCATTTTCCATTGCTTGAACAAACCACAGAGCAGCTCTGCCTTGTGAAAACAGTGCTTTTGTCTCACCATATTGGAACAAGCCCCCTGAAATTCAATAAAGTTCCTGCAAACTGACAACCCAGACACATACTTTTTGAACACACTTCGAGGCAGTCCATCAGGACAATTTCCCTCACCTACAAAACGCCTCGAGAAGTTCCCAAAACTGGCTCTGTGTCAGGCGGCTCAAGCAGACAGGTCTCTGCTTTCCCCCATCCAGCCCATCAACAGCATTGAGCCCAGCACAGCACAACCCGTAAAAGCACAGCATACACTTCTAATGGAGAATAAAGAACTTACCTCCCTGAACAACAGCCTGGGGGCATTTCCATCACCTCTTTAATCTGCAACAGCATCCCTGTTGCTCAGCTTTCATAATCCACTTCAGTTAAGGTATGGGGGAGCCCGCAGCGGTGCAGGGCAGGGAAGCACAGCACACACAGGTACTTGTGGTATCCGTCTAGCACTGTCAACTCAGGGTAATTTATTTTTTGGTATTTTCTTATCCCACTCTTTGCTTACAGCCTGCAAAGCCAGACAAGCTTAGTTGCCTTGGACACCTGGATGAAACCATTCACATCACAGCACATCTTCCACCACACCCCCCCTGCTCACCTACCAACAGGGAATCAAAAGCTTCCAAAGTACAACCACCACCTGGGTTTTCCACTGCCCAAAACCACTCTTACATCGCTACCTTTGTGCTATTAACCAGCACTGAGCTTGGCACAGGGTACCTGCAGCATCCAGCACGTTTCTCCTGCTCCAGCTCAGGCTCCTCATGTGCTCTCCCCTGCTCCCAACCACTGGGGTAGTTGCTGCTGTGCCCAAACACAAAAGGAGAAAGTGTCTAAACAGGCACAAGAGCTCAGCTCATCTGAGGGCATGTAAGACACCAAATACTGGTTAGGTAAAAAAAAAAAATTATATTAAGGAGCAAGGAGACCCCATGGGAATCCCATTTCTCACTCACAAAGCCCAGAACTTCGGTGCCACTAAAGGCAGCTGAAGGCAGCAGCCCGAGTGCCTCCACCGGCGCAGCACGTCAGCAAACACGCGGCGCGCGATCTTATCGGTGAGGCTTTCTAGTGAACGGGAGTCCCTAGAAAGCAGTCACTACAAATACAGTTTTCCTGAATATCATTACTGATCCAGAAGTAATGAAATAGCAGATAATATGGCCCCAGGGTACAAATCAACCACCTACCCTAATGCATACAGATGGAGCTTAACACCTCTTTTGGTCTTCCATTACCAGAGCGAAATGGGATCTTTGAAACACCACGGAGGCAAAGCAGAAGAGAAAGTTTACTAATGAGTGATGTTTACTTCTGATTCTCCAGAAAATGCTTTCCAGTGCTGTAATCTGAAAAAAAATCCCGTTTTCATGTATGAAGATGAGTAGACACAGCTTCCCCTCACAGAACCAAGACAAAAAAGCAGAGTGTACAATCTCCTGCTCTTCCCTCGTGTTGCAGAAAAGACTGCTGAGAACGGCGTCTCAATAATTTTCATAATAATTAACAATGAAAACTTGATCCAGTCCCACCAAAGCAAGCAGCAAAACCGTCACAACTTACAGCAGGGTCACGCTCTCCTTGCTGATGCTCGCAGCAGTTAAAGCAGCAACTTCCACAATGCTCTAAAGCCAGCTCGGCACTGTGGAAGGGACAGGCAAGCACAGAACCCCCCTGCTTCCATCCTTAGGGAAATTCAGCATTTAACACCTCGAGCCTGCCCCTGCAAGGACACAATGTTGTGCATTCCGAGCTGGTCTCAGCCCCACGAACCAGCCAAGAACCAGCGAAGCCCACGCACAGCTCCGCACACACTTCACACACCCCCGACACAGCCATACCTGCCTGCCTTGGGAAGTATCCCTGGACTCCAGCGCCTCACTTTAATGCCATCTCTTTCACCTCTGACATGGCACTACCTAAAATCCACTGGAATCTTTTCAGAAACTAAAGAGTTCGCTACTTCTTTCAATCAGTTTCCTTAAAGTTTGAAGGTTTTACAACGCAAGTTGAGCAGCCATGCAAGGCACCTGTGTGACACGAGGCACAAACAACAGCAGCTCTGCCACCACATCCTCTCACAGGTAATTTCAGTGGTACCCAGGTCTAACAAGTACATTATCCCCACTCACCTGCACACACACAGACATTCCCTATACAACTTCTTCCAAAAATCACATTCTCAGGCAATCAATTCTTTAAGCTGATTTTCTTTTTTCATTAGAGGAATTAACCAATATATTTCAATTACACAAAAGAGCTGGAGGCAGTGGTCAGCAAGTACTTTTTATGACCCTCATCTATTCTTTTAAAAGCCTTCTACAGAAACGCTCAGGCAGGCACAGGAGTGGGAGGGAGAGGAGGAGGAGGAAAGGAACAGCACTACAGAGTCCTCATCACATCTTCTCATAAATAAAGTCCAAACTCTATACGGTTTGACCTTGAATGAATAATAATACACCAAATAAATACAAGGACGAGCGCAAATTAAGAATGAACGTTCAAAGTAATGAATGGCTAATGAAGAAGCGTATAAGCGTGCCTTGTTTAAAAACACTGATTAAAGAACCGACGGAGGGAAAAAGACAACCCAAACACATCGCGCTGCTGTGACCGGGGATGGGAGGGCAGGTAAAAAAGTAGGGGTTTAGAAGCGAACCTGCGCGAGAAAGAGCCCAGACCCAGCCGCGATCACCCTGCCCGCGGCGGCTGCGCTACTTTCAGCGCTGCTCGGCGGAGCGGAGTTGGCGGCGGTGACCGCACCGAGCCCGCCGGCGGCCGCGGCCGGCGCTGCCCGTCCCCATCCCAACTTCACCTGTCTCACGGGGGTGACGGTGCTCCGCGCCCTGCCCCGCTCCTCCCGCGGGGGACGGAGCCGGGGCGCTCGGAGGAGCCGGACCGGCGCAGGGAGATGCGGACAGGCTCCCGCCCAGCAGCGAGACAGGAGATCCCGGCCGGAGCGGTCCCAGAACCGCGGCAACTTCTCCCGCGCGGCGCGGCGCGACCCGGCGGGTCCGTCCATCCATCCACGCACCCGCACCCCCGCCCGCGGAGCCGAGCCCCCGGACCCACC